>JAJQQW010000011.1:64606385-65056246 GCA_025583905.1 Ia io | reverse complement strand
AATTCATGCCCTGGGCCGCAAATACACACACACACACACACACACACACACACACACACACACACACTGAGTGGCCAGATTATTATGTGTTCAGAGATCATAATAATCTGGCCACTATATATATATCGAACAAAAGAAAGAAAACAGAGGTTGGTAGTTCCATAGGCAAGGAGTTGAGGGTTGGGAGAAATGGATGGGCAAACTGCTTTTTTGTTTTTGCTTTTCAGATTAAATAAACTTCAATTTTTAAAAATTATAATAAATATAAACTGAATGAAAGCAAAAACACAACACATTTTTTTTTTACTATATTTGGAAAACTGTAACTTTCTGGTCTATTTAGTCTGTAAGATTTCTTTACTTTGATCTCTGATGAAATACATTATGGCTGCTATATGAAATTTCATGGCTTTTCAAGTGTGAATCCCAGTGTTTTAAATTTATTAGTAAATTGTGAATTTAAATACATTTCAAAATCAAATATTTAACTTTTTAGATAGTTTAATTTAAATTAAGAAGCTCACCTAATTAGATAAATTTAACTGAATCCACCCCTAGTCATCTCGTGAAGTTGACAGTTGGCATCTGTCCCTTTTAGGTGTTTTTCCCCCCATTCAAATGCTATTTCTTGTCTCCATTGATCATACCTCTTGAATGCAGTTTCCTTTGAATTCTTTGATTCCACCTTCAGAAACTGCTTGACTGGAAGTAGTTAGTTTTAGTTTAGCCTATTTCCAAGTAAGAGTCTCTTGTTACTACCATCCCCAAAGAAATGCAGGGACGATAACTCAATTCTGTAATACGATGTCAGCATACACAATTGGCCTCTCTCTGAAGAAAACCACTTATAACACCTGTGTAACCCAAAAGGTGCTCCTGCCTCACACCATTCTCTACTGTACCTATAAAGGATATATTCATATTATAAACCCATGGTTAGTTGTTCTTCCCTTCTGAACCTCTGTAGGACTCTGGTCTATGCCAGAGATGTCATTTTTGCCACTGGTCCTTATTTTGGTATTCATTGTTTTATGTAAATGAACTCACTTTTCAGTGACTAAGACTACTAAAAATAAACCTTAGTATCATCACTGCATGGTAGATTTTTGTATAGATTTTGTGTTTAATAAATATCCCTACATGATGGCAATTATAAAACCTTTAAGTGCTTACCTAGGGCAGTACAGAAAGCTCAAAAAAATGCATAATAGCAGCTTTATAACTTCCAAAGCTTCACTAAGAAAACAAAATCCTAATCATCATCTATATTCATAATTTTATAATTTATTGCAATGAAATGCATTTGAATAGGTAACATTCACTAGCTACTTTTTCTTAATCTTATATTTAGTTTTAAAATAATTTATATTTTAGTGGGATTTAATAGTCAGAGGTTTCCAAATGTAGTAAAAAATATAGTATGGGGTTTTAGCTTCCATTCAGTTTACACTCTTATTTGAATAATGTATTCATGATTATTTTTAGCTGACAAAAAGAAATGACAAACATTTCTACTTCCTTGTGACCTATCTTCACAATCTACATTCAGATATTCATTTTTTGCCTCAGGCCAGGACCAGAGAAATTAGTGACCTTTACTGAGGACCTGAAGAATTTTCTATTGATTTGTTTAAATGTGATTTTAGCCATAGATGATTACATTGTTAGGGGGAGACATTCATGGGCTCTAATGTATTCTTCTTGCTGTCTACTTTCCTTTCTTACTCTGGGACTAATAGCAAGGAACTCATTTCTATTTTTAAGGTTTAATGCATCAGAAATCACAAACACTACATTACACATATCACAAAATAGATTCTCAGAAAACTCCAAAGGCTTAAATGTCTCTTCAAATGTTATTTTCCAAAGTGTTTATTTAGAGAAGATAGAAAGAGGTCATTACTCATAAATAACATTCTTAGAGTATTGGAAACTTTGATTCATTGCTTTTTAAAAAATTAGTAGTTAATATCAAATTTATGTAAATAACACATTTTTAAAAAGTGTATATTTAGCAATGAAAATAAAAATATAATAAATATAAATTAAAATTAAAGAAAATAAGTATTTGACAAACGCACACACACAACACTTTGATTGTCCATCATGCCCCTGCACACACTATACACACACAAACTCACACATACACACACACACAAACCTATGTGAGGGAAGCCACTGCTTGTTGATACTATAATGAGAGTGCACCAAGGAACACGAAGGCCGATGGACCTTGGGTGTTAGCAGGGTTGATGTTAAGCACCGATTGTTCGATTGTTCGTGTTGAGATAGTGTTGGCTCAAGGCAATCCCCTAACCTGATAATCCTTTTACGGTTTACCAAACTTTACCTTTGATATGCCTGTAGGCATTGCTAAAGGGAAAATGTGTATTCAAGTAAATAAAAGGTGGACCAGGCCAGAAGTCTGTTTGTGTCTTCAAGAAAGAGGATTCACCTGGCCCCCAATGCCTTCTAAATTCATATTTCTTTTATAGCATTTTCATTTGTACATTGGCCCCTCCTTCAGATCCTGAAACCTGCCGCGAAGGTCATGGCAACAATGTCTAATCTTTGTTAACAAACTAACAAAAATAGAATGGAATGTAATCAAATATTGCCCAATTGCTATATGTGGCAAATAGGAAGATTAGAGGATATAGGTGGTAGATCCATGACCTCAGTATAATTAAATATAGACAAGTCATTTCACATATTAGTTCCATGGTTTCTTCCCTGTAAAATGAGGGAAATGCATGGTTCATGTTGAGCTTTCTATAATTTCACGGTCAGTAGATATGATGAAATTGATATAGCAACAGTCTACATCAATACTACCTTTCTACTGTCCCTTATAGTATGATTTCTTTAGTGGAATGTCTGTGTTAACATAATTTTCTAAAAGATACAATACAGTAAATCTTCCAAGGCAATTCATATTCATTTATTTTAGAGGCCTGGTGCATGAAAATTCATGCACTGAAGGGGGGGTCCCTCAGCCCGGCCTGCCCTCTTTCACAGTCCGGGAGCCCTCAGGGGTGGGAAGTAAACTGGCGATCAGGGGAAGGTGATGCCTCATCACACCTCTGCTGCTGCCACTGCTGACAGCACAAGCCTCGGACGGCCCTGGTTACCTGAGCCTTGGGTGGCTCTGGGTGGCTGGGGGGCTGAGGGGACTGGGGGACTCAGAAGACAGGGATGAGGAGTGGCCAGGCCTGCCTGGGGTTGGGCCCGGCCTTGCCGCATGCCTGCCACCCCGATAGGGCTTAGGGGACTGGGTACTGCCATCTTGTGGCTGTGGGCACTGACATCTTTGAGGGTGTGGCAGTCAATTAGCATATTCCCTCCTTATTGGCTGTGGGCACTGCCATCTTTGAGGGCAGGTCAGTCAATTAGCATATTCCCTCCTTATTCGCTGTGGGTGCTGTTATCTTTGAGGGCGGGACAGTCAATTAGCATATTCCCTCCTTATTGGCTGTGGGCACTGCCACATTTGCGATGATGTGAGGGTCAATTAGCATATTCCCTCTTTATTAGATAGAATATACTAGAGGCCCTGTGCATGAAAATTTGTGCACTTGGGGGGGGGGGTCCCTCAGCCCAGCCTGCACCCTCTCACAATCCAGGGACTCTTCAGGTAAGGTCCCTAGTCCTGGCCTGAGATCAGAGCCTATTGGAGCTTTCCTTCCCCTGGCTGTAGGCAGGTGGCCCCATCCCCGCCACTGCCAGTGCTTGCCATCTGTGTAGCACTGCCTTCCCTGCCACTGGTGGCCTCCTTCTGTAGGCGACAGGCATGGGGTGCAATGGCTTGGCTGGCCTAGGCCTCCCTCTGTGGGGTGATGGCTGGCCAGCTGCCCACCTGCCACAGAGTCATCGCCGGAGGCCTGGGCCTCCCTCTTTCTTTGCTGGGGGACAGGGACAGTCCAGCCAGGGGCCGTCTGCCTACTTGATCACTCGTAACCACTTTCCTGCCTACCTGATCACCCCTAACTGCTTGCTGGGGGGCTGGACCAGCCCTGTGAGGGGCCATCTGCCTACCTGATCACCCCTAACTGCTGGCTTGCCTACCTGATCTCCCCTAACCACTTGCCTGCCTACCTGATCACCCCTAACCACTGGTCTGCCTCCCTGATAACCCCTAACCACTCTGCCTACCTCCCTGATCCCCCCTACCTGCTTGTTGGGGGCAGGGCCAACTCAGCGAGGGGCGTGGTGGTTGTGGTCTCTGGTTGTTCTGGTCCTTATGCTTATGGTGGCTGGCCTTTTATTATATAGGATGATTCTATTTTATCTCCTCTCTTAGCATATTAATTGCAGTTCTTTCAAAAACTAATTTTCTGGTTGTCCTAGTGTTTATCATATATACTAGAGGCCCAGGGCATGAATTTGTGCACATGTGGGGTCCCTTGGTCCAGCCAGTGATGGGGGCCAATTGGGGCCATCTGGCTGGGAGAAGGGACCATGGAGGTTGGCTGTGGGAGCACACTAACCACCAGGGGGCAGCTCCTGTGTTGAGCATCTGCCCTCTGGTGGTCAGTGCACGTCATAGTGACCAGCCATAATGGTCGCTATATATAGATTAAAAACTAATCTAAATTCACTTTCAAAAACTCTACATCACTTCAAGAGTAGTGCAGGTTCCTTATAGCAGGGAACCTCCATCCAGTTCCTTATTACATTGCTATCATTCATTTCACATATCCATAGGCTACTAGTATAAGCACCCAATAAGTTTTCACTATTACTACTTTAAACAGTTACATTTTAGATCAATTAAGAATAAGAAAAAGTTTAAAAAGTGATTTTATTGCCCTAGCCAGTTTGGTTAGAGCATCTGCCTGTCGACTCAAAGGTCCTGGGTTCATTCTGGTCAAGGGCACATACCTCAGTTATAGGCTCAATCCCTAGCCCCCACTGAGGTGTGTTCTGGAGGCAAATAATTGGTGTGTCTCTCTCACATTGAGGTGTCTCTCTCACATTGATGTTTTTCTCTCTCTCTCTCTCTCTCTTTCTCTCTGTCTTTCTCCCTCCCTTCCACTCTCTCTAAAAAAATCAATAGAAAAAAATATCCTTGGGTGAAGATTGACAAAAGCAAACAGACAAAAAAACTTTATCTTCATTTATTCCTTCTCTGACATTCTTCCTTTCTTTATGTAGATCTGAGTTTCTGATCTATATAATTTTCCTTCCCCCTGAAGAAATTATTTTAACACAACTTGTAAGACCTACTTTCTTATGATGAGTTTTCTCACTTTTTGTTTGAGAAAGTTTTTATTTCTCCTTCATTCTTCAAGGATAATTTCACTGGATATAGAATTTTAGAAGGATGGTTTTATTCTTTCAGCACTTTAACTATTTCATTCAATTCTCTTCTTGCTTGTATAGTTTTCAATAAAGCAAATGAAATTTTGGTCTGTATTGTTATGGTGTTTCATCCATCTCTGACTCTTCTTAAGGTTTTCTCTTTGCCTTTAATTTTTCTTTTTTCACTTTGAAATAGGTCTTGGTGTAGACTTTTTGGTATTTATCCTATCATATGTTCTATAAGCCTTCTGGACCTATGGTTTGGTGTTTGTCATTAGTTTTGGAAAATCAGTGGTGATTATTAATTCAAATATTTCTTCTGCACCGTTATTTATTTCTTCTTCTGCTGGTATTCCAAATGTGTTATACCTTTTAAAATTGTTCACAGTTCTTGAATGATCTGTTCTTTTACATTTTTTTCTACTATTTTTGAAAGTTTTTAGTGACCTATGCTAATTTCACAGATTTTATTTTTTCTTGGCCATATTCAGTCTACCCATGGGCCCATCAAAGCATTCTTCATTTCTGTTATAGTGTTGATGTTTTTTCTATCATTTTATTTTGCTTCTTTCTTAGAGTCCCTTTCTTTCTGTTTACATTGCCCATCATTTTAAAAAAATATATTTTTATTGATTTCAGAGAGGAAAGGAGAGGGAGAGAGAGATAGAAACATCAATGATGAGAGAAAATCATTGATTGGTTGCCTCCTGAATGCCCCACACTGGAGGTTGAGCCCACAACAGGCATGTGCCCTGATCAGGAATCTAACCTTGACCTCCTGGTTCATAGGTCGATGCTCAAACACTGAGCCATGACAGCCAGGCCATTCTTTGATATTGTCTACTCTTTCTCTTAGAATCCTTCTTTAGTTATAGTTATTTTAAGTTTACTGTCTTATGATTTAAAAATCTATATCATCTTATTCTGGTTTTATACTTGCTCTGTTTCTTCAAGTTATGATTTTTCTTGCATTTCAGTAGGCTTTGTTATTTTCTGTTGAAAGCCATACCTATTTAGTTGAGTAATAGGAACTGAGATAAATAGACCTGTTGTGTGAGGTTTTGTCTAAAAGTTGGGCTGTGTCTAAAAGTTGGGCTGTGTTACATGTTTGGTGTAGGTGGGTGCCAGAGAGTTCAAATTTCTTCAGTGCCCTTGTTTTTGTCTGTCCTCTTGATTTCTGGCTGCCCTAAGAACTCTCTCTTATATAGAATCTATATCTTGCACCTTGTTTGGCAGTAATCCATGTTACTATCCTGGAGCCATTAGTGTGGTGCTAAGATGCGGGAGAGGAAAAGCATTATATAATCTTATGCTTAAATCTTGATGTTTTAGTGAGCCTGTATTCCTGGGCTGTGACCTTCACAAGTATTTCATGGCTCCCCTCCTTAGTAGAGGGTTATGGATACATGCCCTTCCTTTTAGATGGGATGAGGTGCTGGTAAAGTCTCTTTCCCTGGAGAGCAGGCCTTTGTGTGGAGAGTCCTCTTCACTAGTAGTATTTCTCACTGGTTACCTTTTCCCTGCCTCTGCCAGAGCCTTAGCAGGTATTTCTTGGATCGTAACAGTGACAATCAGGTGGGGTTCTTGGTGGTAAAACCCATGGAAGTGTGAGGGCCCCCACTATGATTGTGGTCCCCAGAAGTTTCTTATTTTCAAGTTAATGCATACTCAGACTCCAGTAATTCATTAAAATGACCACTAAAGGGTTCCTATCAGTTTATGGCTCCAGGAACTCCTGCTCCAGGGAAGCCTACTCCCTCTGTGACTCTGTGTTTGCTTATCTCTAGGTTCCAGGATGCAGGTCTTCCCTGTGACCTCAGTTCTTTAATGGTTCCTAGAATATTCATTAAATTTCAGGTTTTTTTTCCAGTTTCTTTTTGTAAGGAGAGGAATGACAAATTTCAAGCTTTTTTTCATATTGTAGCTAAAATTGGTTACCCAACTGAATAGTTTTTAAAGAAGTAATAGACCACTTGCTAATCTATTTACTCTCTAATTTGAGAATAACAATTCATATTTACTTTGTGAGGTATGGATAAGATCTTAAAAATTTTAATATGGTGCCTACTCATAGTAGATGCTAAAAAATAGGAGCTGTTTTTAATTTAATTAAATTTTTCTTTGATTCATCAGCTCATTTTTATTATTTTGATTATTGTTGTGATCCAATTAGTCAACAATTGGTATAACCATCCAAATAGTAGCTCTTCTGGAAATTGCTTTTAAGAAGAAAAAGACTTCTTTTTGTTGGAGGGGGATCCCTTATATTTTGAATAAGTTTTATTTGTTATTATCTCACCTGGTGAGAATCCTATCTAATCTAATAAAAGAGTAATATGCAAATTGACTGTCACTCTAAGACACAAGATGGCCACCCCATGTGGTCAAAGATGGCTGCCCCCATGTGGACACAAGATGGCTGCCACAAGATGGCCTGCAGGGGAGGGCAGTTGTGAGCAGTTAGGGGTGACCAGGCCAGCAGAGGAGGGCAGTTGGGGGTGACCAGGCTGGCAGAGGAGGGCAGTTGGGGGAGACCAGGTCAACAGGGTAGGGCAATTGGGGGGGATCAGGACTGCAGGGGAGGGCAAGTGGGGGGAGCCAGTGGTCGGTAAACTCATTAGTCAACAGAGCGGCAAACTGCGGCTCGTGAGCAGCATGTGGCTCACGAGCCGCAGTTTGCTGACCACTGCGGGGGAGCCAGGCCTGCAGGGGAGAGCACTTGGGGGGAACCAGGCCTGCAGTGGAGGGCAGTTTGGGGGGGGACCAGGCCTGCAGTGGAGGACAGTTGGGCAGGACCCAGGCCTGCATGGGAGGGCAATTGGGGGGACCAGGCCTGCAGGGGAGAGCAATTAGGGGTGACCAGGCTGGCAGAGGAGGGCAGTTGGGGGAGACCAGGCCTGTAGGGGAGGGCAGTTGTGGGCGATCAGGCCAGCAGGAAGGGCAGTTAAGGGTTACTGGGCCAGCAGAGGAGGGCAGTTGGGGGAGACCGGGCCAGCAGGGGAGGGCAGTTGGGGGCGACCAGGCCTGCAGGGGAGGGCAGTTAGGGGTGACCAGGCCAGCAGGGGAGAGAAGTTAGGGGTGACCGGGCCATCAGGGGAGGGCAGTTGGAGGCAACCAGACTGGCAGGGGAGGGCAGTTAGGGGTAACCAGGCCAGCAGGGGAGGGCAGTTAGGGGCAATCGGGCCAGCCAGGGAGCAGTTAGGCTTTGATCAGGCTGGCAGGGGAGTGGTTAGGGGGTGATCAGGCTGGCAGGTAGAAGCAGTTAGGGGCAATCAGGCAGAGGCAGGCAAGTGGTTGGGAGCCAGCAGTCCTGGATTGTGTGAGGGATGTCCGATAGCCCATTTAGGCCTGATCCTGGTGGGTCCCAGATTGAAGAGGGTGCAGGCTGGGCTGAGGGACACCCCTCCTCCTGTGTACAAATTTCATGTACTGGGCCTCTAGTAAAAAAAAAAAAATAATAAGAGTAACATTTATTTTTATTTCTATGGAGCAATCATTTTATATACAATACATTTTTATTTTCCACAGCAGCCCTTTGAAGTCAGTACTATTATTGTCATTCATGCTTAATTGATATGGTGGCATTAACATTTAGCATACTTATAACTGTGACTCAGGAAGGTTAATTTATCTAAGATCATAGAATGAATAAATGGTAAAGCTGAGGTTTGAAACCATGTCTGACTTTCTCCCCAACAAAGCCCTTGGTCTTCAGTACAGCACAAGCATATCTGAAACTTTACCAGTGCATGAAATCCTTCACAGGAAAAATATCTACTCGATTACTTTATTCAGATTTTTACTATTTGTGTTATAATATTATTTAGGCATACATGCACAATGAACCTGGTATAAACTCCCTTTCAAATGGCTCTTATCCAACCACAGAAGGAAATGAGAGTACAATTTAAATGCAAAGAGAATTACAAAATTGATCAAATTTAACTAAACATTTTGACTACAGGAGTGAGAGAAAGATACTATAAAGCAATTGAATGCTTGAAATAGAATTTAAGTGCTTTCGTGGTGCGTTTTATTTTTAAGATTCTGGTAGGCACCGAAGAAACTTTTTCAGAACAATAGCAATTATCTGCAAAGCATACCACATATCCCCCAGGAAATTGCGTTTGTTTAGTCAGTGAATGACTGCAAATAAAGAGGCTCACCTTAGTGGAACTTCTGTGGAAAGGAAAAGCCCAGAAACAGAATCTGGGCTGAGCAGTGTCTTCTGGAACAGTGACCTTGTGGTTTCAGCGAGAATGATGTCCATCATTTCATTGATCTGGTCTGTTTACCCTTAGCCAGAACCACCTTTCAGCTCATTGACAAGGTGGTCTCCAGTATTCAGAACAAAACTTCTCATCCCCAAAGACACAATGTTATTTTATAGAGGATGTCTGCATCGCTTTGTTTGAAATGTTATTTGGAAAACACATTGTTTTGAGCCTTTTCATCAAAACATAAGTAAAAATCATTGAAGTCCAACTTTTTTTTTCACCAAGTGAAAGAGTGAAACAACAAAATATTTTTTTCCTCATTTGGTTACCTTTTAATGCTGTTTTACTCATATGTATTTAACTTATTATATAAAGAGTTTAGTGATTCAAGCATCCTTGACCTTCTAAGATATCTCCTCTTTTACAGGAGTCTCAGCTCTAGTTCTTAATAGAATTCTGGCCAGGGAAGGCAGTACATTTGGTTCTTCCAACCTCTATATGTGGATTAAGTACAAAATTAGTCCTGCTGTTAAGGGTTAGAGGCCTATTATAGTCTGTATTTACAGAATTCTTCAGTCAGCCATAGGTTCCAAGTTTATCATTTTTGGCCAAATCAATATTACTTTTTAATCTGCCTCAATTTTCTGGGATTTAGAGAAGCAGAAAAAAATAATTATCAAGCACTTAGAATTTTCCAGACACTGAGCTAAGGGATTTTTATACAGGGATTGATTTAATACTTAAATAATTCTATAAGGTGTTATAATCTATTAGAATTCCACTGAAACAAATTGAATTCATAGCAAATTGAATTCCAAGCAAATAGAGAATAAGGAGAGAAAATGGATTAGCTACCCCAGATCAGTTTGAGTCCAATAAAAAAAGATCTCAAATTCTAAACGAATCCTACCATGAATACTTGTAATCCTGATATCTTGGACATGTCTACTGGATGGAGACAAGCTATAAAATAAGCAAATTTACCAGATCCACAATGTGGTTTCTCATGAGAACTTGACCACAACCAGTAAACACACAAATGTTTAATACACAAACAATTCTTCTTCATTGCCCATCCCAGTCAAGACTGGATTTGCCACATTCCCATATTAAGCTTATTAAATTGATGATTTACCCATCAAAATTCATTTTTGTTTTTATTGTTGATTGGGGTTTTGTCCCTAAGCCTCAGACATAGAGTCTAGCTTCCTGTCTTGTCTTACTGGTCACAACTGATTATCAAATGACCTGGTAGGTATGCTTCCTGGTGAAGCCCAGAATGTCTTCTACATCCCTTATTGCATCATGAATAGGCATTGAATTTCTTATGCTCTATGTAATTAGAGACATTTCATAAATCTTAAATTCCTCAATTAACATTTCTTGATTTATGCTAAAGTATTTGTTTTCAGTTATCTTACCTTAGTTATGTATGTAATTATTCATAATGTCAGTACTTCTTAATTGGCTAGACTGCACAGCTCTTTTTACTTTTCATCTTCAAGCTTTTAAAATAAAAATTGGTGAATCCAAGGAATGAGTGACAGGGGTACCCAGGCTTTCATTATTAGGTTGACAAAACAAGCCATTTTATATGTTGGGGAATCTGATACCTCACTAGGATAAAAGAGAGAATTTTTTGATATGTTTCTCCTAAGGGACGCAAAAGAGAAGGATTTTAAGTTATTTAGTTTATATGTACACCAATCTTGATGGTGGGGTGAAAATTTTAATTGCATAGGAGATACAATGCAATTATGACCTCCTAGGAGGGAAATGAAAGCAGTGTTAGTACCTCTCATTGCTGAATTGCTTCAGATGAAACAGTTGCTGATGTTTTTAGGTTGTATTTATTCTGGGAGAAGCTGTGGCAAAGACTACTACAGTGTAGCTCTGTCATCCTTTTTAAGGATCTCTTTGAAGGCTGGACTTTTAAAATGCTTCAGGAGCAAGAATGGAAAAGCACCCAACATATATGGGAAAGAGAAACGGTTGCTACTGAAAAGGCCAAGCAATATCTACCTAAATATAAATCCTCTCTCTTCATTTATTTGCTTATAATGATTTTCTTGCTTGAAGTGACTTCTCTGTCTTAGTGGACTATTATCCTTCAAGACCCTGCTGAGATATAACTCTTTGCTAAAGCCTTCTCCAATTTACCTCTTCCTTCAAATTGCTATATATTTATTCCATTTATTCAATTCACTCATTCATTCAATAAACCTTTCTAGATTATCTACCAGGAATTGGGTTGATAAATACAGATAAAACTTGATCTCTATTCTTCAGAAGTTTTAAATCTATTTGGAGGAGATTCACATAGTGAGAAAAATAAGTGTGATAGTTGTCAAAGCTTCCATTAGAGACATGGTTATGAAGCATAAGGAGTCCATGAAGCAAGAACTGTTAACCACTATTGGGAACTAACAAAGGAGTAATAGAGAAGGTGGCATTTGTGATTATCTTGAAGTATGTGTACATTTGGCCAGTGTAACTGAAGCTGTTGGTAGCCTGCCTATATTTTTTTGTCTTTACAACAGCAGTGTACACTAGCTCAAATGTTATTGGAGCTGGCCCCTTGGCCACATTCATGACAGGCTGGACATTCTGGAAATTAACCACTCCCTCACAAGCAGCCCTCCATCAAGGATAAATGGTCTATGCTCAAAAGAAAGGTCTGGGATGGAGTGTTAAGTATAGCAGTTGTTGGATAAATACCTCACCTCCCTTACCCAGGGCTGAGATAACTCTGAGAAATGTGTGCCATACTGACTGGGAGTACCCCCAGGAGAGTTAACTTCAGTTACCCACAGTAGTAACTGGCTTCATAATGTGTATTTATAAGCTGGCTTCCATACCTTGTCTCACTTCCTTATTTCCCTACTACCAAAATAAACTACTTGTATGCTGTTATGAGATTATTTTAAAAAGTAAAATCAAGACTTTCATACAATTGTAAAATAAATACATATCAATGATTTTATTTAACTTATTATTTAATGAGAAAAATGAAAAATGTCACAACTAAAAGAAAGGTAGAATTACCAAATAAAATGTAGGATGTTAAATTTGAGTTTTAGGTAAATTTTTAAGTGTAAGTATATCTAAATTTTTGAATGGAACCATACTTAAGCTAAAAAATAACTATTTATTTGAAATTCAAATATAACTGGGCATCTTGTTAGTTTGATTTGCTAAATATAACAACCCTACTCAAAGGAGCATTCAAACGACTACATATAGATGTTAGATAAGGAATGTTGTGAAATAAATTTACAAGTAGGTGTAAAACTGGAAGAACTGGTCAATAACTACAGGATAACAATCAGTTACATTCCACTGGGCATAATTTATGTGTATACAGAAAGTAACTATTTTCATGGGTAATAGTTTTCTACAACTTAGAGTTGTGAAATAGCTCAAGGACAATGAAAAAGTAGAGTTAATTGGGAGGGCTAGATAGGGTACTCAGTAGTCTTTTTGTTTGTTTCTTATTTCATAGATTTTTATAATTATTTCCAACGATAAGAATTTTTGTCTCAGAGTCTGCTTCTGAGAGAACACAAATTAACCCTTTGCACTCGCTTGCTTTTTTCTCAATTCCTTTATTCTAATGCTAACTTTGTCGAGTCACACTCGACATCTGAGTGCAAAAGGTTAAGAAACTGTTCCGGGGACAGGTGAAGTGATCAATCTAGAAAATGGGACAGAATGATGGTGCACTATAAAAACTGTACAGGATGTATGAAGAGTCATGTTGAGTGGTAAGAGTGTAGTGGTAGGTTGAGAGTGAGATAATTAAGAACCTTGTGTACCATGCTGAGTAGCTTGGGCTTCATCATGTAGCAAACCTGGAGCTACTGAAGAAGTAACAAGATCACATTTGTATTATAAAGATCAACCAACCAATAGAATGATGAATGGATTTTAGGGCTATACAACTGGAGGTGAGAAACAGAGGTAAAAGAGACAAGTAGGTACAGAAATAGAAGAGAAAGGAAAGGAGAACTCAGAAAACAGTTAAGGAGATAGAATGGGCAGGAAGATATATTTATTAAAACATGTGGGTTGAATTAGAAGTAATTGTGTAGGGATTACTATTATAGTTCTGCTTTATTAGTGACTAGAGGCCTGGTGCACGAAATTCATGCACTCGGATGGGGGAGTCCCTCAGCCCAGCCTGCACCCTCTCACAGTCCAGGAGCCCTTGGGGGATGTCTGACCCCTAAGCTGGCAGTTGGACATCTTTAGCATTGCTGCTGTGCTTGTCAGCTGTGAGCCTGGCTTCTGGCTGTGCGACACTCCCCCCAGAGGGTAGCTCCTGAATTGAGCTTCTGCTCTCTGGTGGTCAGTGCACATCATAGCGAATGGTCGATCTGTCCACTGTCTGCCCCCTGGTGGTCAGTGTACGTCATAGTGAGCAGTTGAGCGGCCTTAGCATATCATTAGCATATTACACTTTGATTGGTTGAATGGCCAACCGAAGGACCAGGCACTTAGCATATTAGGCTTTTATTATATAGGATACTAGAGGCCCGGTGCATGAAATTCGTGCACGGAGGGGGGTTGTCCCTCAGCCCAGCCTGTACCCTCTCCAATCTGGGACCCCTCGAGGGATGTCTGACTGCCCGTTTAGGCCCGATCCCAGTGGGATCGCGCCTAAACGGGGAGTCGGACATCCCTCTCACAATCCAGGACTGCTGGCTCCCAACTGCTTGCCTGCCTGCCTTCCTGATTGCCCCTAACCGCTTCTGCCTGCCAGCCTGATCACCCCCTAACCACTCTGCTGCCAGCCTGTTTGCCCCCAACTTCCCTCCTCTGCTGGCCTGGTTACCCCTAACTGCCCTCTCCTACAGGGTTGATCACCTCCAACTGCCCTCCCTTGCAGGCCTGGTCCTTCTCAACTGCCCTCCCTTGCAGGCTGGGTGCCTCCCAATTGCCCTCTCCTGCTGGCTATCTTGTGGTGGCCATTTGTGTCCACATGGGAGCAGGATCTTTGACCACATGGGGGGCAGCTCTATTGTGTGTTGCAGTGATGATCAATCTGCACATTACTCTTTTATTAGATAGGATAGAGGCCTGGTACAGGGGTGGGGGCCAGCTGGTTTGCCCTGAAGGGCATCCCGGATTAGGTGGGGGTTCCCTTGGGGCGTGGGGTGGCCTGAGCGAGGGGCCTGTAGTGGTTTGCAGGCGGGCCACGCCCTCTGGCAATGCAAGCGGAGGCCCTGGTATCTTGAATTTATTTTCCTTCTACAATTGAAACTTTGTAGCCTGCAGCGGAGCCAAGCCTGTGGCTCCCTCCGAGGCTGGTAGCCATTTGTGTTGGGGTTATAATTGAAACTTTGTTGCCTTAAGCGGGTGGGCCCGGCCAGGGTGTGCGGAAAGCTTTGCTTCCCCTGTTGCCGGCGGCAACCCTGGCCTGCTCTCTCATGCTCCATTCTGCCGCCATTTGTTTGAATTTGTTTACCTTCTATAATTGAAACTTTGTAGCTTGAATGGAGGCTTAGGCCTGGCAAGGGCAGGCGGAAAGCTTGGATTCCTCTGTTACCTAGGAAACCTTGCTCTCTGTGGCTGTAGCCATCTTGGTTTGGGTTAATTTGCATACTCGCTCTGATTGGATGGTGGGTGTGGCTTGTGGGTGTGTCAGAGGTATGGTCAATTTGCATATTTGTCTATTATTAGATAGGATTAACAGAGATAGACAAATCCTTGACCAAAAATATTGAGTTTAGCTTTGAATGCATGAACATCTAACAGCAGTCAGATAGATATATGGTTTAGGATCAGGAGAAAACTCTGGTCTAGAAATATGGATGTGGGAGGCTTAATACAGGTTAAAACTCTGGGAGTGAATGAAATCATTGAGGAAAAGATGGGCAAGGGAAAGACTTTGAAGGGTGCACAGAGGTAGAAAACTCATCAAAGAAACTTGAGAAGCAATGTTGGCCATTGGAAGAATCACGAGGGCATTCTCTAACAGGACCCAGGCAAAGAGAAGAGAGCTTCAGGAAACAAGGAACAAGAAACTGTCAAATGCCAAGGAGAGGAATGCTGGAAAGATCAGCACACCACTATTAAAGTGATGAGTGTTGTCCATGAACCATTGGGACAGCTTTTCCCAAAGTATGTTTTGAGATATTCAAGTTTAGAGTTCCATCTCCAAATAAATTTGGGAACATTTGTTATTATATTCTCCTTTTTCTGCTTTAATATAAACATCTTTTAGATAATGGAGAAATTCTGAAGTATTTCTTTTCAAACCAAAAGATTGAGAAGGGTATGATTGAACATTATTTAGTTCAGAAATTTTCAATCTGACTTTTCCATGAAGCACTTTCAGACTCCTATTCATATGTTAAGAAACAAATGCTTCTGGGAAGGATGCACTAGAATTAGTAAAGAAATAATAGTGAAAAAAAAGTTGGCAAGGAAAGAAATATAGAATGTTTAACATCTGTATTAGCAATATTCCAGGGACTCTACCAACATTATTACACTTAAACTTCACAATGGTCCTATAAGATGGTCCTATTATTATCCTCACTTTACTGATGAAGAAACTGAAGATGTTAGAGAAGTTCACTACCTTTCCCTAGATCACACAGCTAATAATTAATAGCAGACTCAGCCTCTGAACTCAGGTAGCCTGACTCCAAGCACTTGTTCTTATCCACAATATGATTTTGCCACCTAAATATTTCTCAAAGTTATTTCAAAATGGTTAGAAGAATACAAAAGAACGACTTGTATAGTTGCAATTAAAAGGAGGTAAAAATTGATCATAATAATCTTGTATTGCATGTTCTATAGATCACAGAGGTTGCCAAACTGTAGCCCATAATTCAAGTCCAAACTGCCACTTGTTTCTGTAAGACCTGTGAGCTAAAATATTTTTATACATTTTTAAGTTGTTGAGTAAAGGAAGAATAATGTTTTATGACACATAAACATTATATGAAATTAAATTTCAATGTCCATAAATAAAGTTTTATTGGAACAAAATCAATTCTATTTGTTTACACGTTATTTATAGATGCTTTCATGCTACAACAGCAGAATTGAGTTGGAACCGAGAGAATAGTCCACAAAGTCTTAATTAAAATTTTTATTATTGCCATTTACAGACAGAGTTTCCTGACTCCTATAAGAAAGGGTAGGTTCTCTAGAGAAGAATGAGGGCACAGGCTTAAAGATTAGGTGCCATAGATGACATTATTATAATAAGACTAGCAGCCCGTTTGCACGAAGATTCGTGCAATAGACCTTCATTCACCTGGCTGCCTGCACCAGTTTTCTGCCGGCACCGGGGACCCAGGCCTTGGCTGTGGCCACCACCTTCTGCCTTCTTTCAGGGTCAGGGCTTGGCCCCGGGTGGCGGCCTTGGGCTCTGTTGCACCCCAGTGTCCCTGCTAAGGATTGTAGGAGCCGACCCCCGGTGGTTGCCTGCGATCCGTGCAGGCTCCCTGCTGGTGCCCAAGGCCGGGAAAGCACCTTGGGCTCAGCCGCACCCAGGGTCCCTGCTATGGATCTTAGGAGCTGACCCCCGGTGGTTGCCTGCGATCTGTGCCCGAGGCTTTCCCGGCCTTGGGCTCAGCCGCACCCAGTGTCTCTTCTAAGGATCATAGGAGCCAAACCCTTGGTCGTTGCCTGCGATCCGTGCAGGCTCCCCGCTGGTGCCCTTGGGCTTGGCCGCACCCCAACATCCCTGCGATGGTTTCCTTGTGGGCGTGGCTGGTGGGCGTGGCTTGTGGGTGTAGCGAAGGTACAGTCAATTTGCATATTACTCTATTATTAGGTAGGATTATTGTGCAGAGTTTGTGGAAACTGAAGCCTTCCATTTATTAATATAAGCTGCTATAAATGCTGATATGCAGAGCCAACACACAAGCAAGTGTAGTTCAGTTACAAAGAACAAAAACCATTCAAGACAGCAAAAATAAAGGGGTGAAACAGCATCATTGTCTCCTCAGGATATGGGAATCCTAAGATTCAGGGAACTGAATTGTCCTTCTGTAAAATGGATCATCATCAAGCCTTTACTTTCCTCCTCCTTCTTACTTCAGAGTCTCATCTCTAATTTGCTTCTGCCTCTTTTTTTCTCCACAGAGCATCTCTCTGCTCATTCATTTGCTTACACAAAAGTGCATCCAAATGGTAGTCTACACAACCTAAAATCTGCATGACCTCCCAGCTTGGTTCCACATTGCATATGGGTGTCTCTCCTAAAGTCCCAGAGAGAAATCCAATTGCTCCGGCTCAGGGAGATGCATGACTCAATCCAATTAGTTGTAACCAAGGGGCTGGTTCAGATGCTCCAGGTCCCTTCTTCTGACCTGAAGGGAAAGAGTTTAAGGCAGTCATGTGTTCCAAAACAATTTTAGTAGAGTTCCTACAATGTGCCAGGCCTTGATTTGCAAATGGTAAAGAAGTAGGAGCCACCTTCTGACTCTGTAGTAGGAAACTATGAGAAGGAAATAGTCACAATGTGGGGATTACTGGAGAAGGGGGGGTCCACAGTGCAGGTGTGGGTTTCGGTTAGAACAAGAGATGAAGAAAACATTTAGAGATGAAGCAGGTTTTGTTGATGATGGACCATAGATTTGAGAGGGTGCTTTGGTAGGGAGTGAGGGAGTCAAAGGGGAGATAGAGTCAGAGCATGAAATGGCTTTTGAACATATATGTCCTATTAGAGATTCCTGCTATTTTCTCACTGTGATGTAAGAAACAAAGTTATGTTAGAGAAACAAAGTTCCCTCAAACCTATCATGAGCTGGAACATGTTCCGTTATTGTGTGTATTCTGAAGGCATGTGTGGACCTCTCCAAGATTTCCCCTATCACCTTTATATGTCTACATTTGATCTTAGTCAAAAGACCAAGAAGCAATCCTTTATATTTCTTCACAGTATTTAGCACTACCGGTCATGTTACATACTTATTTATTTTGTTTTGGCTGTATTTCTAGTAGAAGGCAATCTTCATGAGAATAGGACTTTGCCTGTTTCCACTAGTGCATTTTCAGTACCCAGAACAGTGCCTGACACACAGTATATAGTCAATAAATATTTGTGGAATTAAGAAATGAATAAATATATCAGTTAATGTATTTACTTAATGTTGAATTCATACTTTATGATGTCATGTCGTTAAAGCTTGACTCATAGCGGGATGGCTTATGGGGGATGACTGGAATTTGATAACCAACTAGATCTACAGTTAAGGGTAAGTGAACAACAGAAAGATAGAAAGGTAGAAAAATATGTTGTCAATTTTATAAATGCTGACAAAGTGGAAACTTTGGGAATCTGGTTATATGAACACAAGTCCTCATGGACTCCAGTGCCTGGCTGGATTGGGAGGGTCCAGGGAGACTTCTCTTGAAAACATTAGGTTACTGGGAAGACCACTCAGTAAAGACAGGAGCACGTGCTTGGAGGGCCAACTGCATTAATTGGAACTGGAATAAAGTGAAGATTTAAAGCACAAGGGAAGAAACCACTTACTGTAACTGGGTTACAAGGTAAGCCTTCTCTGCCCCATCTCTGGCTCTTTAACCTCAGACATGTGCAAAAGTGGGCATCTCTACCTTCTCCATTTTTTTCTTACATTCCTGTTCCTTCTTTCCTCCTTAATACCAGGCCCTGGAATTCTTTGTGTGCAAACCTTTCAGTGCTTCTTTATTTGGTGAGGCATTAGGACTCCTTGATAACCTGCCTAGTCTTCTTTCTTGATTGGCATTTCTTCACGTCTAGGTGATTTCTGAGTCCTCTGTTGATACAGACAAGAGATCCCCCCTCCTGAGTGATTCTCAC
Source organism: Ia io (assembly GCA_025583905.1). NCBI lineage: Eukaryota > Metazoa > Chordata > Mammalia > Chiroptera > Vespertilionidae > Ia > Ia io. The sequence continues at coordinate 65,036,917 of JAJQQW010000011.1, read as the reverse complement.
GTACTGGTACTGAGCCAGGATTATGAATCCTTTTAATTGACATATGGAGTTTAATGGAATTCAAATTCCTTAATTTGATAAAAAGCCTTTTAGTTTGCAAGGTAATGGGATATATTCAAATGAGACTCTTTAGGTCTTGAAATTTCAGTAGAGACCTCAATGCCTGATAGCATTAGAACAGGTACCAAATATTCTCCCCAACCCCATATCTTAAAATAAGGGCTAAAATACCTAGGAAGGAAGGCCAAGATATTGTAAAATCAGCTCTTCCTATGTCTAAGCCAAACACCCACTTCCAGCCTACATCAGAGGTTTCCATTAGATTTGGGAGAAACATTCCATAAAGAGAACTATTAAGGTATTGAAGCTATTTGTCTCTTCTTTTACAAGAGCAGGGGAAGGTGATGGCCCCTTATATTCAGCCAAGTGAATGGGGCATTGATAAATCACCTTGGAAAGCTTAATAGGAATCCCTCAAATTTGGAACACACAGGGACTATTTTTCAATTCTGCTAGGAGGGGCCTAAGATAAGTTCGGTGGGCCTGAGAAAGGAGAGAGAAGAAATGTACCTGCCTGAGACCATGCTGCTCCATTCTCACCACCAGAAAAGCCAATATACTTGTGTTCCAGAGGCTGGCCCTGAAACTGACCTGAAGTCTTTTTTTTTAACATGTTTTTATTGATTCTAGAGAGAGGGAGAGAAAAACATCTATTGGTTGCCTCTCATACATGTGCTCTGTCCATGAATCTAACTGGTGACTTTTGGTGTATGGTGTGGAGGTGGGGCACTCATCCTCCTGAACCACACCTGCCAGGATGGCCTGAAGTCTTTTTTTTTTTTATTTGTTAATTCTCACCTGATATTTTTTCCATTGCTTTTCAGAGAGGGTGGAAAGGAGAGAGAGAGAGAAACATGGATTGGTTGCCTCCCACACATGCATCCTGACCAAGGTGGGGATGGAGCCTGCAATCCAGGTATGTTCCCTTGACAGGAATCCAACCAGATGCTCTGAACAACACAGGCCAAAGCTGAAGTCTTCTTAAAAGGGATCTTGCCAAAGTAACTGCCCAAGAGGCAGAGGGGAACTTGTGGGAAGCATATGGGGCTGAGAAGGGGGTCATAAAAGCCCTGTCAGTATTATAAGTGCTAAGGTATGCATTCTTCAGCAGAGAAACCTGCGATAAAACCATAGGAGCATCATATGAGATTTTTTAAAAAGTAATCATACAGTTGTACCAGCACCATAAGATTATCCCATCTTTCTCTATTCCCTCTGCCTTCAGGTTGTGAAGCAGACTCCTGCAACTGGGTAAAGAGGTAGAATAAGAAATACTTAGAAAGCTCACCCAGTGCTCTCCCTCACGGCAGGTTCTCAGGCCTCCAAATGGCTTCAGCTGAAGGAGGGATTTATCTGAAATCAGATAGCATTTTAGAATTTTATCATTTTTACTGGATGAGAATCCTTCATGCTTCATGGGAGGGCCATGAAAACATTTTATTATCTAATATATATGTATATATACCTCAGCACACATGAACTAAGAGATAAGAATAATATCCACAACAGCATTGTCCATAACAGCAAAACAATGTAAATAACACAAATTCTCATTGATAGAAAAATTTAAAAAAATCGATTGTGGTGTCTCATTGAATGGAATGCTATATAGTAGTGAACATGTATAAAATACAAGTATGTTCAATAATAATGGTGATTTGTGGTATATAATACTGAAGGGGGAAAAAAGCAAGTTGCTGTCTTTTCTTATAATAAGGTAAAAGAAAGTAAAACTAAACAATATATTTCAATATTTGCAAATACAGTGGGTGATAAACTTTAAAAACAAGCAAAAAATTAAGAAGCATACAATGCAGGGTTGTGCTAACTTTTGGGGTGGGAAGCAAGGTGGAGGTGGATTAAGTGTAGAAGTAAGTTATTAACAATGTTATAGTTCTGTGGTTGGGTGGATTGTAGAGGTCTATTATAATATTAATATGAATGACTGCTTTCAATTTAACACAATAAAAATGCATTCATGAAGACATAACAGGTCATAAAACAAGAATTATAGCTCATCTAGTTCTGTGGTTGACTTTAAAAAAGAAAGGAATGAAGAAAGGAAAGAAGAAAGAAAGGAGAGAGAGAGAGAAAGAGGGAGAGAGAGAGAGAGAGAGAGAGAGAGAGAGAGAGAGAGAAAGCTCAGAGTCTTAGTTGATATTCCTAGTTATGGCTAGAGAAAAATGAATCCATGAAGCAATTTAGTGAGTGGGCAAAAAATAAATGTTCCCTTTTGCACGTACTTAAGACATCCAGCTTTTTCAAAGAGCTGTCTGTGCCGTAGCTCACATATGTCTAAGGGAAAAAGCTTTGACTGGCTGTTTAAAACATGGTAATATCTTGTCAAAGTTGAAGGGCAAGGTAAAGATGAAAACTAAATGTCAGTTTAGTTTTCACTAAAAAGTTCCACTCTTGCTGTATTTGTATAAACCGAGTGGAAATGATCTGAAGGTCTAAAGAGAAGGTTTTGCTCACCAACTTAATTATGAATCTTGATGTTAATGCTGATGTTCATAGTTCTCTTATTCAAGCAAAGGTTATTCTGTCAAGGAGTAAAGACTAGAGAGTGACCTGTCAGAGACAAGGTCTGTCATGGTTCCAAATGATCTGATTAGATAGAACTAGAGGCTTCATAGAACAGAAGGGAGAAAGAATAGAGAGTGCCTCAACAAAGACTCTCAATCTTACAAAATGATCTTATATATATAAATATCGTATAATACAATGTGGGTAGAAGCATTGGAGCTTATTATTAAACAACATCACTTTATCCAATATCTTTTATGTGCCTGAGAGGAAGAAGAAAGGCTAACACATGCCTGACATTGGTGGGATATCAGAAAGTGCATTGGTAATGTCCATAAGGACCTCAACCAAGAGAGGTTTTAGTACCAATTGGAATCCCCATGGCCTGGGAAGCCTAAGTCTTCTCTCACCAACCAGCAGCCTGGGTACAGGACATCTTGATATTAGTATATGCTATCTGGACTGGACAATGGTGTGTGTGGTTTAAGTGTAATGATGGTAGAAAAGTTGGGAAACAGATCTCACAGGGACTGGATAAAGCAGCAGTGGATTCTCAAATCTGCTCTATAAAATGAGGTAATAAATAAAGGCTTTCTTACTGGCACCTGTCATTCTGTTGATATTGACGGTCTTTCCCTGGACTGCAAAGCTTGCTGAAGAACAAGTCTTTGATGCCTGGCCATCATCAAAGGTACAGAAGTCTGCTTGTTTCATTCCCCTATTTTACACTGGCTCCAAGATGATGCCATATTCTAATGAGATTTGGCATTAAAGAGATAGCTCTTAGTCTGATGGCCTTGGAAAAAAGTTCACATGTTGGTCTTGGAAGGTGAGGAAAATGACTATGACATATCAATTCCTGATACATTCACAAGGATGGCTGCCTGTGAAACTGACAACAAAGTGGAGATAACTTAAATCAATATCAAAGTTATTCATGGAGCATTTGTATGAAATATCTGATCAGAGTATTTAAAGGAGCAGATGGGCCTTTAGAATGTGGCAAGGGGCACCTGGTGATGTGTCTGCTTTCTCTTTTACTTCCAGTTACTTAAATTTTAAGTTGGGGCAGAGGAGAAGTAAAAAAAAAAGCGAAAGGTTGCCTGAATCCAGAGAATGTTGTTGATCATTCCTTTCATTCAACGGATTTGCCTTGGCAATGTGACAGCATGGTCAGTGATCATGTGAGATTAGCAACACTGATTTCTAGGGCAACATTTATAGGAATTGACGTGGTTTTCAAATGGGTACTAGTCATTGTATAAAGAAATGTTTAAGTAGCTCAGCAAATACCTCATATTGCATTATTTAGGCCCAGGAATTATTTACAGCCTTGCTCAAGTAACATTGTGTATCTGTGAAGGTGGGAGTTGGCCAAAAGTTCTGAGTGGGGAAACCAAGCTCCTTCAGATGCATGCTGGAGTGAAAGAATAAAATCACCTGTCAGAGAAAACATCCCATGGGCCATGGGCCATTGGCCATTATAGCAGTGTGTCCCTTATGGTTAGAATGGGGAAGCCACACTTCATTTCTTCCAAGCCCTTATACTTCCAAAGTAGAAAACTTAAGACTGGGCAAACCTGTGAGAGACTGACTTATTCCTGAGATAGGATGACAGCTCATAGTGGTCATGGTCCATGAGGGGAGACCCAGAAGACTACCTTCCTAGCCAGCATCCTCTCAATAAACCATTGCGTTTACAAGAAAGAGCTTTAGTCATGTGGTTTGGACTGAATGGACTTGAATAGTTGCTTTATAAGAGTTGTTCTGGCAGCAAAGGGATTTAACAGGTATCAGCTATGGAGACCAGCAAGAAATCACACTTATGGAGGCTACAGCAAGGGTGGAATTGAGGGTGTTCCCAATACACGGGCATCATATCTGGAAGGCAGAGAACACAGAAACAGAAACCTTTCTTAAGTCAACTTATCCTGTTTATCTTCTTGCACAAAGTCTAGTTTCATTCAGTGCATATGAAGGGAATTCAATGGATAATTGTACAGTGACTGATAGAATTTTCCTAGCACAGTGACTAATCTATACTAATAAAAGGATAATATGCTAATTAGACCAGATAGACCGTATGTCTTCCAGACATCATTCTGGACGTCCTTCCTGACAAAGCCGGGGGCATGGCCAGCCTGCAAACCACCCATGGCCCCTCGCCCAGGCAGGCCCTGTCCCCAACGGGGACCCCCACCCTGATCCGGGGCCCCCTTCAGGGCCAACCAGCCAGTCCCCACCAGTGCATCAGGCCTCTATCCTATATAATAAAAGGGTAATATGCAAATTGACCCTAACAGCAGAATGACCAGAACAACTGCTGGACCAGTCACTATGTGGTACACCTTTTGGTTGATTTCTCTAGCTGGCAGGCTCTGATCACCTGATGGCCACCTGCAGCAGGGGTGGGGCCAGCGAGCGGGTGGGAACAGCCAACCTCTTGGTCCCTTCCCCAGGCCCTCAGGCACCGATCACCGGATGGCAAATGGGGAACCCGGGGTGGGTGGTGGCAGGGGGCGGGGCCAGCTGCAGGCAGCTGGGGAAGATGGCCCTGATCACAGGCCAGACCTAGGGACTATACCAGAGCACGAATTTCGTACTCAGGTTCTCTAGTTTATAATATCCATGATAGTGATTTGCTCAAGGTTGAGTGGCTGACTGTGGCTGACTCTTGTTCTACTTGTGAGATTATGGTGAAAGGTGGATGGAGATGTCCAGATAAATCTTGCCTCTGACTGAGGCTGGGGCAGAAATGTCAGAATTTCCCCCCTCCCCCACCCCCCACCCCAGGTTGTTTTTCGTGTGCTCGGTATGAATACCGCTTACAGGAGAATCAGAAAATGTCACAAGCAAGCAGTTTTATGTGTGTTTTCCTCTGGGGAATGATGTTGGAGAATGAGGAAGGCACTTCACTTTTACTATGTGCACTTTTGTCTTGTTTGTTTTTTTTGCCAAGGGCATGCATGTGTTAAAAAGCGAACCGGTATCCAAAGACTATGAAAAATCTCTGTATTCTGACTGCGATGTTCTTTGCAGGATCAGAGGTTGGTTTTGTTGTTTGTTTCTTTGTTTATCTTTTCCTACTGGCCGTGAGAGCATAAGTGTTTCACCAATTGCTCTTAAGGGACAGAAAAATTGACTCTAAAATCTGAATGTCAAGTATTTAATAAACACCATGTAATCTGTAATGTTTTAACTGCTTTGGAAAGCAGTTTAGATTTATAAATACATTGCCATACTACTCATTTAAAAAATAATGCAGTTAAACCAATTAATTGGGTTTGTGAAATAATGGCAAATATATTGTTTTGGTTGAGATTTCCCAGTCTTGGGTGCTTAATTCAATTCAAATGTCTCTTATCCAATTTCTACTAAGTGCAAAATACAGTACTAAATATTCTAAGATGAATCAGATATAAATGCTGCCACTGTGGCAGTTTACTTCTAATTGATGGAAGAATATAAGGTTAAATAAGTGCTAGTTAGAGGTGAACATCTAAGATCTGCGGGGTACAGAGGAATGAGTTGTAGTGCTAAGGAATATCTAGCTGAAGATAAAGTTGTTGTGTGTTTTTTTTTTTTTTTTCCTGGATGGTTATTATTCCCTTAATGATAATGTACTTTATCTCTTATAATGAAAAAAAAATGCTTAAAGCTGAAGTTTGTAGTGGATAAAAGTAGCACTGGCTGGTTATCCAAATACCTGGATTTCAATTCTAGCTCTCTATAAGCCATTTGTACTGGATAGATGCTTGACAATCATTAGTCAAGGTTCCTCACTAGTCCCCTCTCTTGAGTACAAGTTTAAGGACAGTTACTGAACCATTTAGCTGTGCTGGAGTTAGACATGTAATGCTGGGAAGGGTCAATGTTCTGAGCCCTTGGATTGAGTGTTCCTCTTTGGAACTTTTTGGAGTTTATCTATATGGTGACTTCTCTTTCTTCCCTACAAGTGACCATTAAAAGTCTTCAGGGTCTGTTAGCTTAGAAGGAAGTGCTTAGAGAGCCAATGGGAATGATAGCCTTCCCAAAGAAAGGAGGCATGAAAAATAGCTTAGTCCTACAAGTGTAAGTCTTTAGGTGAGACCTCCTATTTCCTCCATCCTTTACTCTGGAATTGTTTACAGCATTAAGATCCTAAGTTTAGATCAGAGGGTTGAGAATTGGGTGTGGTCTAGGAGGAAAAATGTGTCTGGACAAAGTCAAAGAGCTGGCTTTTGATTTTATCTCTAGGCTCATTCGTTTTGGGCTAAAGTCTTGATAGCTCTATGGGGCCCTTGTCAAATTAACGAAGAAATTCTAATATTGTCTGAGGAAAATATCTCCTTTAAATAAATGAAATAATTTTGCCTTGATGATTGTCTCTATTTTCTTTGGATATTTGGTGCAGTGAGGAGGATAATTGAAGATTTATGTCTTCTGGATGATAAGACTGGTTATTTTTTTGTTTTCCCAAAGAAATAAAATTTGTTTAGTTAGTTCTGATATTTTGTTTGTGTCCTTTTTCTTTTTCCTTTTGTGTTTTTATAAATGTATTGACTCAGTAATTTGTCACAAGCAGAGGTGCAAAAGCATTGGTTATAGGAAAACACATGTATCTTTTTTGATATCAACTAAAAATCTAGGGATAGCTGCTGGCAACTCAGGAGATTCACGTATATTTTATGTAGCATTCGTAAGAAGGTTCATTAGTTAATGGATTAATTAATTAAAGGATATTTGTTGTATCCTCCATGTAATGCTATCTTCTACATTACACTTTCATCTGGGGGTTTCTACCTTGAGGCCCTTGACCACTAGAGGGTTCAAGGATGATTTTCAAAACATTATGAATCTCCCCTGGCTGGTTTGGCTCAGTGGATAGAGCATCATTCTGGAGACTGAACGGTCCCGGGTTTGATTCCAGTCAAGGGCACATGCCTGGGTTGTGGGCTCGATCCCCAGTAGGGGGCGTGCAGGAGGCAGCCAATCAATGATTCTCTCTCATCATTGATGTTTCTATCTCTCTTCCTCTCCCTTCCTCTCTGAAAAAATAAAAATATATTTAAAAAAAACACACAAAAAAACCATTATGAATCTCCTGAATTTATATATAACTTTGTGTATATGCTTATCTAAATATATGAATTTATAGCTTTGATACAATTTCCAAACAGCTCTGCAACTTTAAAAATATAAGAACAACTAATTTAAAATCTAAATTCTCCAAAACCACAGGCCTTATATGTATTTCCTTCATGTCTGTTAGCATGAAAATCAGTGTACAGCATAAAATTCATTGGTGTGTATTAATTCAACACAGTAGGGCTTCAATTTATTAAATGTCTATTTTGATTTAGGCAAAATGTTTACATGCTAGGCAAGTAAAGTTGCAGGTGAGAGAGTGGAAAAGGAGGGGTTTTAGGGCCACCCAAGGAGCTCATTCCCATCAGCCACCTACTGAATCAAAATTTCAAGGAGAGGAGTAGACACAGAGGGATGAGCTGCAAGCAAGGTTTTCCAGGTCAGTCTGTAGGATCTCATCCCTATGAAGGTTCAAAACCATGAGCCTAGTGGGGAAGATAAATAGATATATTTCAAGACAAGATGAACTCCCTTCCAAAAAGAGATCTCATTAATGTGAACTAAGAAACGGTGAAGGCAATGTGAATTCAGAATATCTGTGACTTTGAGCCAGACCCTGAAGTGTGAGAAAATTCCAAGAACAAAATGATAAGACTTGGAAATGATAAGTATGGAAGTGTTGATGATGCAGACGGGAAAGGAAACAAAGTTTTCTGATTTTCTCCTGTGACAAAGAGAGTGTGCAGATAGGAGAAGATGTAGTATAGGGGTCAGGTACAAATAAATTAATGCAGAGTTGCAAAAAAAAGACTGTGTAAGTCAATTGATCAGAGTTCGCTGATAATACCTTCACAACTGGTGTAGCTCTACCGTAAATTCGCACTTCTTTTGTTCATACTCAAATAAGGAGATGGAATTTCCAAGAGCCTATTTAGTATAATCAATATACATGTTTTTAAAAGCACACACAGTCTGTGTAGTTTGACTTGACTCAAATAAGGAGATGGAATTTCCAAGAGCCTATTTAGTATAATCAATATACATGTTTTTAAAAGCACACACATTTATCAAAGCTTCTCAATATTTAAAAAAAAACAACTCATTATGAGAAAACTACTTAGAATTTTTGAACTATCCTGACAGGGCCAGTATTTGTCATTTAGGCTGACAATTCAGCTTGAATGATTTCCTGGATCTTGATCCCATTAGCTGATATTTAGCTACCTGGCATTTTCTTTGGGGATTTTGCTCAAGAAACTAGTTATGAATATTGTGGTTGTGTCCTGTGGCTGCTGTAACACATTATCACAAAGTTGATAGCTTAAAGCAACAGAAATTGACTCTCCCATAGTTCTGGAGGCCCCAAGTCCAAAATCAAGGTGTCAACAGGGACACGTTCCCTCTGGATACTCTAGCAAGAATCTGTTCCTTGCCTCTTCCAGCCTCTGGTGGCTTGTGGACGCTTCTCTCTGCTTCATGCCTTCCCCTCTATGTGTCTCCTTGGTGTGTTTCAAACTGATTTTCCCCTCTCATAAGGATACTTAAGATAGTGTTTTCCATTTCATTAATTTCTGCTTTAGTTTTTATAATTTCTTTTCTTCTGATTACTTTGGATGTACTATGCTCTTCTATTATTTTTTATTTATTTTTTACTTATTTTATTTTTTTTTATTTATTTTTTAATTTATTTTATTTTTATTTATTTATTTCCTAAAGTGGAAGCTTAGAGTATTTATTTTGGATATTTATTTTATTCTAATATGCTGTGAATTTCCCTTGAAGTACTGCTTTCATCGCATCTCACAAATTTCATTTTCATTTAGTTTGAAATATTTAAACATTTCTCAAGATTTCTTCTTGAACCATTGTGTTGTTTAATCTCCAAATATTTTAGAAATTTTCAAGTTATTGTTCTGTTATTATTCTGGATTTAATTTGATTGTGGTCTTATAATTTCAACTCTTTTAAATTTGGTAAGGTGTGTTTTATGGGCCCAGAATGTTGTTTATCTTGATGAGTGATCCATGGGATCTTGAGAAGAAAGTGCTGGATAAAGTATTCTAAGAATGTCTTTTCATTCCAATTCCAGGCATAACTTGTTTTACTGTGTATTTTTTTCTTTACACTTCGCAGCTATTGCCTTTTTTACAAATTGAACATTCGTGGCAACCCTGCTTTGATCAAGTCTATTGGTACCATTTTTCCAAAAGATTCAGATGTTGGCTAGCATTTTTTAGCAGTATTTTTAAAATTAAGGTACCCACATTTTTAAAACATAATGCTATTGAACACTTAATAGATTACATTAGAGGGTAACTATAACCTTTATATGCCCTGGAAAACAAAAAACCATCATGTCACTTGCTTTATTGTGGTGGGCTGGAACCAAACCTGCAATATCTCTGAGGTATGTCTTGTAATCCTGGTCAGTTCAATTTTATCTTTACTGATTTTCTGTCTGCTAGATCTGTATACAACAATAATAGAGGATTCATCTATTTCTCCTTGCAGTTCTATCAGTTTTTGCTGCTTGTATTTTGATGCTGTGTTGTTAGGTACATGCACATAAAGGATTAAGTCTTCTTGGTGAACTGACCTCTTTATCATTATGGATTGCCCTCTTTATCCATGAAAATATTCCCATCACTGAAATCTTTGTCTGAAATTAACCTAGCTATTCCAGCTTCTTTTGGTGAATACTGATGGTTTATTTTTATCCATCCCTTTACACTTAATGTCTCTGTGTTTTCAGATTTAAAGTGGATTTCGTATAAACAACATATAGATGGGTTTTATGTGTTTTTTTATTCACTCTAGTCACATTTAAAATGGTTATTGATATAATTGTATTAACTCTAACATGTTTGTAATAGATTTCTATTCACCATCCTTGTTTGTTGTTTCCTTTATGTCATTCACCCTTTTTTATTTTTGGTTTTAAGTGAGAATTTTATATAATTCCCCTTTCTTTCTTTATCTTAGCATATCAATTACACTTCTTTTAAAAATGATCTTAGTGGTTGCCCTAAAGTTTGCAATATACATTGGCAACTACTCACATGTAATACTACACCACTGCATGAGTAGTGCATGTATCTTCTAACAGGAAATTCCCAGTTCCTCCTTCCTGGTCCTTACTGCATCGCTATATCCATTTCACTTATCCACAAGTTATAACCAGCCAATACCTTGTTGCTATGATTATTTTCAACAAACTGATGTCTCTTAGATCAATTAAAAATAAGAAAAAATTTTTTTACTTTACCTCCACTTACTTGTTTTCCAATGCTTTCCCTTTCCTTAGGTAGATTGGCATTTTTGAGCTATATAGTTTTCCTTCTCTTTGAAGACCTTTTGAAAAACATTTCTGCAAGGCAGGCCTAGTGGCAAAAATGCTCTCTCTTTTTCATTTGTCTTAGAAACTCTTATTTTTCCTTTACTGTTAAAGGACCATTTCACTGGATACAGAATTATGGATTATTTTTTCTTTCTTTCAATACATTAAAGGCTTCACATTACCCTCTTCTTGCTGGGATGGTTTCAGACAGGAAGTCCCCTGTAATTCTGATCAATGTTTCTCTATAGGTTTAGTTGTTACTTTTTCACTTCCTCTGTCAGAAACATGAATGGATTTTTCTCTGATCTTTAGAGTGAGAACTCAGTGGAGCTCTTGGTGGGTAAACTTATGGTTGGGTCCCCAGGAGTTTTTATCTCTCAAGCTAGACAGTGCTTCATCTTCAGCAATTATTTAATCACAATTTAAGTGTCCCTAACAGGCTCCAGCAGCAGCTCCTGCTTCTGGTAAGCTGTGATTATCTGTATTCGTCTGTCTCTCCACTTTTCAGGTCAGTGGTTTGCTTTGTCACTTCAGTTCTCTGATGGATTTAAGAGGAGCTGTGGATTTTCAGTTTGTTCAGCTCTTTTTTCTTCTTCTTGTGAAAACAGAAATGATGATCCCAAACTTTTGCATGTTATACTGAAAACTAAAAAGTACATTTTAGATATTATTGAGTAGATATATTTAATAGTAAAAAGAGTTGTATTTAATAATCATTAGATTCTCTTCCAGGTCTGATTTGTTTTTCTAATTCTAACAAATTTTGCCTCATAACTTCAAGCAGTTGCATTAAATATTTCTTTGACATTGCACTTTAGACACAATATACAAATGGGGTGGGGGGATGTCTGGATATAAACCATGAGCATGATGTCTTGGCCTCAGCATGCCACTTCTGCTATGGTCTAGAAAAAGTGCTTCATATCTCTGGATCTCAGTGTTTTCACCTTTGTAATAGGTAATCAACTTAAACTGCAATTAATATGGACATTCTGCTATAGTAGAGGATGAATCTTTTAAAAAAATACAGTATATTTTTATTGATTTCAGAGAGCAAGGGAGAGGGAGAGAGACAGAAACATCACTGATGAGAGAAAATAATTAATCGGCTGCCTCCTGCATGCCTCCCATCGGGGACCAAGGCTGCAACTGGGCATGTGCCCAGACCATGAATAGAACTGTGACCTGTTGGTTCATATATCAACACTCAGTCACTGAGCCATACTGACTGGGCTAGGAGATGGTTTTTTAAAGGATTCATAGCAAAAATGTGCCTAATTTCTTGCACACAACCTTAATTCTTATACATGAAATACTTTGTTGGCATTAAACAAATAGCTATTGCCAGCAGTGAATCAATAGATTCTGTTAGAACATGAAAAGTTCAGTCAGTCAGCTGGTTATTTGGCTATCATGCTCCAACAAGGAAAACTTTTTTTCTAATTTACAAATTTGGATATATTTTTATATGGATTGACCAAGCAGATTTTCTTTTGTTATTATATAGGCACAGAATGATACTACTACTGGCCTATATGAAATAGACATACCTCCTATACTTTCATCTCCTAATCAACTCAGATATAATTTACTCAATATATATGGCATGTCAGATACTATTTTAAAGTTTGGAAATAAAGATATAAAAAACAATATGCAAGTCCTGAAAGAGTTCACAATTTTGTATGAAACAGAAACAGACAAGTGAAGGTAGGTTTTTGGAAGTTCTACCAGAGCTAGAGAAATGGATTTGAAAGTCAACCTACAGATGGTAAATGAAAACAGAAATGTGGATGAGTTCTACCAAAGAATGGAACCTTGAAAATCCCCATTATTTAAAGAGGCCCAGTGACAGGAAATACTACTGAAAAGTAATATTCAGAGAAGCAATTAGAGAATTAAAATTTTGTCTTTGTTTGAATTCCAAAATTTTGTCTTTGTTAAAACCCCAAGACAAGGTTTGAGTGCAGGGAATTTATCTGGAATGATCCTAGGAAGTAGCAGTAGATGGGTGAAGAGGTGAGTCGGGAAAGAGAAGAAACTCAGTAAAGGTTGGTTGCTTTATGGAGCAATGCAGTTGTGAGCAACTGAAGCTCAACTTGACTGTGGAACTCGGAGCCCCAATACAGATATGTGCTGTCAAATTGTCTTGTCTCCGAGGTTCAGGGGCTGAAGTATCTGTACAGCAACTGCTGTTAGTCATTGGTGAGGGGTGGTTCTCGGGGGTTGTTAATTCCCTGACACTATTGGCCTGTCACATGTGCATTGATGGGTTCCAGTGGTCAGAGAACCTTCAGGCAAAAGTATCTGGTGCTGGTGGTGGTAAGTCTGGGCTATCCTGCATGGGAATGCTAAGTGCTTAAGAGCTATGGATGAAACATTGACAGCACCTGTTACAGTTTAGTGCTGTGGGGATCACGGGAAGAGAGAATTTCTGGTAGGCGGGAGTAGTGAACAATGTCCAAAAAGACTGACAAATCAAATAAGTAAAAGAAAAACTGAGAATGAGACATAAGCCAAGGGGAAGGTGACAATAGAAATGGGGAAAAAGTAAGATGCAAGAAGAGATGGAATGAGGGTGTATGTGTGTGGGAATATTTATAACAAATAAAACATGCACACAAAGGCAAATTAAATAAAATTATCATTAACAATAAAAATACCCTTTTATGTTTAATTCCTATATGGGCGTATTCAGGAGACTCTCCTGGAACTGCTAAGTCTGGTGTAAGCGACACTTCTTTTCTTTTCAAAACACCCTTTGCTTATTTTTTTATGATGGAATTTACCTCACAGACTCCAAATTATTCATTTACTGCCTGTGCGGGGATGGCGCCAGGCAGAGACACGTTAGGGATCCATTTGGTTCATTTGCACTATAAAGCTCTGAATTACTTTGTGCCCAGCAATCTTAGGACACATGCATAGAAACTAAACCAGCGTCCTGGGGGATATCAACCTGCCCGCACAGTGTCCATTCCAAACAGGTTAGTCACATCCTTGATGCTTTCCCTGACACAGTGATGAGTTGTTGCATTACAGCCCTCCATCTGAATACAGAATGACTGCTTTTCAGCAATCACATTTCTCCAAAACAGGCTCTAGATGGAGATATTCATCTACTGTTCTTTTGTTTTCTCAACAGCTGAGATGAACAATAGACTCAACAACAGAAAAAGTAAATTAAAATTATTCCTCATGTTTAAGTCCCTCAAAGACTCACAGAAGTGATTTAGAGTGTTACATAAGGCACATAAGATATGGGATTTATTTTTGAATTGTTAATCTGGATAATTTATTAAAGTGGGAGACGGTCGGATGTCACCTCTTCCCATATATGTACATTTTCTAAATAAGGTGCAAACCAGCCGCCTTTTTATATGGAATAAACTTAATCAGAAATACAAAGGAGTCCAAACATTTCCATTTCTTTTTGAAAATCTGCGTTTCGTAAACAACAATGGGGAGTAGCAAAGTCAACCGGCCATAGAGAAAAAAAGCAACATTAGCAAATGTTCTTGCGTAGATATTAACATGTAGGTAAGGCTTAGAAATAATAATAATAATAATAATAATAATAATAATAATAATAATTATTATTATTATTATTACAGAATAATCGCGTTACTTTCCCAGTAAACAGGCTATTCTGCACCCTGAGTACTTAGGTTTAGGAAAGGAAAATTAATTCGGATCCCAGGGAGAGACATGGTCTGATGGAAGAATTAACCAACTCCTGACACTGGGCGAGCATTAAGGTCTCTGAGCTTATTTTCTCCGCTGTCCGAAGAGGAAAGTTCTCCCTGCTGGACTCGTTGTACAGACTGGGATTGTGACGGAGGGTAGACGCTGGACTGAGTCTGGCCAGGCAGGGACCGGCCTCTGCCTGGCGCCGCAGGATGGGCCGCAGGTGCCCCCGGAGGCTCTGGCTGCTGCTCCTGCTGGCCGCCTGCGCCGGGCTCCTCCTGGGCTGGTACGCGGGAGCCTGGCCCGAGGCCGCAGTTTGGAGTTCCTGGCCAGGGCGGCCGGAGGCCTGCCCGCGCCCCCTGGCCCTGGCCCTGCAGGGGCGTCCGCGCTTCCAGCGGCTCTTCAACCTGTCCATCCCCGTGCTGCTGTGGGGCGGCCTCCTCACCCCGCAGCTCTGGGACGCCCTGATCCAGCTCCGGGGACCCTACAGCTGGCACGGCCTCTCCCGGGAGACCATCGCCTCCACGCTGCGCCTCCTGAACGGCTCGGAGAGCGCGCAGCTGTTCCCCGCATCCCGGGAGCCGCGGTGCCTTCGTTGCGCGGTGGTGGCCAACGGAGGCATCCTGAGGGGCTCCCGCCAGGGCCGGCGCATCGACGCCCACGACTATGTCTTCAGACTCAATGGTGCCGTGATCACAGGCTTCGAGAAGGACGTGGGCACCAAGACCTCCTTCTACGGCTTCACGGTGAACACCATGAAGAACTCCCTCTACAACTACAGGCACCTGGGCTTCCGCTCCGTGCCGCGGGGACCAGACTTGCGCTACATCTTCATCCCTGCCAACATCCGCGACTACCTGATGCTGCGATCCGCCCTTTTGGGTGTGCCTGTCCCTGAGGGTCGGGACAAAGGGGACAGGCCTGAGGCCTATTTTGGACCTAATGCCCCTGCAGGTAAATTTAAGTTACTGCATCCGAACTTCATCCACTACCTGAAGGAGAGGTTTTTGAATTCCAGCCTTATTCACATAGATGCCAAAGGCATATACATGCCTAGTACTGGGGCCCTCATGCTGCTGACAGCTTTGCATACCTGTGATCAGGTTAGTGCCTATGGATTTATCACAAAAAACTATCAGAAGTTTTCTAACCACTATTTTGACCGAGAAAAGATGCCACTGAAATTTTATATGAACCATGATCTGTGTCTTGAGGCAACGCTGTGGGAAGACCTGCACAAGGCTGGCATCATTCAGCTGTACCAGCGCTGACCCCAACTTCTCTCCGAGCTCTTTCGTCTCCTTGTCAAGCCTTGGCTCTGATCCTCTCAGTGGCTGAAACCTTTTTCTTTTTTAACCTATGAGAGGAGCTCCATCTCCCCTCCCCTTCTTTCCAAAGGGGGATGTGGAAGATGGGAAGGTGGGTTCAAGACTCTCACCAAATGTGAGACACCGGATCTTGCCCCTGGCTCTTCCAAGAGAACTCCCCTCTGGATCTTGCCTTCCAACCTTAGCCAAGGAAAAATAAGACACCTTTGCTGGATCTGTTTTAAAGTGAAAAATAACACTCCCAAGAAAATAAGCTGCACCTTAGCTCGCAGAGGCATGCATACCTCCGTGTTTGGCATCATTTAAAAAAATGATTATTGTTGAAAGTATTACACATGTTCCCTTTTTCCTCCATTGACCCCACCTCAGGCCTTCAGCACCCTCCTGTCTGTGTCCATGGGTTATGCATGTATGCATACAAGGTCTTCTGTTGATTATGTCCCATCCACCCACTCTCCCCCACCTTCCCTCCGAGATTCCGCACACTCTGTTCCATGCTTCCATATCTCAGTGTTTAGCATCTTGAAGCCAGCATTTGGTTTTGTGATACGTTTGGAATGTCAATTCAGCCATTGCAGACCTATCACTGAACCAAGATTAAGCAGCAGTAGAGGCAAAGGCACAATGCCTACCCCAAATAGTCCCCCTGTCTATGTCAGGATTTCACAGAACACTCCAAGTCTTCAGCAATTCAAGGCTAAGTCTTAGGAATCTTTCTGTAAGATGTTAATTCTCCTAGGACATGATCAGTTTGCTTCTGCCCTATGGGGAGTGGAGACTTTTTGTCTGATAAAATGGGAGCACAAAAAGAAGCAGAAAAGACACTGCAATTTTAGTTTAAATAATTATGTAAATGACAAAAAATCATTTGTGGGTTTTCTTTGCTTTTTTCCCCCTTTTTTTTGCATTGGGGATGTAGAGAAAGCATATAAAATGCAGGGTGAAGGGTGAAGATCACTTAGAATTCAAGAATCTGGTGAGGTAGATGGAGGGTTGAGAGAGGGGAGGGGTGTTGGGGGACTGGGTGAAAAAGTGAAGCGGTTAAGAAGCACAAATTGGTAGTTACAGAATAGTCACAGGGATGTAAAGTACAGCATAGAGAATATAATCATTAACATTGTAATAACTCTGTATGGGGCCAAGTGGGTACTTGTAATATTAGGAGGACCACTCTGTAAAGTACTATGCTATACATCTGAAAATAATACAGAATAATATTGAATGTAAACTGTAACTGAAAAAACAAACAAACAAAAGAATCAGGAGAAGTTTCTGGGTGTTTGATGGGAGTGTCAATAATACTGAAGACTGCCTACCACTGGAGTAAATACCATTATTAATTTATTACCATCTTGTGACAAAAACCAATGGGTTAGGAACCCTCAGTCAAGTCATGATTCCAATCAATTTGAACTGAGGTAGTCAATAATCAGTTTAATGGTTTTAGATGGATTACAGCTGTATCTTCTGGGCTTTTATTGAAACTTGGTTGCTTCCCAGACTGGTTTAAGGAAGTCTCATCCAACATATTATCACCATACAGCCTGTTTAACCAAGCCTTGTGACAACGTCTTGATAACTGTAGCTATGGACAGTCTATTTCACTATACCAGGTGTTTAGCTGACAAGAGACTTTACAAGGGAGCCTTTGCCTGGAAAATTCACCAAGGACCAGCACCTGGCCTTCAGGTCTGTGGTTTTAGAAGACAGAGTTTATCAACACTAGGAATGAATGAACTCAACAACTAGAATCAAGAGAGTAATATTTATTTAACTATAATAAATTTACAGAAAAATCTGATAAACAAAATAGGTTGTGAGAGTGTTGTAAGAGACATTACAACAACCTTTGAATGTTAAGAGAGTACTCAGGACAGATCTTACCTAGCAGTAGAAGCTCAATTCTTGGAAATAAGGTAGTTGTAGATCTAACCCCTTGATCTGTTTTCCTGATCTTGAAAAGCCAGATGATTTTGAGTTGGGTTGTTTTCCTGAGCAGGATGCAAGGGTGATTTATTTCCCGGGCTTTTGTCCAGATGGATTCCAAGAATGAAGCCATGGACAAAAGGTGGTAGATGAAGAGGTGGAAATTTACTGGAAGCAAATACAGACCACCACATAGGGAGGGGATTCCAAGGGGGTAACACACCAAGCTCTTTTTTGCTAGGTTTATAAAGGCTGCAGTTATTTGCTCTCTTGATGCTCCCTTCTTATTGGTCCCTATAGCAGCTTCAAAGCCCAAACCCTCATGGTGCCCTCCTCTTTCTCTCCCCCTTCAGCGGTAGAATTCTATATCCTCTGTGAAAATCTGTTTTCCTCTTTTTCCCCATATCTTGTGGCCTTTCCTATCTTCTGTGATTGGATGCCTTCCTCTCCTCTTATCCTGTGGCACCCTCTTTTTTCTCTCTCTATGAATGTATGCCTTCTGGCAGCTCCAAGCCCTCACCTATGCACTCCTCCCCCATTGACCCTCTTTATTCCTAAAACTCCCTAAACCTGCCTATTTTATCCCTAAAACTCCTTTCACTTTTTCTGTCCCTTTCAAGCTATGACCTCACCTATCCATGTTATATAGTGTTAGCCCATGGTGAAGCCCTAAAGGTGAAGCTGTCTGTGACTATAAAGTGCTAATGTAATTAGCCAAGGAGATTGCTTTGTTCAAAGAAGTTCAAATTTCCTGAAATTCTAGTGGGTGAGACTCTTCTTATGCTTTTCAAATTTCTCATTTTTTATATGACAAATAAAATAATTAAGATCCCACACAGTGGTTCCTTATTCTCCACCCTATGTGCTTCAATTCTTTTTGCTCTTCAGAGCTCTCCTCAGCACAGAGCTGTCCGGCCTTAAAACCTGTACTGCTCACTCCAGGCAACCTTGTCTTCACATAAATGCACTGTGTTCATTTATTTCTCTTTGCATATTTTTTTTCTACTGTGCCTCATGTGATCACCTCTGATCCCTCTGCTTAGCCAAGTCATATCCATCCTTAGGGGCCACTCAACTCATTCAAAGCAACCTTCCTTGATCACTGCAGTCATTACGACCACTTTTATTTTGAATCCTTGAAGCACTTACAGCTCAGTACACATAAATTGCTTTTAAACACATTATCATGTATTAGTAATACTATTGCAAGTACATTAGCACTTTCTCTCAAACCAGAATGAGAGCTGGACCGTATCTTGACTCATGCCACTTTAGTATTTGTCAAAGTGCTTAGCACTATTCTTCAACATTATGTGACACATTTTTCTGTCTCAGACTATTAATGCCTAAGACTGGATCACTCTAATACTCCTTCACTACAGATGTAGTTAGTTGCTAACACTATATAACATGGATAGGTGAGGCCATAACTTGAAAGCAGACAGAGGGAAAGAGAAAAAAAGAGTAAGCAAGTGGATGGAGACCAGAGGGACAGGAAAGGGCTGGGAGCTGGAAGGTTTATGTATCAAACAGTTTTCTTTTAATTACTTAAAGTTTTTAATTTTGTTTCAGAGAGCTGGACAAGGCACCTACATTCTAGCACATCTTTGTATTAAAAAAATATTTTTGTTGATTTCCAAGAGGAAGGGAGAGGGAAAGAGAAACATCAATAATGAGAATCATTGATTAGCTGCCTCTTGCATGCCCCTTACTGGGCATTGAGCCCACAACCTGGGCATGTGTCCTGACCTGGAATTGAACTGTGACCTCCTAGTTCATAACTCCACGTTCAACCAATGAGCCACACCACCTGGGCACATCTCAATAATCACTCATCAAATGAAGGATTACTTACTTATATATAAAAAGGTAAGAGAAAAAGGTCATGATTGTTTAACAGGGAATTGGAATCCCCAAATAAATTATCTTACAAAAAATCAAACTTATTTCTTGAAACACTTTTGTATTGGGAAGAGTGAAGAAAAAAGTTCATACTTAAAAGAAAAATCTGTAGGCTTGTATAGCAAGTTAAGAACATAATTTTTATACCTTAAATAATTCCTTCAAATATTTTACACAAATTTACATTTTCAAAAAAAAATTAAGTCAGATATTTGCACTATGTTTTCTTGGTCAACTAAAATGCCATTTATCAAATTTACATTAAACTGGACTGCAAATGCTATCCTGCAAATGGCATATACATGTCACTGAGGCTGGATATGCACAGGTGCATGTTACATACATGTGAAATTGCTAACACCGCTATGCATACTACTTCCATAAGTTGTTTTACCGTATAAAAATTCTTTAGATTATATGACTATTGTAGACACTTGATCAGGCATTTTAAAAAATGCAAAAGTTATAATGCTGTTGGGATTTAAAGACTATTGAACATAAGATAAAAGTCAACACTGTTTACAAAATACCTGAATATGGAGAACATATTTAACATACCCCAGTGAACAGCACATGGTGAATGTGTACTATAGAGTTCTGGATTCTATACGTCTAGCCCTGTTGTTTTAGTCTAAATTCTACATGGTTTTAGATCCTTAAAAGTTGAGACTTAATCCAATATATTATTACATTAACTCTTTGTTCTAATCACCAACTTTAAAAGAAGTACAGTGGAAGGGTATAGACCTTTATATACTTGTAGTTTTAAGGCCAATTTAATTTTTATTGTTATGCAATATTTTAATTAACAGATGCCAGTAATAAAAATGACTGCATTATATTTTTGTCCATGACATTTAAGTGTCTTATTACTAAAATAATCCAAAATAAACCCAGTAAATATTTCCTATTTTCAATAGCCTGAGAGATGAATCCAACTATTTTTATCAATTACAACTAAACTGGGATGAGAACAGCTGTGCTAATACCCAGTCATCAAAATGTCTAAAACACTAATGCTTTTCATCCAAGACAGAAAAATGAGCAGCTAACGTAAAGAGCACCCCATTATTAATCAAGTAACCAATCAATAACCCCTTCTCTGTTACTCAAGCTAGGAGTTTTGCAAAGTTTGACATTTCTGCTTTCATTATTATTGGTGGTTCCCAGAATCACATTTTCAATGTCAGATGGGACAGTTCTAAGGCCCTCTTGCCCAGCAGTAACTGTGGGCAACTGAATGACACCGTTTGTACTTGTATAAATAGCTAGATCCTTCTGTGGACCATCATATCCATTCTGTGCCTCTGCGTACAGTCCTCTGGTGTCTCTTCTCTCCAATTGTCTCCCAGTTTCAACCCTGAATGTTAACGTCTTCCTGTAGAAATAAATTGGAGTGCTACAGTTGGAGAGATGGAAGCCAAATCAACTAGTATTCTGGGACTAGGCATTTTCCAAGCTGTTCATGGCACTGTTCTCACAGAATCTGACCTCCTGGTCTCTGATTCCTGCCCATCTGGGACTCTAGACCTGCCTGCTCCTTTCTGTCTTAGTGGACTCCTCATCCTGTCTTCCTGGATTGCAGAATCTGCTAGGCCACTCTGTTCCACAGCCTTTCTCTTCCTGGCTCATTGTAAATAAAGCCTCTGCACAACATGCCACCCTGTCCTTCATTCTTTAAGGATCACAGACTTGAGGAGCAGCTAAATGAATTTGCTAATTTTTATTGAGTGTTTACTCTGTACCAGGCACTGTTCTAAATGCTTTACTCACATTAACTCATTGAATTTTTTTTAAAAAAAATATATTTTATTGACTTTTTACAGAGAGGAAGGAAGAGGGATAGAGAGTTAGAAACATTGATGAGAGAGAAACATCGCCCAGCTGCCTCCTGCACACCTCCTACTGGGGATATGCGATATGCCCACAACCAAGGTACATGCCCTTGACCAGAATTGAACCTGGGACCTCTCAGTCTGCAGCCGACACTCTATCCACTGAGCCAAACCAGTCAGGGCAACTCATTAAATTCTTGTGGTGACTGTGTGAGGTCCCTATTAACAATCCCCATGAAGTAACTTGCCCTAGATCACTCAGATGTTAGGGGATAGAGCCAGATAGTTTTGGATCCTAAAGTCTGAATTCTATTAAAAAAATTTTTTTTAATTGACTTTTAGAGAGGAATGGAGAGAGAGAGAGAGAGAGAAACATCGATGTGAGAGCAGAACATCAATGATCGGCTTCCTCCTGCATGCCCACTCCTGGGAATCAGGCCACAATCTGGGCATCTGACCTGACTGGAATTGAACCAGCAAACCCTTGGTACATGGGACAATGTCCAACAAACTGAGCCACACCGGCCAGGGCCTAAAGGCTGAGCCCTTACCCATCACAGCATAAGAATTCTGTAAATAAACACCCAGGTGGTAAAATGTAAAAGAGCCAGAACAGCAGGTTGAATCATTTCATATTTATTGTTATTTGCATCATGCCTCAGGCTCTTATATATGGAAAGTTGCACCAGATAACAAGTTTACATTCTCTGAGTTCACAAGGTAGTGAACATTAAAATAAAGGAGAGTATAATTAACATTAGATGAAAAATGTAGTCTGGTTGCTAAAAGAGCAAAGAAAAAAGTATGAGCAGACCCAGGACAGAGGATCAGGAAATACTGCATGGTCGAGTCAGAGTTTGACTGGATCCAAGCATACTATTTGGAAATCCAAAAGGAAGAAGGAGGGGAGCACTTTCCAGGAAAGGGAATAAGAGAGGGAGAGTCCCAAGGATGTACTGTGTACAGAGGAAGTACATGACTTTGGACAGAACTTGGGTGAGAGCAGAAAATAGAGTTGAGAGGTTAAGGGCAGAAGTCAGAGACCTTATATACCAAATGAGATTTTGCATGCAGATTGAAAGGTGACACATGTCGGTGGTTTCGAGCATGCTTCTGGAGGATGGACTGGCAGCAGAGTGTGATATAAACTGGAGCTAGGAGCAGCCAAACAAAAGGTTAACATAGTCTCTTAGAAAGCTTATCAGGCAGTGTACAAGAGAGGGATGAATTTGAGAGCCGTTTTGAAAGCAGATACAAAAGCCCTAGTGAGTTGAATATGAGAGGTGAGAAAGTGCGTTGTTGGAGCCATTGGGAGTCAGGGTGCCCTGGCCCTCACCCATGGGTAAGTATCTTTTTTTCTTTACCTTGTTTCTTAGCACACTTCACCCAACAAGCATAAAATGCAAGGCCTCCGCACTCACTACCTTGCTTTCTGTGACCCTCAACAGAGGGATAATAAAGTCATACTTGATTATGAGATGGTGACTAATCAAATCCTGCTTGTAAATATGAAATTGTTACTGACAAATGCCTACACCACTTTTGGAACCTTTGTTAGGTTCCATTTAGAAATTGCATTAATTCTTATAGCCACTGGTCTTAGTAGAGTCAGGGGAACTCCCAAAGTAGCCTAGATAGCCATTGCTCAAACAGGGAACAGTATGTTGAATTAATGGCTCTCTCAGACCTTTATTTTGTTTTGGGACCTTAGGACAGGGGGAAAAGATGAAGTGCTGTCTGGAGAAGGGCTCTGAGAGCAGATGTGCTGTACTGAATAGCAACACTGATTGTGGGTGTTGCAGGGGGGATGATGGAAATGTGCCACATACAAGCCATCTGAACTCAGGTCCAGTTTTTGTGGGATGCTGGAGTTGAAATAGGTGAGGATCTGTAGTGCCAATCCCCCTTGAATATCTCTGGGGACTTAGGGACCTGGCTTTTGTCTATGATAAACTTTTAATGGAAATGTCTATAGCCCTTAAAAAGGGTATGGAGATGATCATACTTAACGAATGGCTGTAGGAGATGAGCAGACATGTTGGGTCTAGTTTGGGCAAATACTTTTACCTCCTTTAAGAGGAAAGAGTAGGACCTGTTTCAATGCCTGGGGATCCCCATTTACTAAGATTTAATACTTTTTCATTAGTGCTGGCCTGAAACAGCCAACCTCCCTTGAAATTCCTCTTCATAGTATTTTCTTTTCTTTGTCCCAGAAGAATGAGATGATGAGAAAGTCTGGATGATTTAAACTCCTCTCTCCTTCCTTGAAAACAATTCTGGCACAGCCATGTGATAATGATGGCAATCCCGAAGTCATAGTGTTGGTCCGAAAGCATGCCTGGACTGGATATAAGGCTGAATGACCTCGACAGCCAATCCACTACCCTAGTCCTAACTGCAAATTGGAATACCAAGTGCTGCTTCTCTAATGCCACTTAGGATGCTGAGAGTCTGGAGCATGCCCAATCATTACTCCTTTCAGCTGAAAACTGTTGTTAAGATAACATGCAAGGTATAGTCTCCATAAGGAGCAATGAAATTTCATAAAAGAGGCTGATGTGACTGCCTAAATCCCAAAGTTTTACTTAATTTGCTCTCACCAATCCTAAGATGTCTCATTTTTCTTCCTTCTAGGTGGTTGGATTAAGCTATTATCTCTAAATTTGTCCAGTATGAGTCAGGTAATGGCCAGCATTATGTTCATCCTGATTTTCACAATTGATGCCTGATCTTTGAGCAGATGGCAACCACTTTAGAAGTAGGGGCATAGACAAAACTTGGCAGTGACATGGAAAGATCCTTTGCTCAAGGGCTGGAATCAAGATCTGCTTAGCTATGAAGTCATCAGGATATGGCATGAGTAAGAGATGGCAGTTGAGGCCAAAAAGCCAGATTGCTTTATCTAGAATGCTAGAAGGGATTAGCAGTGGGCTACTCCTCAGTGAGCCCAGAAATCCTTCCTCCCTGATGGAATCTACTGGAAAACAACTTGTTCCCAATATGTCTGACGTTTACCTTTGGCTCTTTGCACACTGTGTGAATATTCAATTCAGTAAATGAGGAATTAGGAAGAAACATTTTTACATGTGATTGTCTGAAATATTTTCATAGGATCAATAAAATGGAAATGCAACTCTTTAGAGCATCTGAATAAACAGCAATCTAGGAAAGCCATTATCATGATTTATACTGGAATTTATTCAAAGCTGCCATAGGTCCCAAAGCATCCTGGGGCCTATGATGGTTGCATAATAAATCGAGCAGAGGGTAATAGGAGAGACCATCCATAAAAAAACCCTGCACTTTTTCTGTGTCCATGGGTTATGCATATATACATTTAAGTTCTTTGGTTGATCTCTTCCCTTTAACCCCTTCCCTCTGAGAATCCTCAGTCTGTTACATGCTTCCATGTCTCTGGATCTATTTTGTTTGTCAGTTTATTTTGTTCATTAGATTCCATATATAAATGAAACAATGTGATACTTTTCTTTCTCTGACTGACTTATTTCACTTAGCATAATACTCTTCAGGTCCTTCCATTCTGGCTCAAAGGGTACGATACCACTTTTTACAGCTGCATAGTATTCCATTGTATAAAGGTACCACAGCTTTTTTATCCATTCATCTAATGACGGGCACTTGGGCTGTTTCCAGATCTTAACTATTAGACTTCAAGTCAAGCATTAGGGCTTAATCAAACAATTAGAATTATATCTTACATTTTATAAATGCAAGGAGGGCTGTTCCTCAGTCCCATATCCAAGTACTCACAAATATGATGGCCTCCCAGCATCTGTGTCCATTAACACTGAACTGATTCAGCATCGTGTTGTCTTGCTCAAGCCATCATATTTGCCCTACTTGATCTCTTTATCTTCAGTTTACATTCCCTCTGAGTATCCAGGTTACCAGAGAGTTGTCGTTCTCAAAATCACACTTCCCATTATAACTTTCCTTCTTTAAAACTTTCTTTAGATAAATACTGCCTTCTGGATCAAGTCCAGATGCCTCAACGTGGCACATTAAGTTCTTTATTTTGTGGCAATGTTTGCCTTTTCAGCTTCAACTCCTGCCACTAACACAATCTTGACAAATTCTGAATACACTAGGACATTTATAATTGTGTGCCTTTTTTGTTCATGGGTTTTCTTTCTCTCAAGAATGTTCTCCTTTCTCTTAACTTTCTGCATTTCCCTTGTTCTTCCCCCAAGGCTCAGCAAATAGAGTCATCTCTGAAGGTTTCCTGATCTATCCAGACAGTTGGTTTCCTAACCCTGCATTATTCCTCAGACAGCTCTTGGTGCAACCTCATAATAGCACTTTACAATGCTCAAGTTTTACTTATTCATATTTGTCTCTTTTTTCATATTATGAGTTCTTAAGTATTCATATTTTTTTGTCTTAGTTTTTAGTGCTCAGCTTAAGTTTTTGAAAAGTTAGAATGAAATCTAAGGCCCTGGTTGGGTAGTTCAGTTGGTTAGAGCATCATCCTGATACTCCAAGTTGTGGGTTTGATCCCCATCAGGGCATATACAAGAAGCAACCAATGAATGCATAAATAAGTGGAACAACAAATCTATGTATCTCTCTCTCTCAAATTAATAAATATAAATTAAACAAAAAATAATTCAATCTCAGTAATTGTCTAAATCATGCTACTGGTTAAATCAGATAATGGGAATGAAGTGGCCAATAATTCCAAATGCAAAGTTTTCAAAGTATTTGGCATCAGAGTGAAAGCCTTGAGTTACTAGTATTTTGGAAATAACTAACCCAAGACCAGTAGAACTGCATTCAGGATAATATCACCGCACAACATTGCTATCAAAGATATGCATTTGTTTACCTTTCCATGCCTAATGGCAGAAAATATATGTGAATATATCTTATTAACAAGAAAAGGCAATAATATCCTGTGAGATTGTATTGTACTAGTGTACATATTAATCTTCAGTTGGCTGGGATAACTTGTCTAATATGATTAGATGGAAGTGGTATAAACAATGCATATTGATATCAAGGGAACCCATTGTATTTAATTTTGATGGATGCTAACATTGTCAATTCATATGCAGTTCCAACAGCATTGGGTAGCAACATTGCTTTGAGGCACGAGCCGTTAATAAATAAAGCTCATTGTAAAATGTCAGCCAATGGGCATATCTTTCCCCATTGGGGAGAAAAAGCAAAACAAACACAGCCTGATGTTTAGCTCTCACTTGCCTGAGGGAACTGGGCTGGGAGATGACTAATGACTGTTCTGTACTGGAAATTCTCAGGTTTCTATGGGAAAGTAGAGCTAAGTGGGCACTGCTTTCATAAAAATTTACCCTGAGTAGTGGCACTCTCCTCATGCTCTCCTCCCTTTTCCCGCTCCGCCAAAGTGACATGTTATTTGTTTGTGCCCATTCTGTTTGGACAAACTATTTTATATTGTCTGTACTTTAAAATACATCAGCTGTGTGATATGTACATGGATGAGAGAATTAATTTTACACCAAAATAATTGTTTAGCACTTGATGTGCCCTATTTACGTATACATTCTAATAACCAGGAGTGCACACTCAGAGCAGCCTCAAACAGGCACTTCAATATCACCCTTTAAGTCTGTGCTGGCCCCTACTATTCCAACTGTGGCCCAGAGACCCTAATGGAGGCATCACCTACAAACTTGGTGGAATGTAGTGTCTCCGGGCTTCAATCTAGAAATAATGAATCAGTCTGCACTTTAACAAGATTCCTAGTGAATTCTGTGAGCATTTAATTTGAGAATCACTAAAGGAGGCAGTCTGTTAATTAGCATGAGACATTAGAAATAATTGTTGTATTGGTGAAGTGAGTAATGACCAAACATGTGTTTTATTAGAAATATTATACAGGTACATCTGCCCATGTTGGAATTAGATACAAGAATCTTGAGAGGCCCAGTAACTTTTGGGGTGGCACCCCAAAATGAATCTAGTGCTCATTTGGTTCTGTATCCCCCTACTTAACAGGAGTTCTGGCATCTGATCTGACTGCAAGGTTAGCTGACCCTGTAGTCAAAATATTGCCACATTTGCATTGGTATGAAACTTACATGAAAGTTAGTAGCTTGTGCCTAGTTGGTTGTATAGCACTGTCCTGCACACCAAAGGGTTTCAGGTTCAAACCCCAGTTGGGGTCAGTCTGGGAGGCAACCAATCCATGTTTCTCTTTCACATCTATGTGTCTCTCCTCTCTCTCTCTCTCTCTCTCTCTCTCTCCCTCTTTCTCTAGAAAAATCAATAAAAACATATCCTCAGGTGAGGATTTAAAGAAAAAGTTATTTGCTTGTTATTGTTTACAAGGACAGAGAATGAGGGTGCCACCTGATTGTTTTTGTACTTACTTGATAGCAAATGTTTCTGTGTGCTTACAAGTTTGTATGTCCAAGACTTCTTGAATTATATCATTATAGCATGGCACCTGATAGTGAGCCCAGTAATTATTGGGAGCTTAAACATTTACCAGAAAGGATTCTAAAAGGACCAAATTAGTTTGGGGCAGTTTAGAACAGGACTTGGAAGCTACACAGACCTACATTTTTATTTTTTTTTCTCTAGTGGTGATCTTGGCTAACAGATAGTACCATGACTGAGATTGGTTTGTATTTTAAAAAAACAAACAAACTTGAGTACAAGTAAGATTTAAGACTACCACTAATAATATTTTGTTCTGCAAGCCACTAGTGGGGATTATATGTTCATTTTGCAAAAGAACTTGGCCCTGGATTAATATTTCTCTCTACAGCATCATGTTAATTGCCAGCAAATGGCACAAATAACCTTATACACTTCATAGACATTTCTGCAACATTCTCTTACTTTGTCATTTTCAGGTAAGGAACCAACTCTTTATTTACACATCATTAATTTCATTATAAATTAGCATTAAAAAGCCTAACCTATGGTATTCCCACAAACTTTGCTTCTGCTTTCATTTTTATTATTTCTTTTCTTCTGCTTACTTTGAATTTAATTTGCTCTACTTCATCTAGTTTCTTAAGGGGGTACTTAGATTATTGGTTTTAGATTGTTTTACTAATGTATGCATTCAATGCTATGAATTTCCCTCTAAGCACTGATTTTGATGCATCCAACAAATTTTGATACATTGTATTTTCATTTAGTTCAAAGTATTTTTAAAATTTCGCTTGAGGTTTCTTTTTTGAATCATGTGTTATTTAGAAGTGTGTTGTTTAATCTCCAAGTATTTGCAGATTTCCACCCCCCCCGCATCTTTCTCTTATAGATTTCTAATTTAAATCCATTGTTATCTGAGAGCAAACACTGTATGATTTCTATTCCTTTAAATTTGTTGAGGTGTGCTTAATAGCAAAAATGTGGTCTGTCTTAGTGAATGTTCCCTTTGAACTTGAGAAAGTGTATTCTGTTGTTGGAGGAAGTAGTCTATAGATGTAAATTATATATAGCTGATTGATGATGATGTTGAGTTCAACTATGTTCTCAACTATGATTTTCTCCCTGCTGGACCTGTCCTATTCTGATAGAGGGGTACTTAAGTCTCCAAGTAAATGGAATCACTTGTTTTTCATTGCAAATCTATTGATTTTTTGCCTCACATAGTTTGATACTTTTTTTGTTAGATGCATACATTTTAAGGATTGATATATCTTGGAGAACTGATTTCTTTATCATTTTATAATGCTCTTCTTTATACCTGATAACTTACTCTGCTTTGAAATTTGCTGTGTCTAAAATTAAGATAGCTATCTACTCCTGTTTTCTTTTGTTAGTATTTTATGGTATTCTTTTCTCCACCCACTTATTTTATTTTTTGATGCATGAAGAGAAATTTTAATTTTATTTACTTTTAACTCCCCACTCAGTTTTAATGAGATATAATTGACATATAACATGGGCTATATACAATGTGATGTGTGGATTCTCAAAAAGCTGAACTCATGAAAACATAGTATATTGGTAGTTGCCAAGGGCTTAGGGGTGGGGAAAATGGGGAAATATTGGTCAAAGGGTATAAAGTTCTACTTAATACTTATTTTTATTGTCTTATAGACAATATATATAGTTGGATCTTGTTTTCTGATCCAATCTGACAATTTCTGTCTTTTTACTTGGTAAATATAGGCCACTGGTACTTAAATTAATTATCGATATAGTTGGATTAATATCTACCAAATGTATTACTATTTTCTGTTTATTACTCTTGTTCATTGATTCTATTTTAATCTCCTCTTTTGTAGTTTTAATTGAGCATGTTTTATTATTCCATTTTGCCTCCTTTCTTAGCATATCAACTTTACTTCTCTTTCTATAAACTTTTTTTAGTGGTTGTCCTAAAGTTTGAGATATACATTATAACTAATCCAAGTCTGCTTTCAAATAACAATATGCCACTTCATGGTATTGTAAGTGCCTTAGAATAAAAATAATCCTAATTCCTCCTTCTTATCCCTCGTATCTTTGCTGTCAATCATTTCACTTACTATATATATGAATATATATGTAAATATACATAATAACATCCATTGTTACTATTATTTTGAATACACTATTGTTAATAAAGAAAAAGACACATAAAAATTTTGTTTTATCTTTACTATTTCTTTTTTGGTGCTCTTCCTTTCTGTATGTAAATCTAAGTTTCTGACCTATGTTCTTTCCTTCCTTCCTTCCTTCCTTCCTTCCTTCCTTCCTTCCTTCCTTCCTTCCTTCCTTCCTTCCTTCCTTTCTTTCTTTCTTTCTTTCTTTCTTTCTTTCTTTCTTTCTTTCTTTCTTTCTTTCTTTCTTTCTTTCTTCATTCTTTCTTTCTTTCTCTCTGTCTTTCTTTCTTTAGAACTTTTTAAAGTATTTTTTACAAGGCAAGTCTAGTAGTAAATTCCTCAATATTTATTTGTCTCAAGAAGTCTTTATTCCTTCTTTATTTTTAAAGGATAATTTCATAGAGAATAGGATTTTAGGCTGGTGTTTTTTCCCCCTCAAAACTATAAATAGTTCACCTCACTTTCTTATTGCTTAAATGGTTTATGAGAAGTCAGGTATGATTCTTATCTTTGTTCCATTTTTTTTTTTTTTAGATGAGGTATATTTTTCTGTCTTTTCTTTCAGTATTTTTTCTTTATCTTTGATTTCTTGTAGTTGGAAGATAATATGCCTAGGTGGCAGGGTTATTTTTTATTTTTTTTAGTTTGGTTTCTGATATTATTTTGAGGAAATTGTCAGTCATTATTGTTTCAAATATGACATATGTTCTTTTTGATTTTCTTTCCTTCTGATAATCCCATTACACATATTCTTGGATATTCTCTTCTTTTTTTTTTTTTAGTCTTTGTTCTCTTTGTTTTTTTTTAGTTCTGGATGTTTCTATTGATATATTCTGTAGCAGATGTTCTTCCCTCAGCCATGTAGAACCTATTAATAAGTGCATTAAAGTAATTATTCATTTTCATTACAGTGCTTTTTTATCTCTAGCATTTCTTTTGGTTGTTTTTCTCTTTTTAAAATATATTTTTATTGATTTCAGAGAGGAAAGGAGAGGGAGAGAGAGATAGAAACATCAATGATGTGACAAAATCATTGATAGGCTGCCTCCTTCACACCTCCTACTGGGAATAGAGCCCATAACCCAGGCATGTGCCCTTGACTGGAATCAAACCCAGGACCCTTCAGTCCATAGGCTGATGCTCTATTCACTGAGCAGAACTGTGTAGGGTTCTTTTCGTTCTTTCTTAAGATTTCTGTCTCTGCTTACATTGCTTGTCTGATCTCTCACTTTCTTTAGATTAGTGTTAGCATGATATCTTTCTTCATTTCATCTTTTATGCTATATGCATCTTTATACTTAAAGTAGGATTCTTCTAGAAAACATATAGTTGGGTCAGGTTTTTTGACCCAAATTGACATATTTAGGATAAACCTAAAGAAATCCATTGCCACAGCATATAAAAATTGAACCTCTGAAAACTAAAGGCAAAGAAAATTTCTTAAAGAAGCCATAGAAAAAAATGTTTAACCTACAGGGAAAAACAATTTGAATGACAAGAGATTTCTCATCAGAAACTATGGAGACAAATAGTAAATATCTCAATTTTTTTTACAGTTGTTGAAAGAAAAGAAAATGTAACTCAGAATTTCATAGCCAGTGGAAATGTCCTTTAGGAATGAAGGGAAATTCAAGCAAGATATTCTCAGGGGAAGGGAAACTGAAATATGTCACAGCAGATCTACCTTAAAAAAGTAGTTAAAGGAAGTTCTCTAAATGGAAAGAAAATGATGGAAGAAACTTTGAAATATCATGAAATAAGAATAGAGTAAGCAAAATATGAATACATAAAATAGGCCTTTCTTCTCCTCTAGAGTTTCCTAAAGTATATTTGATGGTTGAAGTAAAAAAAATATAACACTGTTTGGATTTCACATCATTTCTTGAATCTGTAAGTTTATGTCTTTTACCACCTTTCAGAAGTTTTCATTCATTATTTTTTAGCACTTTTTTTGCCCTACCTTTTCCTCTTCTCTTTGATTATAAGAATAGTTTCTTTTGTTAGAGTCCCAAAGATCCCTAAGGCTCTACTTACTTTCTAATCTATTTTCTTTCTGTTGGTTACATGAATAATTTCTATTGTTCAGTCTTTAAGTTCACAGATTCTTTCCTCTATCTCCTCCATTGTTAGGCGAGACCTCTGAAATTTTAATTTTGGTTACTATACTTTTCAGTTCTAAAATTTCTACTTGCTTCTCATTTATATCTTCTATTTCTTTGCTGAGACTTTCTTTTTCCTTGCTGGGGTTTTCTATATTTCTTCCACTGGATTCAAGTGTTTATAATTGCTCATTGAAGCTTTTTTTTTTTTTTTTTTTTTTTTTTTTTTTTTTTTTTAAGGGAGGAGGAGAGATCAATGATGAGAGAGAATCATGGATTGGCCGCCTCCTGCATGCCCCACACTGGGGATCAAGCCAGAAACCTGGGCATGCGGGCATGCGCCCACAACCAGAATTGAACCTGGGACCCTGCCTTCCCCTTCCCCCTCAGTCCACAGGCCAATGCTCCATCCAATGAGTCAAACTGGCTAGGACATTTTTTGATGGCTGCTTCAACATCTGTGTCAGATAATTCTAATGAGCCTGTCATCTTGGTATTGGCACCTATTGATTGTCTCTTCATTTTGTTTGAAATCCTCCTGGTTGTTGGTATAATGAACATTTTGAGGTTGAAATCTGGAATTTTGTATTGTGTTGTGATTCTACATCTTACTTAAACCTATTTTAGCTGGATTTCTCTGACATCACTTCAGCAGCAGAAGGGAGGGCACTGCCTCTTTATAGTCAGGTGGTTGTAAAAACCCAGGTTTCTTACTCTCTGTTGACTTGTGGATAAGAGTCTTCTTATTATTGCTTGGTAGCACACCATGGGTGGGAAAGTGTAGGATATCAAGGTTCTGGAGAAAGATGGCAAGGGGCAGATGTGTACCCTGCAACTCCCCAGCCAGAGGTACTCGATCTCCCAAGAGGATACCTCAGGTCATGGGGGACGGGATCACCTCATAGCTGAGTACTACACGGTGCTGGGGGTCAGGCTGGTTGATGGCGGGGAACATTACTGGGAGGTGCACTATGAGCCAGACAGCAAGGCATTTGGCTTGGGGGTGGCCTACTGCATCCTGGGCCACTTCCAGCAGCTAGGCAAGATGGCAGGGTCCTGGAGCCTGCTCATCAACAACTGGTTGTGGTGTCCTGTCCTACAGTGCCCTTATCAAACAGCTGCTGCATACCTTCAAGGCAAGTTCACTCAGCCACTGCTGCCTGCTTTCAGTTTGGTGTGGCAGCTTCCAGGTGACAATAGGCCTGCAGGTCACAGCTCTGTCCGCTGCCTGCAGAAGAGAGGCAGGGCTACCAGTAGCTCCAACACTGGCCTCACCTAGGCCAGTGCACCCAGCTGGGCTGATTTTAGGGGCCACCACCAGGCCTCGGCTCTTTCAGCCAGGCATCCTCCTCTCACTTGCTGCTTGGAGCCTTAACTCCTAATGGGGATCACCAATAGGAAGCAGGCACCAGGGCAGGCCCTCCTCCCCACCTCACTTCCTAATAAAGGTGTGAAAAACACTGAAAAAAATCAGTTTTCTTTTTTTCCTCATTAATGCAGAAGATAGCTCACTGTAATATGGTCTTGAAAAAAACACACCACACAAACAAAATAAAACCAGAAAGCAAAACCAGCCCCAAACAAACACAACCTGCAACCATGTCAAAATTTTGTCAACTATCTAGACTTAGAAATTTAAGAAGCTTGGAAAAGGAATAAAATATTCTACTTTTGTTAATTCTGTCCATGGACTTCATTAATCCTTTGCACTCGCTTGCTATTTTCTCGATTCCTTTATTTAATTTTTTAAATACCCCAGATTTTACAAAGCGCGGCAGTAGAATAAAAAACTGGAGTTTCTTTTCATACAAACTTATTTATTTGGGTTTTTTTATATTTCAAATTATTGATACATTCAAAGAGTAATTTTAATCTCGACATCTGAGTGCAAAAGGTTAAGATTAGTTAGTAGGAACACTTTTTGTGGTAAGCTGATAGTTGCATTATTTAAGAATATAGGGAGACACAAAGAGGAGCCTCATTCTTTGGGAGATGGGCGCTACTGATAAAGGGAGAACTTATGTACATTTGACAAGACTAAAGTTTTCCTTTCTGCAAGCTGTCTGTGGTTATATGATGACTAATGACACATGCTTATCATTTCACCTCTACCCTTAAAGGCCAAGGCCATGCTGTATGGTCTCATCTACTCTATAAAACTCATACATTTGTGCACTTATTCACAAGTGAGTGGAAGGACAAACGAGTTCCTGATTGATAGAGTGGCTTTAGCCTCATTACTGTTGGGTGATTCTAAAAGTCCTGTCTCCTCACTGGCTTCTTTTGACTCCACCCCAGCAGAGAGGGAGAGGGGACACCTCATTATTGTGTGTGTGGAGGGGAGGTGGACGTACAGATTTCCCTCTTGGTCTCCACTGTGGATAAACACCAGTGATTGATTGAATCTTGATTCCTAACAAGTTCATGAAAGTTAAACTGCCTCTAAATATGACATTTTTATTTTCCAAAGGAGAGGATACATTTGAAATTTTGAGAAATCAAAGATAGTGAAAAAATGAAAGGGGGAATATACCTTCTGATTTTGTTCTGGAAAGTTTGCCTTTCTGCCAATTGTTACTTAACATGCTGATTTATTTTGCATTCTCCTAGTTTATCTATTTGTGTGTGTGTGTGTGTGTGTGTGTGTGTGTGTGTGTGTGTGTGTGTGTGTGTATTATTAGAGGGAAAGTTATAGTAACTTCACAGAAATATATTGAGCCCTCTGAAAAAAATTGCTTTTGCAGTATTTTATCTTCATGCTGTTCTCTGCATTCCACTTCTTTAACACACAATTTTATATAGATGAGTACATTGCTGGGAAAAATTTCTTCTACCCATTCTCTCAGGTCAGAAATCTTGGTTGCCAGAAGCTCATGGTATATTGCTCTTAAATAAAATAATAATTTTATAAGGAAGTTTTGATCTTGGCCACATATTGGCAACATGTCTAACTAAATTTTTGTTTAAATTATCAACTTACTTTCATTACCTTCTGCTTGATGTCAATTAATTGCATAGATTCAACCTGTATATGGAAATTACTTATTTGGGCCATGATGGAGAGAGTTATGACCAAAATTTCCCCTTGTCTTATGTGTACTTGTCACAGTGTACAGAATCAAATTTAAGAGGCAGCTAAGGAGATTAGACTCTAAGATGCCTCAGTGTTTTAAGGGATATGTCAGAAACTGTTGATGTTCAGATTTCAGGATAAAGGGGGAAAATATCAATTCAGAAAGTAGACCCAAGCTTGAAGGATATGAAGAGGCTCCAAAAGCAAGTGTAGGGAAGAAATATTATTTTTGATGAGGAATTATGACCAAGTATGAGACTGTCCACTTGAGGTGCTGATTTTCCTTTCCAAATCTTGATGAGCCTTAATTGTGATCATTATTGCACTTCACTTTTTAGAGGTAGTATTTCTCTGATTATTACAGATAATATCCAGTTCTGCCGTATAATTTAGAAGGATTTGTCTAGGATTTAGCTTGCAAAATGCAATGGTAGAGAAATAGAAAACGGCTACAGTTTTAAGTGCTTTAAAAGTGCTGCAGCTTAAAGACCTGTCAAGGAAAAGTGAAGAGAAATTTAGAAAAAAAAATTGTATATAAACAAGACATAGTTAAGACTGGAAGAATTTTGATATCCAGGGTGAATGTGTGGAAGGGGGGAAAATTTTACTTTTTTCTTTCTGCTTGAAATCTAT
Organism: Ia io; assembly: GCA_025583905.1. Lineage (NCBI taxonomy): Eukaryota > Metazoa > Chordata > Mammalia > Chiroptera > Vespertilionidae > Ia > Ia io. The sequence continues at coordinate 65,000,898 of JAJQQW010000011.1, read as the reverse complement.
TTTAACCAGATATAGTTATTGGTATCCTTTTATAGATTTTTTAAAACATGATGCCTAATAAATGCTCAATTGTGGTTTTAACTTACTCTTCAGCTCGAGAATATCTATTTCCATTTTACCTTTGATTATTGTGTCTATCTCATTTACTCAGGTTTTCCTATAGTACCCCTGGAATCCACAGGCTTAATCTCCATTTTCTGTCTATCATGTTTGTTATCTATCACACATTTTCATGGTGACTTACTCGATTCTTGGAGAGTTCCTTTTTTTTCATTCCCCTATTAAGATGAGCAGCTTGGGGATGGGAGGCACACTATTATGCATAGTCCCAGCTAAATTCCTGGAATTATGTGGTCAGTGAAAAATTGTAAGCCACAGGCTACCCTGTTCTCATGTATTTTCTTATCTCTTCAGCTTCCTATGGCACCCTGACACTCAAGGATGCAATGGGCCACTCTCTTCTTGAGATCTTCAGTGGAAGGGGATGAAAGAGGGTATTGTCAAAACCTGGTTGTCTCAAAACACAGAAATTTCTGTCTTTTTTAAATATTTGGAGCAAGAACCATATTCTTAAGGAATGCTGAAATGTTGAATTGGTCTATCTTTTTCCTGTGTGACTCATTTGTTTTGTTTTAGAAGTCAACGCTTATGTAACAGGTCAAAGCTGATATTTTACATTATGACCCTGTTTGGTGAAATAGTTAATAGAAATACCTGGATCTTTTCCTTTTTCCTCATAACATTTATTTCCATCTGTAATATTAAGTTATCATTTGATTATTTGCCTATTGTCTGTCTCTCTCTATTAGAACATAAGCTCCCTCTGAGCAAGGGATCTAATTGCTTTGTTCACTGCTGGATTCTCAGGGCCTGGCATGCAGTATATATGCTCAGTAGATATTTGTTAAAAGGAAGAAAGGACATAACTGTAAATTGGTGAAGACGAAGATGATTATCAGGCTCTTTACTTCAAAGACTCTATGGTCCCAATACACAGGGTGTCCCAAAAAATGTATACACATTTTGGTTACCATTATTAATTCCAATGGATTAAATCTGAAAAGAAAGAAACATCAATTGAGCTATCAGCTGTTAAAGTGTGTATACATTTTTTGGGGAACACCCTGTATACAAGTGTCTCTAAATGAAGATGAATGATTTAGGAAGGGAAGATGGATGGTTTATTTTGAATATATTGGGTTTAAGGTGTCCAAAATACATCATGGAGATGTCAATTGGTTATTTAGATAGAAAATATGAAACTTAAGGGGTAATGTTATGCAAATGGAGAAACTGGCTATTCAATAACATCTATATAGTATGCAGTGTATAAAAACCACTAAGCTGATTTTTTGTAGCATGGAATGACTAGGGGCCAAAGACTCAACCCTCATTCACACTAGTGTGGAACTGAGAAAAATATTTTTATATAATTATGACCTCTGAGCTAAGAAAACTAAGTAAATGGACAAACATTGGACATTAAACAATGATTGAATAGAGACCTCCGGAGATAGGGATTTGTCTCCAGGAGTTACGATTTCATATTCCAAAGAAGGAGGGTACAATACCTGGGGCCATCTGTTTAAAATTCAAAGAATCATAGAATATCAGGGAGAAAAAGTTTATCTCCGTCTTTCTGGAGGGGAGATTGGTAGCTATATGGTAATTTCTATTTAAGCTCCCAGATTCATACATTTGGGATTATTCTCCAACAGTGCTAAAGAAAAAGTCACTTGTGGATGCAGGGTTACATCTGTCTCTCGTTGTGTCACTATGAAGGGAGAACATGGGTCATGGAGAACCAACCTATTTGTTGCTGTAAAGTAACAATACTATGACTTTGATCCAAAAATCTAAGTTTGATTTTAGGGCAAAATAAATAAACATGGATATTAAAAAACATTGGCTAATACTTACATTCTAGTAAGAGGAAAAGAGAAACTATACAGATGACTGAGAACTGGGAAAAGGTGACATCTTAGAAGATAACCGAGTTTTTCAGTGTTTAAAGAGCTCCCAGGTGGAAGATGGATTTAATCTAGATTATAGAGGGCTGTATAAAAGGTCAATTGTCCTGGAAGGCAAGTTTTGGTGTCAACATTTTCAGTGAGGAACCACAGTCCATTAGAATAAGAGAAGTACTATGTTGCAATGAAAATAATACCGAACCAGGAATAGAACAATGCTTAGGATTTTTTCCCCTTTCCTCATAGCCATGTTGTTTGGGACAAGCAAACATGATTATCTTTGAGTCTCTATTTTCTCATCCTTAGTCTGTCTACTTAACAGGACTTCCTAAAGACCAGTAATTGTAAATTTTTAAATGCCAAATGAATCTTAGATATATTCTCCTTAACTAAAGATGTAAAGCAGAGATTATATGGCCATCTCTCAAACCATCTTGGATGTCTGACATTCTGATAACTGCAACCCCCGATGTCTGAGGGCAACCTCATGGGGGACCACAGTAAGAACCACCCCAAGTCTAGTCAGCCCCCAGAACCATGAGATACAATAATAAATTGTTCTAAAATGTCATGTAGTGCTGCATAGCAATATGCTTCAATGCATTTCTGTGTGAACTGGGAATATATAAGAAACTAAAATACCTGAGGATTCCCAAGGCTAATCACCCTATTTTTGCTAAAAGTATAATCTTTGCTGTTATCACACAGTTAAGTGTAACTTTAAAATTTTTATGTGCTAGAGTGCTCATTTGCTTCAAGCCTCCAACTTTGGTCTCTGTGGGACAACTGCACTGTGACTCCAGCTCCCCCGAAAGGACATAATTCAACGTTTCTTTCCAAAGTCATTTATGTTACCAGGGAGTGTTGCAAATATATTGCAAAGGGAGAACATACGGGTTCCCTTATAGTATTTTCTTTGTTTAAGAAAATAAAATTACATTAAGAAAAAAGAAATGATTTTCCCATCCTTTGGGAGGTCCCATAAGCACCTGAGAATTGTTTGAGAATATGATCTTGTTTTTGAGAAAATTGTATATTTTGGGCATACTTTTCCTGATGATTGAACACTAATGTTATTTCACCATAGGACACAGTCATTTATCAGCAAGGAGGCAATATGTGATAATAATAGAGATATAGTTTAATTTTTCAGAATTCTTTTATATATATTAATAAAATTACAGAGTCTTAAAGTGAAGAATAATGTTGGACTATAGTGCAATCCCTTCATTTTTCCAATAAGAATAATGGAGGTGAGAGGGTAAAGAGGTTTGCTCATGGACATTTAGCTAGTTGGTGGCAGAACCCAGATTCTTCAGTCTTTGTCCACTATCCATCATAGCACTTCTGTTTTGGGAGACCTTTCCCTGGTAAATATAGCAACACTTCTTTGCCTAGTTTTATAATTAAGACAGAATATCATTATGGTTGAGTGATTTAATTAAGGTCAAAAAGGCAATTTAAAACATAACCCTAAGCACTCTTAAGATTCCTTATCATCCCAGCCATTCCACTCCTGGGCATATTCCCAAAGGAAATGAAAACATACATCCACATTAAATTTTGTACATGAATGTTGATGGAATTACTCATAATATCCCAAAAGTGAAAGCAACCCAAATATCCACCTACTACTGATGAGTGAATAAACAAAGTATGGTATTCCATTTAATGGAATATGCAGCAAAAGAAAGGAATGAAGTACCAATATATTCTACATGGATGACTCTTGAAAACATGCTAAGTATAAGATACCAGACACAAAAGTTCAGATATTATATGATTCCATTTATATGAAATATCCAGAATAAGCAAATCTATAGAATCAGAAAGTAGATTAGTGGTTCCCTAAGGTTGGAGGTGGGGAGGGAATGGAAGAATAGGGGTGACTAATGAAGGGTACAAGGTTTTTTTTGGAGTAATAACAATATTATAAAATTGATTGTGGTAATAACTACACAATTGTGTGAAGATACTATTGAATTATACACTTTAAATGGGTCAATTTATGCCTTAGCCGGTTTGGCTATGAGCATTGGCCTGCAGACCAAAAGGTCCAGGTTAGATTCTGGTCAAGGGCATGTACCTTGGTTGCAGACACCTCTCTGGCCCGGGACCTGTTGGGGCTCAGGCAGAAGGCGAGCAATTGATGTGTTTCTCTCACATCAATGTTTCTCTCTGTCTTTCCCTCTCTCTTCCATTCTCCCTAAAAATCAATATCAAAATATATTCGGGTAAGGAGTAGCAATAACAAAAAAAATAAAATAAATGGGTTAATTTTATGGCATGTGAGTTAAATCTCAATAAAGACGTTAACAAAAGAGAAAGAGAAAGAGAGAGAGAGAGAAAGAGCGCCAGAGAGGGGGGGAGAGAGAGAGAGAGAGAGAGAGAGAGAGAGAGAGAGAGAAGGAGGAGGAGGAGGAGGAGGAGGAGGAGGAGGAGGAGATTAAAAATACTCTTCATCATGACTTAGGAAGTCAGGATGGATTTTAAAAATGGCACACTCTAGAATACTGAGATATGCCAGCTAAGTAATTATATTCAAATGAGATGCAAATAGTTAAGGGTTGTGATTTATTCCTGATGTGGGCCTGATTTTCCTAAGGCAGTATTTGTTAAAGGATTGTAAATATTCACTTGACGGCACACACAATGATTTTAAGGTATACCCAGATTTTAATTAACATAAGATTTATTAATTAATTAATTAGTAATTAATGCTAGTATTCTATTTGTGATGTTGATATAAAGTTTTTTCCTTGAGTTAAAAATAAATTACTGTAAAGAAACAAAAATATATAAATAATGGTACAGTTGGTATGAAGATACAATAAAGTTATGAAGATGGTCTATGAGCAACTGACTTTTGGGAAACTTTGGTCCAGAGAAAACTCCCAAAGCTTAAATTGTTCACTAAGTTTCTTCAACAGCAGGAAGCTTTTGGTTACCTACAGGGCTTAGCTGCGAGTGGGTGCATGGTCAAAGTCGTCTGTTCTCAAACCATCAGGCTTAAAATGGCAAATTAATAGTGGCTCACTTCTATGTTTTATTCATATCATATTTAATTCAATGATATAGTGAAAAAAATAAGGGTGGTTGAACCTAAGGAATTTGGATTTGAGTACTTGCTGTGTGACTTTTTGGACACATAAACAATATTTCTGTGTCTGTGTTTCATTTATGAAATGGAAATACCATATTTTTTTTGTTAATCCTCACCAAAGGATATTTTTTTTGTTGCTTTTTAGAGAGAGTGGAAAGGAGGGAGGGAGACATCGTTGTGAGAGAGACACATTGATTGGTTGCCTCTCCCAGGAGCCCAGACCAGGGCCAGGGATGGAGCCAGCAACTGAGGTTTGTGCCCTTAACTGGAATTGAACCCAGGACCTTCAGTCCACTGGTCAATGCTCTATCCACTGAGCTAAACCAGCTAGCGCCCAAAATTTTTAAAAATATATTTTTATTCATTTCAGAGAGAACGGGAGAGGGAAAAAGAGATAGAAACATCAATGATGAGAGAATCATTGATTGGCTGCCTCCAGAACGCCCCCCACTGGGGATTGAGCCAGCAACCCAGGCATATACCCTTGACCAGAATCAAACCCAGGACTCTTCAGTCCACAGGCCGACACTCCATCCATGAGCCAAACCAGTTAGGGCCCATAATTTGTTTTAATAGTGTGGTTGTGGGGGTCAGCTAAACAATGTAAGTGACATATATCACCTGAAGTCGAGTAGATGATTAAAGACTAGTTTCCTTCCTTTCTCTGTAGGTTCTACAATCACATTTCATGGAACAGAGTGGAAAGTTAATTGACTCTTTTTTCCTGTCAAGAAGATACACGTTAAGGCTGTTGTAGGGCTGAAGGGTGCGGCTCTTTGGCTTTTTTAAGTACGTGCAGTTATTGGTCAGTTACACTCCAGAGGCAATTAACACATTCCCTGGACAAAGTTCACTTTCAAAAGACTCCTCTAACTCTGCCATTCTGATTACTATTCTAGACACCTTGGTTGTTATGCAGAATTTTTTCGCGTGTGTGTGTGTGTGTGTGTGTGTGCGTGTGCGTGTGCGTGTGTGTGTGTGTGTGTGTGTGTGTGTGCGTGTGTGTGTGGTGACTGCATCTTCTCTGCACAGAGACTGGAAGATCATCCAGGGAATTTTTTTGGGCCCCAGATACTTCCTACAAGAGGAAGCTGATCCCCAGGAGCCTGGTAGTTTGGTACATCTATATAGGGCGTCCCCCCAAAATGTACACACATACTTGGAGTAATTATAAAGATAGTGTTTATTAAAATACATTTCATTTTGAAAATTGAGCTATCAGCTGTTAAAATGTGTATACATTTTTTGGGACACCCTTTAGATGAAGCTTCCCCTTAAGTACCATTGGACAATTCATGTGTAATAGATAACTGGGACTTTATTCAGTCCATGATGTGAGATAATGAGCAGAGCATGGGCTTTGCAGTTTTGCATATTTGCATGCACCTGCTAGCTCTAAGTTTCATTAGCTTTATGACCACTACAGTCACTTGTCTCTCTTAGTCTCAGGGTTCTCTTTGATGAAAAAACAAGATAAAGGAAAAAAGGGAGGTGGAGAGAGAAGAAGGAGGGGAGAAAGAGAAGAAAAGAGGAAGGGAGGGAGGAAAGAAGGAAATTAATATCTTTTTCACCAAACTGTTGTGAGAATAAATCAAAATGAGATAATTTGGGAGATAATTAGAGTAGGCACTTAATAAATATTTTTGTCCCCCCCACCCCACTTTTCTTAAAACTGATTTTGGAGTTTAAAAGCCTTTATTAAATAATGAATCTAGATATGATGGGTGGAGATTACACAAGTGGAAAGGGTATAGTCCCTGTCCTTAAGGACCATTACAACTTAGATAGCACAAAAACATGTTTAACATAAATTGGATTGCAGAGTCCTGGTTGGGAACTGTGCCTAAAAGCTAATAAAATTTCTTACAAATATCACTGAGAAGCTTCCAGCGAGAGACTTCTTGCTCCTATGTCATCTTGTTACAGTGACATTTCAGCAAATATATTAGTATTTTTGGGTAGATGAATGCCTGGCTTTGTCCTCAGGCAGTGGATACTGTTTCGCTAAGAGAACTAGTCATATTTAGAGAAACTCCAAGATGGGGACTGTATTATTGCCATTGTATTGATGAGGGAATTAAGGCCCAGTGAGGTAAAGTGACAAGTCCAAGGTCATATAAGAAGGAAGGGAGCACCTGGGTCTGCTTTATCCACATTTGGAGACTTAATCCATCATCGCCATGTGCTGCAGCCTCTGCAACTCTTGAAGAAAGTAAGGAGAGCAGGTTGTCTGGCAGAGAGCATGGCTTCCAGAAATGACACAATAGAAGCTTTGGCAGGTTCTGAAGGGAAAGACATTCGACAACTTGGCACATCTTGCGTAGAGACATGGGATAACTATCGGCAGCAGCTGGAATAATTTGGGAATGCCACTGCTCCAGGTTTAGAAGAACAAAGCACACATGAGGCTGGATGCTTGACTCTGAAGTAATTAACTTCCTTGTGTTTTATAGGTTGGCAGGAGAAAGAAATGACTGTGCCGCGACTTTCCTTCTTCCTCTTCTTATTAACAGCTCTGCAATCAAAGCAGTCAGTTAATATTCTCACGCACAGGCACGTGGAAACCAACCCTTCCCATCTTCTTATGCAAAGAGCCATCTTGATGTGAGGTAAGGACAATGTAACAGACTTTATCTTTTATGTGTTGAGGGGAATGGCTCCATTTCTGTGAAACCATCCATTACCTTCAGAGTGATTTTCAGCATAATGCAGAGAATGCATGATTTTTACTGCCTTTTAAATGTTTGCAAGATGGATGCTGTTTTTAAAATATTGAGATAAAACTGCGCATAGGGAAGGATGCTATGTGGGGGTCTGTGTGGTGAGTGTATATGGGATTCTTTTTTTAAGTGAAGGCTGGCCTAGGCAAAATCATAATTGGGTAAAGTTTGTCTTTGGGGCATCTCTTTCTCTCCTTTCTGTGACTCCCTCGCCCCGACCTCTGGAAATCCTAGTCCTTCACGAAACTGCTCAGAGCAACTTCCTCCCCTGGGTTTCATTCATCATTAAACACTGCCCTCTGACTCCAATTCCCAGAGCCAGAAGTTCAATTTTGTAGAAACAAAAGTGCTAAAAAAAAAAAAAAAAGGTCTATTTCTTTAATCTCAAGGGGAGTAAGCATGTGCCCAGCCTTGCCACTTACGCAGGGCCCAGGGCCAATGGCATAAGACCACCTGGGAATTTGTTTAAAATGGAGAAGTTTGTGTTCTACCTGAGACCAATCAAATCAGACTCTGCATGTTAACACGTTTCTCAGTTGATAAAAGTTGGGAAGCTCTGCTCTAGAGACTCAAAGTCCTTTCATGGGAAACAAAATCCGGAGCAGAATTTCCTAGGCATCATGTCTTCACCAATTCCATGTGGTCTTAACCTGTGCTAGAGTCTGAGGTCACTTTGCTCAGTTTGGGAATCTCAGGGTTAAATTAAATTAAACAGGTCATTAGAATGATGAAAATACTAACATACCCAAATTGCAACCAGCTGCCATGTTTGAGTACTTATATTCAGGTGCACTTGAAAATTTTTCTGATTTATTTTTCACCATAATTCCACGAGGGAAGTACAATACATGTCTCTATTTCATGTGGGGAGAAACTTAGCTTCCAGAAATTAATATGCGGCCCATGTCCACAGAGCTGGTGAAGTAGAGATTAAATTGAAACTCAGGCAACCCGACCCCAGAACCTAAATGACTGTTCTGACCCTGCTGAAAGTCTACAAGCCCCTGGAATTCTGATCTGCTTTGTGAATCGGTAAACCACATCTATAGTTAAGGTTCCCAGAATGGATTTGGCCACAGAGTCCCCTTTAAAAGGATGGAGGAATTCTCTGAAAGAGACTCCCACAGAACATCTGGGAGTTGTCTCCCTTTGTCCCCTGTGCACTGGCAACCCTCCTCCTCCTGGTTTAAGGCCCTATATCCAGCTTCTGTGGATGGCATTCGTAGGACACACTTGCCCTCCAGCTTATGGTTGGATTCGGCCAATGGGTGTTTGATGGTCAGAATTGGGATGGATGGAGAGGTCAGGTTACTCATTCACTGGGCTCTCTGCCTGCTTGACTGCAATGCATCTCTCTACCAAGTGACAGCTTCAGGTCGGTCATTCTTTCTTATAGCTTCAGGTTCAGGGGCAGGAATGGACCCCTCTCTTAGGGCTATTGACTGTCCCTTGTTGGCTTCTCTTCATTTCCCCCACATATCTGTAGGTAGTCCTTTATTCAACTGACAAACTTCGCCATTTGTTTATGCCACTTGTTTCCTGCCTAGATCTTGACCAACATATCAATCTACACTAATAAAAGAGAAACATGCAAATTGACCATCACTTCATGATGCCCACCAGCCAATCAGGGGTGAGTATGCAAATTAACCCAACAAAGATGTTGGCAGCCCCGCCCCCAGCCGCTCCAGGACTCTGGGCAGCATGCATGCAGGCACAGAGTGGCCAGGCGGGGCGGGACACCTGCTAGGAGGGGGTGGGCAGGGTGCAGAGGGAGCTACAGGAGCGGTGCTCCAGCTAGAGCGAAGACTGAAGGCTCTGGCTGGAGTGAAGACTCCGGCCCAAGTGAAGACAGAAGGCGGCAGCCAGAGCTAAGGCCTGGGTCCCAGGTGCTGGAGGAAAACCGGTGCCGGCAGCCAGGGGAAGGAAGGGCTATTGCAATGGGCCTCTAGTAAAAATATAATGAGGTATATTTCAATGATGTTTTTTAAAAATTATTTACTTCTTATACTTCTTAACTTCTTCCTCATATCTGCCCTCATTTCCTGAATCTTCAGATAAGATCAGTGTTTGAGAAAACATACCTCCTTTCTCCACTGGCTTCTTTCAGGCATTTCCAAGGGTATTGTGAGTATTCCAGGTGGAGGATCCTGGGAAACTAATACAGACAGATGTTAGATGCTCACACCTGAGGGAAATGGGTACACCAAAAGCACAGCCCTGAGGACTAATTTCTTCTCATCAGAAACACAGAGGAGCATGATGCAGCTACTATCTCAGAGAAATACTGCTGGAAGCCATAGCATTAGGGTCTCCTAGGGGGTGAGGATGGGGTGGAGGCGATGGGTCCTGAGGAAAGGGGAGGCTATAAAGAAAACTGCTGCAGAGGAAGAAAAGGAAACAAATTCTTTTCCTAGAAAGTGCCTCTGGTCTCAAGCAGGAGTGACAAAGTGGATCCGTGAGATCTAAGGTATATTTATGTTTGTGAGAGATGTCAACCTTAGAGCATCTCTGAGTCCAAGCGGTGGCTGTCAGAACTGAATACCCCTTCTGGGGACAAGAGACATCTGGACCAGGTCAGATATGCTGAGGCACTGGGGTATGAAAAGAGTAAAGAGAGCTGACAAAAAATAAGAGGCATTTTGAAGAAATGGAGGGTGAGTTAATGAGAATAGCTTTCTCCCAAATACCATAAACATGAAGAAAAGGGCATTGAGGGCATGCTGCTGAAATGCTGCCTGAGCTCAGGGATGCACTGCATCCCCTGGAAAATGACAAGTGGACTCTGCCTCGTTCAGGAAGATGACTACTAGGACAACAGCTTTGATCTGGATCCAAAGAAAATGAGAAAAATGGGAGCTAGAGTTTCTTAAATAGATACTGCATCAAACACTTGAACATAGTAGTCTCATTTTAATCTCCTTACAGCATCTATTCTTCCCCCCCTTTTTATTTCATACACAAGAAAACTGAGGATCAAAATTTACTAGCATAGGGTCACAAGACCAGTATCAGAGCCCAGCTCACACTCAGTGTGCTCCGAATCTGAGCCAAGGATACTAGGCATCCTCCTTCTAGGTCCAGAGAGATCACTTTCCCACGTCCTCATGGATGAAGGGATCAGTGGAAAGCAGTCAGCATAATCTTGGAGTGGCAATAATTCAGGCAATTAAGAAAAGCTGATTCATGTACCCAGCACCTGAAGGAAGAGGTCTGTGAAGTAGAAAGTGGAAAAACTGAGAAACTCCCTGAAAGGGACAGTTTTAAACTTGCCATTTGCAGCCAATGGAGTTAATAAGGTGAAACTCCATATTTTAAACTCCCATTAACTGCATGTGTTACACAGTTATACCCCACAGCTCCCTTCCACTCCAGCAAATCTCGGTTGAGCATCAGAATCTATTTGAAGTGCTGGGCCACACAATGATTAAATTGAGAGAGTTGATCTCAAATTGACTGTGCATGAGAATCACTGGGGACTGACAGTTAAAACATGGACTCCTAGGCCCCAACTCTAGATGTTCTGATTCAATAGGTCTTGAGTACAATCCAGGAATCTGCAGTATAGCAGCCACCTATGTGGCTCTGATGGAGGTTGACCACCTGCTTGAAGCATTGGCTTTGAGGCACTTGGGGTCTGAAATCTGACCTAGGAAAAGAGAAATCTGCAGGAAATAGGGACACATGGCAGACATGTAAATAAAGCTAGTTCTGAAAGTCTGATTAGTATAACTGTTTTTTCACTCCCTGCTTACTATTCTTTACTCCTTTATCAAGTCACTCTTATACCATTTAATAGACTCAACCACTTGGGTTCTTGAAAATATTATTTTTTACCCACTACATCAGGGTGGGGAATGTCCAACTCGAGGGCTGTGTAAGTCCTGAGAAATCATTTGGTCTCGCCCTGCCAAGGTATTAGGGGTGAGTTCATTAAATGTTTGACCAAATGTAGCAGGCTAATTTTTAAGTTGATAATTTTGTATGGCCCATGAATGATGTTATAAATACCTAAATGACCCTTGACAGACAAAAGGTTCCCCACCCCTGTACTACATTATCCAATCTGATATACCCTAAAAGGTAACCTTCCCAAATCCATTTTATAATGCCATTCTTTTTTTTAAAAAAAACACACCAACCTTCAAGTTTTGTTAATGATTTTTTTATGTTAACCATTTTAGTGATTAAGAGTTAAAGCCCAGTCTCCTTGACATGGAATTTAAAGTTGTCTGATATCTAGCTTCTTATTTTCTTGGATAATTCTTCTGCATCTTTTAAAGAATAAGATTGTCTCCTCTTTTTTTTTTTTTTACCAAGTATACTCTGAGCAGCCATTCTTCCATGTCCCTGCTAATACAGGGAAGGAAACTCCTCATGTATTCCCACATTTCTACCTTGAGGGACAGAGAGGAAGGTGTGTGGATTAGGTGTGCTGGTAAAAGGTTAATGTCAGCTCTCTTTGGGGGGGAAAAATAGGTCTGATTTTTAGCATTTACCAATTTTCACACTGGTGAATAACCCCAATATGGCTGATTTCAAGATGACAATACTGTGGCACTGGAAGTGGGGTTCGGGAGTACTCTGAACAGTGGGGCCCTCTGAGCCTCGCTAAGCTAACTCCCACACACCACTGGGAATGGTGTGTGAGAGTTAGCTTCTTATTTCACACATCACAGGGTTGTCTGGCTGTAGGGGAAGATCTGTTGGTCTTTTCCACAATGGGTGGAGGGGTGATAAGCCTACATGCCAAATTCATTCATCCCTAGGGCCCCCTGGTTTCAGGCCTGATGGCCTTTGTCCTGTGCAGTGCTCAGTGTTCTGCTAGCAGCTGCTAAAATCTTATTGGTGAATTATAACTTCTTCACTCTGAGTACTTTCAAGGCTCAGTGACCCTTCCCCATCAGCTGAGTTGCCTCAACTCAGCTAATGCTGGGACCATCGTCTCTGTGCTCAGCCACGTGGTCCACTTGCCTCTTGGCTCATGCTGGTCACCTACATGGCTTCCCAAAGCGGGCCTGCAGTCCCAGACTCAGTCAGCTTCCAAGTACACCATGGGTGCAAGCAGGGACTTCCTTATCCCTAATCCAGGCAGCTGAGGAGCCTTGGGGGCAATGACTGTGACCTCTCTTCCTTTATTTCTTTTCCTCCATGGAGGTAGGGTCATGCTAGTCACAGAGATTGTCTAAGAGAACTAGAAAGCTCTGCAATCCTCACCTGACAAACTGAGGAGGGCATGCCATTGCTCTGGGCCCCCTAACCTGTTTGCTTGTTTCTAAAACCACCAACTTTCTTCTTTCTGAGGTTTCAACTTAGAGTGGGTAGCAGGATATATCTATATTTCCTTTTCTACCCTTCTCTTTTCTGTCTCCCCCGACTTTCATTTTTCTCGCTGAAGGACACCTATTTCCATTTCCTTTGAACATATCACCTTTCTTATATTGTGAGTTCTCACTAAAAATGCAGAAGATGCCTGATAAGCATGGCTCAGAGGTTGAGCATCCACCTATGAACCAGGAGGTTAAGGTTCGATCCCCGGTCAGAGCACATGCCCTGGTTGTGGGAGTCATACAGGAGGCAACCAATCAATGACTCTCTCTCATCATTGATGTTTCTATCTCTCTCCTTTGCCCTTCCTCTCTGAATTCACCAAAAATCTTTTTAAAAAATTCAGAATAGGAAGAATGTACAGTGGTTGACAAAAGTAGGTTTACATTTGTGAGTACATAAAACAGTTTGTTCTTGTATTATTATTTATTAATTATTGTATTATTAGTTGTATTACAACTGTCAACCTCTTTTTCCCACCCCTACATGAACAAATAAATACACTATTTATTTTCTCCAGGGGTGCAAAGGGAAATAAATAGCAAACAAAATTACAAAGCTTTTAATGACAGTCAGTCAGGACTCATAAAAATTGATTATTTCAGACTGGCATATATTTTTAAATGTATTTTATTTGACCAATTAATAATTGCACTACATTTGATGTTTTTTAGGCTCTGCTAGACAGCCATCCACTTTGCATACTGGAATACGACATTTTACAGGGTGCAGTTATCTCTGGACAAGAGGGTTGTCTCTGCTGTGACGAGTGGCAGGAAGAATTCTGGCTATCTTGCTTTCCAACCCCGTGATCGAGCCAAGAGTCTTAAGTTCTTGAGAGTCAAGGGTTTAAAACCGAACCACAGATGAGTCAGCAATTACTCTGATGGCAATTCTCCCAGAGAGAAAACATTGAACAACTGGGAATGGCTTGTTCCTTCAGGGTCTTAAATATTTAGGGGGCTAATCTTCTCACTGGGTATCTCTAAATTATTTAAACTCAATTGGACTGCACTGTGGTCTGTTCTCTGCCCCGGATTTGAAAGCCTGATTATTTCCTTCTCACAGGTCTGTAAGTTTACAGCTTAATCAAAATGACAATTATCTGAGGCATTGTGTCTATTATAAAGCACATCCATTACAGGATCACCAAGGCAGGGAAGTGGGAGGGGGTGAGGAAGAAATTCAAGCTGCTGATGTAGCTGGAAAACAGATTCTCCTCTGCCCCCCACTCCTCCAAGGTGAGGCATGAGCTTGCCCTCGAAGCCATTCACTCTTTTGGAGGCCAATTCTGAGGCCTGTTTCCAGGGTCACTATATGAACATGCTGGTTTCACAACCACATGGTAGTGTACCTGAGGACCAGGGATTCCAACTGCCTTTGTCCTTATGCCTCCAGATCATTTCTGTCCCGACATGAGGGACTTCTTTTATTTTGATGAGAGAAAAAATAGAGGGGTTGAGACATTCGGACCTGCCTTTGAACGATTTAGGGGCTGATGTTTGATCAAAGGATTCTATTATTCAATATGGAAGCTCCAAAAGTGGAATTGAAGCCAGTGGGTGAAATTTGCACTGAGGTTGCCTTCACTTTTGTCTAATCAGTCGGCTAGGTCACACCTGTGTAGCTAGGTATACTCAAAGAGCTATGAGCAGTAAATAAAATGTTTAGTGTCATTAAGTTTTCACTATAGAACTGATTATTGGACAAAGTGGGGCTCTTCCGATACTGCTGGAATAAGCATTTCTGGAGGTCCCTGGGAGAGGATGAGATATAGTAGAGAGCTTTATTTCTGTGGAATTACACCTCTGGGTTTCCAAAGCCCCATTTCCCTTAGTCCAGTCATGGAAGTATAGCCAGTGTCTAGAGATTCCCTTCTATGTTGGAGCTGGGTCCAGTTCAGCATCAGGCTAGTTAGAGTCCACTCTTCCACTGTGTGTGGTGTTTACATGGCCGTGGTCCACACTGGAGAGTGCCAGGAAGCCGAGTATGGGCAGAGCCAAATGTGCCAAGAGGAACCAAGAGCACAAGAGAACCAAGTGAGTGAATTTCTTTGTTTAGTATCCCAAACCTTTTCAGGCTTGCAGTCGCCACACCCATTCTGGCCAATGACCTTTGTTCCCAGGTGTGACTGACAAACAAGCACCTTCCCTAGTCACCCCAGCTTTATTGGGCACATGTTTATCTTCCCTTTGTCCAATCACCTTCTCCCAATGTTTTGCAGAGGGAATAGGCCTATAATGTCTGGCCTTCCTTTTGATCCTTTCTTATAATCAATAATTAGCTGATTACAATGATATCAAACTCAGTAAAAAAATCCAGAAACTCCAGTCCCTCAAATTTTCTCATTAGAGTTCTCATGCTGGCATATATACTCATCTTAGATGGACCACAGTACCCTGTTTCAGGTGTACCTGTTCCACTCCGTGGTATTTCTTCTTGCTGCACTGATGCAGCTGAAGTAAATTGATGTACTTTTTTCCTCTTTCATGAGGTTATTAGTCACTTGATCTCTAGTCAGAGTAGTTAGTGAAGCCAATTCTCTTGCCTTAGGTGGTCATGGCCGCTTTAGTACTGTAACAATTACATTCTCTATTATTCCAAAACTGTGTGCTGCCCCTTCCCTATGGTGATTTGAACACAGTATTTGCACATAAACTTTTTTGCTGAACAAATTAGGTGAAGTGAAGTGAGGAGAAAACTGGCAGAAGGGAAGTTTTTTCTTGAGTCCTTAAAACAGGGAGCAATTTGTCCCTTAGATGAGATCATTGTCTGGAAGGCTCCCATGGCTAAGCTCATTAAAAAATAAAGCCATAAGCACATCATAAACCAGGTAAGAGGTCTCAGTGTGGTCCTTGAAACAGTGCAAAGTAGAGAGAATCACAAAAGAAGGTTGGGGACCAAGATGAGAAATTATATCCACCTTGCTCTGTGGATATATTTCTCCAAATTACAGTAAAAAAATGCTTAAAGGAAGAACATAGATAGCAATGTTGTTTTCTTTCAGGAGTATCCTTATTTATTAACCTTGAAAATAAGACTTGCCCTCTCTGTAAAGACTGGTAGAAATGGGATGGAATGATAAAATATAAAGGATTCATGATTATTTTTTATTAAGGAAAACACACTGAATTATTCTGTTATGAGAAAAGGAACAAAAGGAACAAGAAAGGGAGCACAGAATAGATACTTATAGAATGTAGTTTAGGGGACAATGTTGGGACATGTGCATACATGCAGTGGAGTGGGCGTTTTGAATATGAAAACATTAAAGCCAAATAAGGTCATGTGTTTCCTGTGTGATGACTAGCTTCTGCTATCATATTAGTGGGGAGGGGTTAGGCATTGGTATTGACTGCATGAGATTCTTAAATCCATGGCTTCTTTAAAATAATTTGTAGGAGAGTGATACAAATTATTGGGTATGTTTGTTCTAAGCTGTCTGGGGGGCTACCTGAAAAATTGGCACACATAACTCATTTCTGTTTTGCTTAACTTGGAACTCACTCAGGGCAGAAAAGCAGTGGGCATCACCCCAAAACATTATAAGGCAAATGGACAGCCAGCAGCCACCTGGGACAATATATTATGATAGAGACAATAGACAGCCTTAAACCTGGGAGTCAGGTATGGGGAAAGGCTTTCTTTGGGAAATTGGAGCATTTAAGTGTTCTCATGTATACTTGAGAATTCATATAAACACACACATGCCCAGGGCTGGATGCATGTTTAGAAAATATCCGAGAAAACCCTGAGCTTTGGTGTTTGGCTGATCTCTAGCTCCGTGCAAGCAGAAGATTAAGGCTAAGTAAGGCAGAGTTGTAAATGGCCCATCTGAGTGGGATTGAAAGAATGCCTCAGGACAGAGATGATCTGCAAAGCCTGGGAGAGGTGCTTTTAAACTCCTGGTATTGAAGGAAACCTCTTTCAAAACAGTAGTTGGACACAAGCTAAAAAAACAACAATAAAAAGACCCACAGCACTTTTTGTGAGCATATAAGAAAAGGAATATAGCCTTTGCAAAAGTAGATTAGAAATGTCACTAATCAAATGGATGACTGCGCCCTGTCTGGTGGGGATCAGTTGGTTCAGCATTGTCCCAAGCACTCAGAGGTCGCCAGTTTTAATCCCTGTCAGGGCATGTGCCCGGATTGCAGGCTTGATCCCCAGTAGGGGGCGTATAGGAGACAACCAACTGATGTTTCTCTTTCTCCTTTCTCCCTTCCTCCTTCTCTAAAATCAATAAAGACATGTTTTAAAAAGTGGATGACTGGGGACTTAAAAAAAAAACTCACAGATAACATAATTAATGGTGAAAGATTAAAAGTTTTCCATCTAGAGATCAGGAACTAGACAAAGATGAGCACTTTAACCACTGCTATTCAACAGTGTACTGGAAATTCTAACCAAAAAACCCTCCCGATTTTTGAGGTGCAGGTTTAGATATTGATAGGGACTTCTTGGGTGCTACATCTGTTACATTTCTTGGCTCAGGTGTTTTTACACAGGTGGGTTTATTGTGAGTAATTAAGGAAGTTATGCCATTGTGATTTATGCATTTTTATATCTAAAATTTTAATTAAAAATTAAAACATATACCATTGAATAAAAAATTAAAGTGACCATTGTGCCTGCAGTTTAGTTTTAATATAATTGCGTCACTATTTTTGAATTAAAGTAAAATTATTTTTAAATAGAACGTAAGAAAAAAATACATAAAAACATACAGTGAGCTTCAAGTAAATGAACAAGATGCTTTTCACGGTAGCTACCTTCCAATGGACAACCCTGAGACATGGCATTTCTCATTTCGGCAATAAGCATTTCACTGGAGCTGATGATATAGACTAGAGGAAACTTGGGATCTAATTTTACATGATTAGCTTGGCTGTTTCTTTATTGTTTCTTCCTCTATAATTTTGTGAACATTATGGTGGGAAAATGACTCTTTCCCAAAAGATTGGCTTATAAATCATTACCCACTCATTTGTCTATGTTGATTTTTTCTCTTTGATGGGAGTCTGGATATGTGGAGAAGAAATCTTTCTACAGTAATTGTACTTTGACTAATGCTAACTTTATTAATCTTTGTGCTTTTGGCATGCCTTTGACATTTTGGAAAGCATTTATAGTTTCTGGCAATAATATGATAAATCCAGAACCATTCTGATATTTTCTTGGTCAAATCATGAAATCAGGTGATTTACAATGTTCCCATTGATTTTCCTACTTCTACATATTATGTTGCTTAACACTACTTTTTTTGTTTTGTTTGTTAATCCTCACCAGATATTTTTTTCCATTGATTTTTAGAGAGCGTGGAAAGAGGAAAGAGGAGAGAGAGAGAGAGAGAGAGAGAGAGAGAGAGAGAGAGAGAGAGAGACATCGATTGGTTGCCTCCCAGCCTCCCCATGCACCCCAATGGGGCCGGGTATCAAACCCAGGCACCTGCCCTTGATCAGGAATTGAACCCGTGACCCTTTGACCAGGAATTAACCCTACTTTTTTAGGACAAGGCTTCATCAACCACTAAGATTTTTTTTTACCCCAATACTTTACAAAAAGATGATCAAAGCCAGTGTGGAGGAAAACAGAAGACCCCTGCTACTGTGAAGTTGAGGCCATGTACCAGTTGTAGAAGGCATATTAACATTCTAGCAGGATTCTATAGCTAGATACATTTTAGTGAGCGTAATTATTTGCAAAAGCACTGTGAATGCTGGTTTTAAAATCTCAGTGTTACTAAACAACTGCTATGCCCCTTTCTCCTTTGTTCATTAATACTGGAACACATGCTAATATAGGAGGATATTAGAAATTAATGACCCTCATAGTTCAAGTGAATAGATTTGAACTAATTCTATTTGCTATCAAATCTGTTCTTCTTCAGTGTGACCGATGTATTTTAATTATCGTACTAGCTGTCCCCTAGTGTTACAGACCATGGCGTCTTTGATTTTCTTCTTTCCTCTCTCCTTATTATAATATAGCAGTTGGAGCCAAACAGTTCTGGGTTCAAAATCTAGATTTGCCACTTACTATCTGGGACCTCAACATGTTATTTATCCTCTTGCTTTACTTTAGTTTCTTTATCTGCTAAATGTGGGATAATAATAGTCTTCATTTTGTGGAGTTGTTGATAGAATCTAATGGTAATATGAAGGCATCTGACAATCAGTAAATGCATAGTAAATATAATTATTTGTTGCTGCTATTGCTAAGTACCCCTGATTCTAGCTTTAAACTTTCTGTTATTGTTGCACATTGCTCTCTGTTCATACCAGTACTGTCTTGATTTAGGTCTGGTCTTCCTGCTGCCCTGGACTCTTAAAAATCTAATTCAATCCACTCATCTTACCCACTTTTATTCCTTATCTTAAGCTGTTTCCTTTAGTACCTTCCAGTTATCCAGAAAATCAGGTTGAATTGTCCTAGGGTAGTTTTTTAGGCTCTTAAGATTTTTGAATGGATGTCCCCTTTCAATTCTCTTTGATCTTAATCTGCTCTTAACCAGTTGTGTCTTAGATCAGCCACTAGACTTGGCAGTGAGGTTAATACTCTTAAGGTTTATTATTATTACTATTTAATTTTTTTCATAGAAGTGTTGGCTTTGAGACCCCTCCCCCCATTAATTAGCAGAGTGGCTTTGGGAAAATCAACAAACTTCCCTGTGCCTTATTTTATTTATCTGCACATTGACAGGCTCTCAAAATTTAGTGTGCATAAGGATCCTTTAGAGAAGGTATGAAACATGTAGACTATAGCCCTTATCCCAAAGATTCTTATAATATTTTATTTTTAAAAGTGAAATATAATATACAATAAGTACACAGAGTACACAAATATTAGGTGTGCATCTTTGCATCTTGATTTTTTATGTATGTATACTGTTGAGTGAACACCATCCAGTCAAGATAGAAAACATTTAGGGTACCCCAGAGGTTTCCATGCCTTCAGTCTATTTCCCCCAGAGACAACTACTATTACTTCTATCATGATTACTTTTTAACTATCTGCTCAGATGGTTCTTGGTGTTCCTTTTAGATAAGTTGATCTGGTTCTCAATTTTGAATAAACTCATATTGTTGTCCTAGATTTAGGTACTTAGAAACACATTACCTATCCTACCTGTCCCAGCACCATAAGAAATACCAAAGATTTTCCTCTCCTTTGATTCTTCACCTCTACAGACCTTCATAACCTTTCATATTCTTCAGCATTATAGTGTCCTCTTTCCAATCTAGGCTAGAAATATAGAATACCAAAGTTAGAGGTCAGATATTCCAACCTCCATCACTTGCAGCAATTCCTTCTACAGTATCCTTGGAAAATGGTCTTTTACCTCTGTTTGAAAACTTCCAGTACCTGAGAAGTGATCAGATCCCATTTTTGGATACTTTTCTTTGCTAGAAAGTGCTTTTATATATTGAGATTGATAAAATATTCTTTGGTTCATTTGCTCATAGTTATGCTCTTTAGAATGATAAAGAATATCTGGCCCCCTTTCCGTTCAAATATCTATGACTCTTGTCACATATACCCTAAGATTTTTTTTCCTACTAGTTGGAAACATGTAGATTCTAGCCTTTATCCCAAAGATTCTGATAATTTTTAATTTTTAAAAGTGAAATACAGTATAGCATACAATATACCCAGCACTTTACTGGGTCCTGTCATGCCTTTCAAAGACCCAAGTCTGAAGGGTACTATACAATTACGGGGAGAAATTACACCTTATGGTGTAACATAACTGTGGGAGCAATAATTTATGGGTGCTACTCTATGGGGCACAGAGACAGCACAAATCTCCTTTGCTTCCTCAGGACCAGCTTCGTGACTTACAGCCTGTACACTTTCCTGGGCTCATGCCTCATTGGTCGCAATGCTTGGTTTGGTGTTCTGCTGTTGTCATTCTAAAATTATTAATATAGTTTGAACTAAGGGCCCTGTGTTTCATTTGGCACCAGGTTTCACAAATGAAATAGCCAGTTCTGCCTTTCTGGTTGCCTTACATTTGCTAATGCTTACATATTTTGATTTTTCATTTTTACTCACACTTCCTATAATTGCCATTAAAAATGTGTTATATTTTATAGTTCTTTTACTTATTTGATAAAGCTTTTCCTTAGAGCAATGAAGATAGGTTCAATATTGCAGTCATGCTCGTGTTACAGATGAATGACCTAGGGCTTAAAGAAATTCAGTGAACTGCCAAGTTTTTATAGCTTATTAGCAACAAAGCAAGGCCAGAATTAGGTCTCCTGACTTCAGCATTCTTTGGATAAGGACCTCCTGCTCTTCCCCTGAAACAGTGCTATTTTCCAGATTCCCAGGGTTCAAGTTAAACACTCTAATTGTATCAACTTTCCAGCTTCCCATGGTTCTCCTTTTTGTTCACTTCCAAGCACAATGCTTTGACTTGACACCATGTATTGCTGACTCATGCTTAGTCTAGAATTCCCTCTATTTGCTCCTCAGGTCATTTACCCATAATTGCCTAGTCCTTTCTTATCTAATAATTGAAGCTTATTTTTTTATCCTAAGTGATTTACCCTGAGTTTGCATTTTTTAAAAAGTAATCTCGGGTTAATTTTGAGAGAATTTCAATGCAATCTTATTTTTTCCTCCATCGATTCTGATTCTGATCTATAGCTAATCTCCAGATCATTAAGGATGCTCTAGTAATTGGAAAGAAATCTTCATGGTTTTTTTTTTTTTTTTAAAAGTGCTCATCTAACTTGAGAAGGGAGGTTAAACTACTTTAAGCTACCGAGACATACCTTATGTGATCAGAAAGAAACCCAGGGCAATTTTAGGAAAATGTAACCTCCTTTGCAACTATATTAGTCAGGTGATGGGAAATGGAGGGTATAATGTAACAAGGTTATAATGACCATCTTAATATAGCCAAGTTGATAGTAGCATGAAGGCTCAACATTGGTGTTATCTCTGCCTACTCCACAGACCGACCTCAGTCTTGGGGGTTGTCTGGCCCCAGAAAAACTGTGCAGTTGAAGTCTTCATCTTCTGGTGATGACTCAGATGCAGGCTATCTCTCCTGGATAACCCACATTGATATGTACATTTCACATGCAGTGCTCACACCTGAGTTAGCTTAACATCGTTATTTTCTAATTCCTGGAGGATAAAATAAAAAGACTTGGTTGAGATGATTTAATTGTCCTTATGTCTGCAATGTTGCCAGTTGAGATGTTTCCACTTTAGGTAGGTACCACCGACCCGGAAATAAATTTAGCTGGTAATTTGTATGCCAGTTAATGACATCACCAGCTTCCCCACTGAAGTGTTGAAGAAACTGGGTGTTCTCCTTGTTCTCACCCTTTTCTTTACTTGCACATCCAATCAAACAACTAAGCCCTGTGCTTCTATCTCCAAATACATTCTAAATGATTTCTGCTCTCCATTCACAGCTATGCCTACACAATACATAATATGCCCACATGCTACACACTACACCTACACACTAAAACTCAAGACAGCACTGCTTCTCACCTGGTCCCTGCAATAAACTCATAAATTGATCTCCTTTGGCCTGTATATAGCGGTTAAAATTATACTTTCAATAATGCAAATCAGATAATGTCATTCCTTTTATTGTAGCTCTACCCTAGTTCTGTGTTGTTTTGAGTAGAACATGATACCATTTATATACTTCCCCTTTGTTTGTATTGTTTTCTTCCTTCTCATTCTAACCCCAAACTAGAATGAATCTTCTGGGCTTCCTATCCTATCATCATCTATATCTCCATGCTTATAAGAAGAGTGTTGGCACCCAGTAGTTGCTCAAAAATTATTCACTGAATAAATAAGTGGACCTGCAATCCAGGGCTGAAATACAGCCCATTTCTCTTTATTTCAGAAAATTCTCTCCAAAACTCCAGTGCTAATTCCAAGCTTTAGCAAATGACTGGCTCCTGTAGGGATGGCTCTTGGGGCTTGCACCTCCTTTGCTTATCCATTTGGCTTGGCTATAGCCAAAGACCTCCCTCTGATTGGGGTCTGGTTCCCTTCTTTCTTCCTTAATGACTTTTCAATATATCTTCAGCTCTGCAACTCTAGGAGCAATTGTTCCTCCTATTTGAATTTAGCTTTTGACTAGTCATGCCTTTCTATCTTTTCTTTATATACGTGATGTTGACTAGGCTGCCATTCCTAGCTTCCAGTGCTCTGGCTCCCTCCATGAGCCAATTAATAGTTGCAAATTGTCATATACTCTTTAACTCCTGGAGGGTTCAATGGATCCCCGATACTTGGAAAGTGTTTGGAGTGACTAAGCCAAATGAGTGCCTCCTTCTGATCATATAACATATTCAGGATACATTTCCTCTGCTGAGATTTGCAAAGCTTCATTGCTTACAGATCAACACTTGTTTCATAAAAGTAGTCTGTATACTTTTGCTTACTGTGTCCATCTATGAATCCAGGGCTGAAATATCATTGCTTAGCACTCATAGAAAAATGAGCTGCATGTGATATATTCCAAACTGTTCTCTGACAACTAAAACTTAGTTGTTCACTTAGAACTTAAGAAAGATAGCAATAAGCAGCTGGCAAAACAATCCTAATGGCAGAGATGGGATGCTGAGCATAACTTTGGCTAGCATTTTCAGGATTTTTTAATGCTTGCTTGCAACTGTCACTTCCTTAAGCATTTCATGAAGATTAATAATGTAAGAAAAAGGCCATCTTTCTCAAGTAAATGAACACAGTTACTGTTAGGACTTTTTCTGGCAAAATAGGGAAAGAGAAGGAATTTGTCTCCTTATATGTTCATCTCTACTCTATTTTTCTTTTTTTCTTTAAATATATTTATTCTGCTATTTGTCAATCATATATCATTAAGCTTGGAGAAATTACATTTCTGTTACAGTTATATCATGATGATAATAATATATAATAATAATATATTCACATATGCATATATGTAGACACCTATACATGTATGTTTGTGCACATATATATAATATTTGATAGGGTTATTTTGATAATAACAAATATGAATAAATGAACTGAACTAGTAAATGTACCATAATTGGCACTCAAAAATATTAGCCTTTGTTATTGTTGTATTGTTATTTCTATAAATGATTAATATATTAATACAGAAAAGAAAGATCGACTTCAGCATGACAGTGTGAAGACCTTTACTGTTCTGCTCCCCAGTGAAACAAATGAAAACTATAAAAAATATTTAAAAGCCTCTGCAAAATTATAATAAAGGCAAAAAACAAATAAAAATCTACTCAAAAGCACTTATGAAAAGTTTGTAAGAAAGGCAAGAGTCTGTGATGTTTGAATTAGAACCATTTTCTCATAGCTCACATGGCACTACTATAGGAGCCCCAAATTCCATTTGTAGGTATATACCCAACGGAAATGAAAACATGTACCTATACAAAAACTTGTACAATAATGCTTATGGAAGCTTTATTTGTAATAGCCTACTGTGGAAATAACCCAACATTTATCAACTGAAGAATGAATAAACCGATTTGGAATTTATAATAATAAAAGTGTACTATGCTAATTAACCAGACATCCTTCCGGATGATCTTCTGGATGAAGCCAGGGTTGTGAGGGAAGTCTGGGTCCCGGGTGCCAGAGGGAAGCCTGGGTCCTGGGTGTCAGAGGGAAGCTGATGCCGGCAACAGGGGGAAATTCTTGCAGGAATTTCATGCATCAGGCCTCTAGTATCCATACAATGGAATATTATTTGCCCATAAAAAGAAATGAAGTAGTAATACCATAGCTACAAGAAAAGAAAACTACAGACCAATATTTCATATGGACATTGTCACAAAACTCCTCAACAAAATACTAACAAACCAAATTTAGCAGTATATTGAGAGAATTATACAACATGACCAAGTGATGTTTATTACTGAAATGCAATGATTGTTCAATATTTAAACATCAATCAGTGTAATACATCAGGTTAACAGAATGAAACCCCCACACATATAGTAATGTCCATTATAATGGCTATTACTTTTAAAAATGGAAAATAAAAATGTTGGTTAGGTCGTAGAGAAATTGAAACACTTGTGCATTGCTTATGGAATGTAAACTGGTGGAGCCACTGTGGAAAACAGTTGGCAGTTTCTCAAAAGGTTAAACATAGAATTACCATATGACACTCCTCTATCAGTAACTGACAGGTCTGGCAGGCAGAAAATCAGTAAGGATATAGTTGAACTCAACAGCATCATCAATCAACTGGATCTAATTGACATCTACATAACGTTTCATCCAACAAAAGCAAAGTGCACATTCTTTCCAAGCTCACACACCTGAGCCATAAAACACACCTTAACAAATTTAAAAAATAATGGCCATTATATTAGGTGCAAATTGGCATCTCATTGTCATTTTGATTTGATTTCCCTAATGGTTAGTGATGTTTTACATCTGGGATTTCCTTTTGAGGTGATGAAAATGTTCTGAAATTGTGGTAATAGTTACAAGTATCTGTAAATACATTAAAAAACATTGAATTTCCCTGGCCAGGTGGCTCAGTTGGTTGGAATTTCATCCCCTGCACCAAAAGGTTGCGGGTTCCATTCCTGATGAGAACACATACCTAGGTTGCATGTTTGATTCCCCAGTAGGGGAATGTATGAAAGACAACTGATTGATGTTTCCCTCTTACATTGATGTCTCTTTCTCTTTCTTCCTTCATCTCTCTGTGAAAATCAATAAACATATGACCTTGGATGAAGGCTTAAAAAAACAACCTAAAAACATTGAACTGTTGCCCTAACCGGTTTGGCTCAGTGGATAGAGCATCGGCCTGTGGACTCAAGGGTCCCAGGTTCGATTCCAGTCAAGGGCATGTACCTTGGTTGCGGGCACATACCCAGTAGGGAGTGTACAGGAGGCAGCTAATTGATGTTTCTCTCTCATCGATGTTTCTAACTCTCTATCCCTCTCCATCTCTGTAAAAAATTAATAAAACATATTTAAAAAAACCCCCAAAACATTGAACTGTCCATTTTGAGTGGTATGAGAATTATATCTCAATGAAGCTGTTAAACAATGGAAAAAAGAGACAAGGAACAAGAAGAAAGCTTAATATTTCTCTGTGCATGATGACATAACCATGCAATGATATGGATGTACTGCTACATTTAACTCTGAAGAGAAAAGCTGCTGCCATGCACAACTGAAATATCTCAGGGGGTGGGAAGGGGACTACATATTGGCCAACTCTTGAGAAGCCTGGGAGTGATTCTTTTGCTGGGAAAAATATTCATAGGTTTGTGGAGAACAAATGAAAGAGAGATGGAAAATGCTAGCTAAAAAAGCAAATTTCCTTCTTAACGAAGCAGGAGAAATTTTGGTGAGCTGAAACCATAAACTCTTAGAAGAAAACATAGGGGTATATCTTTGTCACCTTGAATTTGGCAATGGATTCTTAGATAGCAACAGCAAACACGGACACACAAAATAGATAAACTGGACTTCATCACATTTAAAAAGGTTTGTGCTTTAAAGGACATTATCAAGAATTTAAAAAGAAAACATACAGAATGGGAGAAAATATTTGCAAATCACATAGCTGATAAGGAGCTAAGATCTAGAATATATTAAAGAACATTTACAACTCAAGGACAAAACGACAAACTGGTTAAAGCTTCATCTTCCTGTGAGTTCTAGATAATCAGCCCTTCTTCTATGCAAAAGGGAGCAGAGTTTGGAGAAGTTGGGTCACACAGCAGATGAGAGTCTGCTGTTTCCAAGCCTCAGTCTCCTCAGCCTCTTACTCAGGTAGGGGCTGGGGAAAGCATTGAAACGCTGGCTATAATGAAGGTACAGGATTTCCTAGCCAGGGTGTGAAATCCAGGAAGGGAGTGTTTGCTAAACTCTTAGGTAAGTTACTTTCCTTCATTGGGCCTTAGGAGTGAGGAGAAATAGGTTCAGGACTTCTACAGCCCTTTCCTGCTAAATACTACTGGCTCTCAGAGATTTTGCCTCTCTATTACCAAGCCAGATTTTTGGGGGTTGTGTGGGCAGCTGGCCCCTGAGGACAGAGATTTTGAGGTTTTGAGCAGTTCCAGGGTGGTTGGGTTAACATCATGCTCCCCTCCTCTCTCCTGTGGAAGAGGAGACCTTCTTCTAGGAAACCCCAAACCCCACCAATTACTGTATGCCAAGTGGAGGCAGGGCTTGCTAGGGATGCTGTGGCACCTGGAGCCTCCCAGAGCCTGGGCCACCAAGCTGTCTCTGCTTAGAACCTGCTGGCCCTGGAGGACTCAGATCTGTGAAGAGATGAGGTGGGCTGTGTCCTACTCCCTTCCCCCAGTCCCAGAACCCAGGGATATGGCCTCGATTGACCAAGCCCAGTGGGGGAGTGTGGTGGGGAAGGGGTAACATAGGAGCACTCAAATGTTAGCTATTATTGCTATTTATATTATTACTACTAGAGGCCCAATGCATGAAATTTGTGCAAGAGTAGGCCTTCCTTCCCCTGGCTGCCAGAACCGGCTTCCCTCTGGCACCTGGGACCTGGGCTTCCCTCACAGCTCCAGCTTCATCTGGAAAGTCGTCTGGAAGGACGTCCAGTCTAATTAGCATATTATGCTTTTATTATTATAGATTGTATGAATAAATAAATCATACCTTAAAATAGAAAAGGAAAGTTTAATACTTTTCTGTGCATGATGGCACAAAAGCACAATGATATGAATGCTTATCACTTGCTCTGAAAAGAAAACCGGCTGCTGTGAACAACTGAAGTGTCCAAGGGAAGGAAGGTATGTGACAAGGGTCAACCTGTATGGTCTACATTCCTGCTAATAAAGGCTGGTCCACAGGGCACAGCAGCAGCAGCGCCTGGGAGAGTGTGAGAAATACAGAATATCGGGTCCCCACTCTAGATCTATTGAGTCAGGATTTGTCTTTAAACAAGATCTCCCTCGCACGTTCAAGAGAACACTGGAGAACGCACAGCTAAATTAGTGCATGCCACAGGAAGTCTATGAGGGGTGGAATGGAGGACCATTCTAGGATCCTCTAAGAAGGAATAAAGATTGCATGACCCTGACAAAGGTTTCAGTCCCATGGGTGGGAATTTTCCAGAGGATTCACATGGCCGGAAATCAGTGATTTGGTAGGAGGATTTTGCCAAGATCTTATTCTAACAACATAACCTTGCTTCATGTTCTTTGAACATATTTGGTTAATCCAGTGTTTAGTGTTTATTTACTTTCACTTTATTCAGTTCCAGTGTTTTTGGAAAGTTAGTTTAAAAACTAACATGATAACTATAATTCTAACACAATTCTCAGTGATCCCCATGGACATTCAAGTTCAAGGAGCAGTGGGGGACATGCCACTCAGGTAGACAGAAATGGATGATCTACAGCAATTCTTGGAGAAAAATAATAAAAAAATACTATAATTATCTATAGTTTGGTAGGAAGACCTTGCATCCCACAACAGGTAGGAATATTATTTTTCAGTCAAATAAGAATATAAAACTGGGAATAGTACTCTAATTGAATAAGTCTATGCCAGCATGGCTAATTAAAAAATGCTCTGAGATACCACATTGGCATCACAAAGAAAACAACAACAAAAACAATGTTTTTGCCCCAAAATCTTTTATTTTTATAGCAATAGGGAAGAGAAGTTGGGCTCTGCACCCTAAAAGTGAAGTTCTGTGTCTCAATTTTGTTTTCTGCCCTATCTTGTGCTTCTGTTTCCTAATTTAAATGGAATACTAATGTTTCCTTTACCATTCATGACTATGGAAAGTATCAATGTAATAATGTTTGTGAACATGCTTTGGAAACTAAATGTTCTGAATTATTTTTTATATGTTTTTATTGATTTTTTAGAGAGAGAAAGGAAGGGAGAGGGATAGGGAGAAACATCAATGTGAGAGAGAAACATTGATCACTTGCCTCCTGCACACACCCTGGGGGATCAAACCCAAAAACTTGGGTATGTGCCTGACCAGGAATCAAACTGGCGACCTTTTGGTGCACGGGACCTACGCCCAACCAACTGAACCACACTGGCCAAGGCATGTTGTGTATTATTTTAAAAGCCACAGATCATTTCCTTTTCCTCTGTTCTAATGATGACTTGCAAATCAATTGGCATGCACGGTCTTCCCTTCCCCAAGAGCTCTCTCCATGCATACCTGCTTGTCTTGTGTGTTTTTTCATGGAGAAAGTAAGATACTGAAGCCAAAGTGTTATTACAGGGTTAGCAGAAGCAGCATGCTATTGTTTATTCCCACATCTCAAATCTTCTCATTGAGCTTTTCCATTCTGCGACATGGCTGAAAATGTTTCCTGAACACTATTGTTTGCAGTTATAAGCCTTTACATTTTCCTGGCTTCCAGATCCACCGTGTCTTCGCGCCAATCTGGAACACACACTGGGGACTATTTCATTTGCGGCGCCTTCCTGTTCATGCTTTTGGATGGTTGCCTGTTCACAGCACATGCAGCTTATTTAGGCATTAACATTTCAGGAAACACACAGTGGCATTTCAAGTGAAGTAGAAATTAGAAAATTCTGCTGTTCTTAGTTACTCTTTTCTCCCAAATTCAAAAAGAAATCACTGTCAAATTACCCAAGTCACATTTATCCTTTTGAAATGCCCTGAGTTGTTGTCAGTATTCTGCCAAACTCTCTGTTTCTATCCCCTTAGATAGAAATTATGCCCCATTTGGAGCAACAGTGGGGAGAAAACTGAAGCATGTTAGATTCAGAGGAAACAATTTTCTGAGGCACAAAGAACTCCTTCCCCCAGCACTTGGCTCATACTTCTGCTTTATGACTCTTGTAATTGTGTCTGTGTGAATCCAGTTTGCACCAACACAATTTCTTGATTAAAGTTATCAATCAATATAAGTTGGTTGGTCAATTTATTGGTAAAGAATCCCTTCAACAAAGAAAGGGTGATAGGAGTTCCCAAGGCTAGGAAGGGACCCAGCAAGAAAAGGCTGGATAGTATCCATGGTTTTCTCCACACAATGTATTGCAAGGGAACAAAACTTACATTTTCCTTTAGACCAGGTGGCCAATAATGTACTATTGCTCATTAAAAATAAAGTGGTATATTAACTAAAAATCAACACTAACGTATTTAGGAGTGGTTAACAAATAGAGTCTCACATATTCACTACCACATTGGTAAGGAACTCAGTCCCTGTCCGGAAGAGGAAACTGGGGTGCTCACTCTCTTGCCTGAAACAGTTCAAATGGAAATACAGTTGATCCTTGAACCACACGGGTTTGAACTGCAGGGCTCCACTTATGTGCAGAATTAAAAAAATAAATAAATACAGTAAATTTCTTTTCCTTATGATTTTCTTAATAACATTGTCTTTTCCTTAGTTTACTTTATTGTAAGAATAGAGTACATAATACAGATGACATACAAAGTATGTGCTAATCAACTTTGTGTTATCAGCAAGGCTTCCAGTGAACAGAAGGCCATTAATTCAATTCTAGGGCCCATTGTATTTTCTGATTAAAATTAGTGATGGAAGGAGACCTGCCTTGGGGTGGTGAACATACAACACAATATACAGATGATGTATTATAGAATGAGACACCTACAACCTATATAATTTTATTGACCAAAGTCACTCCAATAAATTCAATGCAAATAAAACACAATAAAAATGATCATACAACTAAAACACTACTTAAAAAAAAATAAAAATAGAATGTTTAATAACCTGGTGTATTAGTTTTCTTCAGAGAATCAGAACTAAAACATTGTGTGTGTGTGTATATATGTGTGTGTATGTGTGTATATATGTGTGTATGTGTATGTGTGTGCGTGCATGTGTATGTGTGTGTATGTGTGTGTGTGTGTGTGTGTGTGTGTGTGTGTGTGTGTGTGTGTGTGATTTATTTAAAGGATTGTCTCACATGATTGTGGAGGCTTGGTAGGTCCGAAATTTGCAGCATGAGTCAGCAGCAGGGCACTCAGTGAAGAGTTGCAGGCTGAGTGCAAAGGCCCACTGCTAGCAGAATTCCTGCTTACTCAGAGGAGGTCAGTCTTTGTTCTATTAAGTTCTTCACTGACTACTGAGGTCCTCTCACATTATGGAGAGAATTCTGCTTTACTCAAAGCCCACCAATTTAAATGTTAATCTCCCTTAAAAAACAACAACAACTCCTTCACAGAGACATTCAGAATTCAAAACCTGGCACCATGGTCCAGCCAATTTTACACAAAAAGTGAACCATCACAAGGTTAATCAGAATTTTAAAAATAGCTTATTGATTTTTAGAGAGAAGAAGGGAGAGGGGGAGAAAGAGAAACATTAATTGGCTGCCTCCTGCATACCTGCTATCAGAGATCAAGCCCACAACTCAGGCATGTGCCTTGACCTAGATTGAACCAGCAACGTTTCAGTGCATGGGGGAATGCCCAACCTACTGAGCAACACTTGCCAGGGTAAGGTTAATAAGAATTTAACTAATTTTAAGAATTCTTGTTAGTTGAGATTTTATTTTTTAATCGGCTACATCTCATTGAGACATTACAACAGCATTCTCTTTCCTTATTCCAACTCTACCTTTTTTTTTTGGCTTATGTTGCTCCCCTCCCCGCCCCCCCCCCCCCAACATACACTCTGATCCTGACCGTGACTAAGCTTGGAGGTGTAGCCTGTATGAAAGAATGGGGGTGCAGTTCGTACTGAGTTCTTAGAAACTTACTTTCTGTAAAGATGTAATGATGTTACTGTTCTCTAGACCCCTGGAGCTTTTGTACCTTTTCATTTTGAGTTGCAGCCACAAGGAAGTTAAGATGATGAATGTCAAATGGAAATTTTCTGGTTCATATACAATTATATGCTTTTCAGTGCCTTATTTTTTTATTTTAGTAAATAAGCATTTAGCAGAGTCAGGTAGTAGAAATAATGATTACAATTTTGCCTCAAACAACAGAGGAGACAAATACTGTAATTATATGAAGTACAAATCAAATCACCTAATTACATAGAGAAGGAATATCTGCAATAATTGCTGAGGTATAGGCCAGTTAAGAGTGCACAGAAAAAGATCCCATAATTTTAAGAAATACATCCATGCCTGATTTATCAAGAGGCAAATACAATAAACAAGTGCATTTTTACTTAAAAAAATACAAGCTTCATCTAGAGTAAATAACTTCAAGTGATTCCTCAGACTTTCCTAACTCTATTTCATTTCTTAGATATATATATTTTATTGATTTCAGAGAAGAAGGGAGAGGGAGAGAGAGATATAAACATCAAAGATTAGAGAGAATCATTGATTGGCTGCCTCCTGCAAGTTCCCTACTGGGGACTGAGCCCACAACCCGGGCATGTGCCCTTGACCGGAATTGAACGCTGGACCCTGCAGTCCCCAGGCCGATGCTCTATGTACTAAGCCAGATCGTCTAGGGCTCTCTATTTCTTTAGAGAATTGAAAACATATATGTAAATGGTACATTTTATAGGAAAATAATATTAATACTTAACTGTACAAATTTAATACTTCTTTGTTCATGTCCAAACTCCAGGAAGCCTCGGTGATTACTGCCAGCTCATGATAGCTATAGGATGTGCAAGAGCTCAGCTCTCAGCCATTTGCTTCCTCATGTCTTGGCACCATGGTTGACATATGGCTTGCCCTGTGTGCTCCAGTGATTTCCCAGAAGGGCTTCATCTGCCTGCCCAAGACTCTAAGTCTCTCCGTAACAGAAATTGTGCCTTCCATCTTTACTGTCTCTTCCCATTCCTACACCATTTACTGAAAGCATTAATCATTCTGTGTGTGAGTGTGTGTGTCCATGTAAGTGTCACACTCTGCCTTTGCCAGGAAAGATCAAATGGGTCTCAACACAGTGTTGTGGGAAGCACTTTGGAGGGGCCTCATGGCATTATGCAATACATTAACCAGCCTGGACTTTTACATCTGATTATTTTCTCACAAAATCTCGATAAAAACTTGACAACTATGAAGATCCCTTAGTCAAATAAAGCTCTGTGTTAATAACTCAGATTACATTCCAAATTTCTTATACCATTTCATCTTTATCTCCTTAAAGTGTTAAAGAGAATTTCCATTGACAATTCTCACCTTGTCACATTCCCTACAGCAGAGAGTTCAGGGTTTCTATTATCGTCCTCATCCTACCTGCTCTGGCTCAGTGGGTATCCTTACTCCAACTTCAATAAGGAAATTGCCAAATCCAAGCAGTCGAATTTATTTAAGGTGCATTTCATTATATCCCACCTTGGAGTCTTCTTGTGTTTTCACTCTTTATTACTTTGGCTGGATCCCATTGTCTCTAACTTTTCCCAGACTTTGCTCTTCAATGATCAATCATTAATGTATTCCTTTTCAACTATAAACTTGCTCTAAAATCCATCCTAAAATCCCATCCTAGTGCACCAGGGATCATGTCCTTCTCTGTTTTCTGTAATGGCTGAAAGCCTTCCATTATGTTTTCTGTACTCTTTCAGCTCCCCCCATTTGGGTGTTTGTCCCACCATTTTTCTAAAACTGCTCTTTCAACTGTTTCCAACGACTAAAACGAATCAAACAGATAACCCAATAAAGTCATTATTTTTCAGTCCCTAGCCTTCTTGAATTTTCAGCAACATAGCAGGCTGTTTGGAACATTCTTGACCTGAAATATATTCTTCTCTTAGTTCCCCTAAACTATGAACTTCTGAAACTCTTCCTACTCCCACTAGCTTCCCTGTCTCTGTCTCCTTCACTAGTTCTTCACTCAGTTTTGTAGTCTAACGGAAATGGTTTGGCAGGACAACTGAACTCCAATCCTTGTCTTTCAAAACTCATTTTTAAAACTGGAGATGGCTTACTATGGGTGGTTCTCAGCTTTTATAGCTGTAGAACGGGGTAGTCTGCGACACTGCATTTTAACTGTGCTTTAATAAGTCTTAAGAATCCCTTTCACATTTATTGGCCACCATCATTATTCCAAACACAACAGCTACACTGCATTCTGGTATATGACTTGGGTACCCACAGTAGATTTCCACTTCTAGGGAAAGATCTGAGTCTGGAAATGCAAGCAGTTTGGACAAGTGAGTCCAGAGACTGTTAGCCTAAATGAGTTGATAGATACCATTTCCAAAGATCAAGTCTGATGAGGGAAAACATGCCCTGCTATGGGACAAAAGGGATGCTGGGCATACCATCTACTGGGATGGTATTCAATCTGGCAGCCCATATTCTCCACATGCAATGGTGGTGCAGGGCTGGGAGGTGGGGGTAGTATCTGTACCAATAAAAGCACTTTGCTATTGATGACCTAGGATTCACCTCTAAGATCACCTTTGATTCTAAATGTAAAAATTCAGTATTGATTTTCTGGAGTTGATTATGAGAAGTATGTGAGATGATATTTTGAAAGCAGTTAGCACAGTACTTGGCACACAGAGATCAATTAGTACATTTATTTGTTTTCAGTACGTTCTCTGTGACATTAAGTGAGGGCATGCCAATGTGCATTTTACCATGCCCCACACCCAGTATAGTGGCCTAGCCACATCCTAGTTAAATATATTAACAGTCCAATTTCTGTTGACTCATTTTGCAAACCCAAGACATGGAAAAGTGGTTCAATAAGCAGGAAGGAACATTGGGAGAGGCATTTACAATTATCCAGCTATGAGGACTTTTATGTTTCAGTGAGTGAAAAGGGTAAAAAAGACATTGCCTAGTTCCATTAGAGCTCCTGCTTTCTAACTTTGGAAGCCTGTCCACAACATTTCTATCCGGAAAGCAGCAAGGATTTCACTTCTACTCTACAGGGACACTTCCTCCCTGCATGGAAAGTCTTTGTTTCATATCACATCCTGCTGGTGGGAAAGATAATCTTTGTGATTTCTCCTATATTTATTTCCCCTGAAAATTGCTACCAGGACTCCCCAGTCCTGTGCAGTGAGTCATTATTTTTATCACATCGCAAATTATCAGCAACACCAGCTGATTCTACTTAAAATTAAAAGAATGAAAAAGAGAAAGAAAGAAAAGAAAGAAAAAACACCAGAAACACAGCCCAAACCTCAAACCAAGCATTAAAAGTCCCTGAAATTCCTGCAGCAAGCTTGCTGTTCTTTTTATGTAGGGAAATGGACCCCAGTCTGCAATGCAGTAGTGGCTACGTTCCTGATTTGCTTAGGTTTGTTATAAATGAATGTCTACTCTTACTGTGCATTTAAGTGTGAATGACAGAGAGCGGGAGAGCAGCTGTGGCCATTAGCACCATTCTCAGGCACTGATTCTTTAAGAAGTTGGACACTAAGCTTAAAAGCAGTGCAAAAGATGCTAAGTATATTACTTCTCCCTCTGCTAAATTTTATGATGACAATTATAGAGTGGGGTGTGCCACAGTTTTAAAGTCTCTTACAGTTTATTAAGCACTTTCACGTGTACTATGTTGTCCGGTCCCTATGCCCATCATGTAAAAGAGAGAAGGCTGGATTAAGCTCTTTATCTTCAGATGAAAATGCATGATGACTCAGAAAAGCGAAATGTGTTGTCTACAATCACTGAGCTAAAAACACACACATACACAAAACCAGAGCTGGAGCTCAAAACCAAGGATCCTATTACTGAATCTGGAGCTTTGCTCACCAAAGGTCTTGTGTTTTCCACAAGAGCCTCTGCAAACAGACGGGCTTCTGCCTGAGGGTGACACCATGCTGAGAGCATTGTAGGCATTTGCCTTTCTTCCTCTTCTCAGCATCCAGGACTCTCTCCCCATCCAACACGGTCCCCTTTGTTCTCTATTTCCTAGAGGGATAGATGAGTCCTTGTTTGGCTCTGCACTTCTATGATTGACAGTGGCTGTATGGACTGAAAATTGCATCACCCCAAATTCTTTTGTTGTATCACAACCTCCCCCTCCCCATGCCCCAAAGTGATGATATTTGGAGGTGGGACCTTGGGGAGATAACTAGGTATAGATGAGGGCATAGGAATAGGACCTACATGAGATTAGTGCTCTTATAAGAGACACCAGAGAGTGCTGATTCTCTCTCTCTCTCTCTCTCTCTCCCCTCCTCCTCCTCCTCCTCTGCCACATGGGAACACATTAAGAAGGACTGGAAGAGATGTCTTACCAGAACCAGACCCATGCTAGCACCCGATTCCAGACTCTCAAATTTCAGAATGTGAAAATTAGATTCCTGTTGTTTAAGCCACCCAGTCTTTGATGTTTTGTTTGGTAGCCCATTCTGACTAATAGGGTAGATTAATGCATTTCCTTTCCTGGTGTATCCATTTGCTTTGTAACAGAACTAACTCATAGATGTACATGCTTTAATCTAGAGCCATGAGCACTGGAGGCACCATGGTAGAGCGCACAATCTACTGAGGGTTCAGACTGGTCTGATCATAGTGGGGATTTTTCCTTGGCTCATACAGTAAGTTAATACTCTAAGGTGCACGTGCTCTCAGCTGCTGCCTTTCTCCCCACCCTGCGCCCCCCCCCCCACCCCCCGGCCACCTTCTCCATCACAACAGCTCCCAAAGAATTAAAGACCGATCCACAGGTGACTGGAAGCTGGTTAAGGAGTATTAGTCCTGGTTCATCCATATGGGTATCTGTGAATTCAGGATCATTTTTTCCCTGAGCTTCAGTTCTTCAATGGTAAAATATGAGATTAAACTAAATCATTTTCTAAACCTGGTTCTCTTTTGAAAATAAACTCCTGTCTTCAAAAGTAATATAATCTAGGTTGTCAATACATAAACCATAAATACAGTGCTCTCTTTCTCTTTTTTAAAGAGTGACTTGCTATGAGGGCAGGAGCTGGCTATAAAGGAGAAAGCAGGAGATATGGGACTGAGAGAGATTTTTATCTATTTTTTGTGTGCATCCATTTAGCAAACATTTATTAAGCTTTTTAAAGTAAGTACGGTCTAGGATGCAAAGATATTACAAGACCCTATTTGCACTTTGTGTTCATAGGAAATAAGGCATCTATGGATCAATAACTAAAACACGAGGTGGAAATGACAAGGGGTCTTTGTAAGCTTCGGCTAAAGTGCTGAGACAGTCCCTCAGTGAGCCATGAGAGAGACAGCAAAGGAGACAGACAGAGCGGGGAAGCAACCAAGGCAGCAGTTGGTCCAATTACTAAATTATTAGAAGGCATACAATTTCCCTGTTGAGTGTCATTTCTGAGTAATGACT
The DNA here is from genome assembly GCA_025583905.1 of Ia io. NCBI lineage: Eukaryota > Metazoa > Chordata > Mammalia > Chiroptera > Vespertilionidae > Ia > Ia io. The sequence goes on along the minus strand of JAJQQW010000011.1, from coordinate 64,963,584 downwards.
TACATATTTAAAAGGGTGAATGGAAGGAGCAATGTGTGTTTAGTGCCACCGAGACTGCCTTTATGTCAGAAGATCATCCCTCCCTCTCTGCAATGTCTCTCCTTGCTCTTGCTCAGAAGATCCTCAATGGGACTTTGTCCTCACATTATCCAGATTGGCCATCTCTATTGATCAAACTTATCAAGTAGTAGCTAACCTCTCACCTAGAGACCTCCTTTATTTCAGTATGCCCTGAGAAAAGGCTTTCTTCATGGATCCAGACTTCTAAGTGGAATTTACAGCAAAAGAGTCTGATAGTATTTTAATTAACTCAGCTAAGCCTCCCTATTACATCCAGGAGCAGGAGTTTACAGGTTCATTTCATTTCCTTAATTACAATGATAAGGCCCGATAAAAATTCTGATACAGTACCAGGTTAGTAGTCAACATGCTGCTTTACGTGGGGATGTAGCAGTCTTTGCTAATATGCTCACAGAACTTCAGATTTGCTAAAGGCACCTGTAGGGGAGGGCTTCTTGCTTTCACAGAGCTGCTTGCTATTTCCAGACCTGGGTGAACTTTTGATTCGTGAGGCTGGAATTATTTCAGCTCCAGAGAGATTCTAGACCTCTGCTGTGGTCACAAGGCATTCTTATTCAGGAAATGTTCATGAAAACACTCATGAGCAAAAATTAGTTCTAGACTGTATTAAAGAATAAAAAGCATTTATTGAGCAAAAGGAGTTGCAGCCTGGAAACACATATTTAGGCAGCAACCTAAATTGTGTTCCACTGAAGCAAAGGGAGGCTGCCTTATATGTGGAAAGGTCTATTTCATGTAAATGAGGAATCCAAATTGTGCAGTTATGATTGGTAGGAGACAATCTACGTGGTTCTGATTGGACGGGGCAGGTCTCAGTCCATTGGTAGAAAGATGAAACCAGGATTTCCCTGAAGTTGTTGACTCAGATGGTGTAAACAGTTGGGTACAGTGCAGGGAGCCGAGTTCAGTCTGGGCATCTTCTCAGTGTCCAGCATACATTTGGAGCCCCCATCAGCAAATGACTGCTAGACTCTTATTATATATACAATTTGGGCCCTAGATTGAGCATGGGGAGTCCATCTCAATAGATAATTCCACCTCAGGGGGTTCACATCAAATGAATCTTTCTTCTTGGAACCCGAACACCTGATTAAAGGGAGAAAAATGCAACCATTTAACTAGTTCCCTTGCTTATTAAATTACCTCTCCTGTACTTGAGAGAGTGGAGTAGTGTAGAAAGGTTTCTCAACCTCAGCACTATTGACACATTGGATCAGATAATTCTTTGCTTTGGGAGTCTGTCCTGAACATTATAGGATGCTTAGCTGCAACCTTGTTCTCTACCTGCTAGTTGATAGTAGCATCCTTCTCCTACATGTGGCAATGCAAAAATGTCTCCAGACATTGCCAATCATCACCTGAGGCATAAAATTTCCCCTAACAAAGAACCATGGGTTATAGGGTTAAGTGTGTAACTCCGGGATCAGATTAGTTTACACGCAGGTCCCTTCCTGTAGAGGCTCTAACCTTGGGTGCTTAAACCCTGGATGTTCACATATGTAGAAAGGGATCAGTGGACCCTCTGCATGGCATTGTTGTGTGTGTCACATAAGTTGACATATAAAATGTTCTTAAAATTGTGCCTGGTACATAGTAAACACTTAATACATATCTACCATTTATTCATATTTTAGTATCTTCCAGATGATCTACATTTTACATATTTATTTATATAGAAACAAGAATAATTAACCATAAAAAGCAGAGACAGACAGTTGCCATACCAAAGTTTACAACTGCTTAATGTCCTAGTTTGGTAAAAGACATGTTCTAGTTTGAAATCATAGACATAGGTACACATTCTATTTGGCAATAGATAACCTTCTCTTTGTCCCTCAGCATTCTCCTTGAAAGAAAGGTATCACCTGCCCCATAAGACTATATTATATTGTTCAAAATCATCTGGTACAAGACTGAAAAATAAAACCAGACTTCCCCTAACCCTGCCTGCTTTCCCACCTTCCATCCTTTTTTCTTCCTTTTCCCCCCCTTCCTTTTTCTTCCCATGTTTCAATATCAAAAACTTTATTTTTATTGGTTCTTATTCTCAAATAACAGTGATTCTTAAACAGCTGAGAGCTTGTTCAGACACAAGTATGGAATTACCTATTCAGTAGGTGTGGGGGTGGAACCCAAGAATTTGCATTTCTAATGAATTCCCAAGCGATCCTGAGGCTGATGCCTTTGCTTTCCGACAACTCTGGGAACTAATGTCATACTACTTATTGCTAAACTCTAGAACAGTGATTCTTGATCTTAAACAGGCATTAAAATCCCCTATAGGGCTTTTACAGACACCCCTGGGCCCCATCCCAGAGTTTCTGATTTAATACATTGAGAACCACTGCTCTAGAAAGGTGGCAGCCTGGAGAGTTTTAAAATAAGACCTAAGGCCAAGTCCCAGCCCAGACCAGTTAAATCAGAACCTCTGTGGCTGGTAAGGCTCAATGTAGGTTCACCATGTATCCAAAGTTGAGATGTGATTCAAAAGCAGGAAGAGAAATTTACAAACACTGGGACTGCAAGAAGGGAATTTGAGGATTTTGTATTTAATATGTTCAATTCTAAACCAAAAAAGCAATTCAGAGTTTTTGGTATTAATATGATGAGCATATATCTAGTCCTGTCTACCTTGGACTAGTGATGCATTATAAAGACTCGCAGGCTCTGGGGGCTAGGAGGGATGTTGAAAAACAGTGTTCAGGTTGAAAATATGGAAATTTTGTGGCCATCTGAAGCTAAAGTCAGAAATATATTTTTAAAAATATATTTTTATTTAATTCAGAGAGAAAGGAAGAGGGAGAGAGAGATAGAAACATCAATGATGAGAGGGAATCATTGGTCGTCTGCCTCCTGCATGCCCCCCCACTGGGGATCGAGCCCGCAACCCAGGCATGTGCCCTTGACTGGAATTGAACGTGGGACTCTTCAGTCCACAGGCTGATGCTCTATCCACTGAACCAAACCAGCCAGGCAGAAGTAGATTTTTAAGAGATCAGACAAATGCATGATTATTCAGAACATTTTAAAAGACAAATATTTTCAGAGTCATCTTTGACTATGACAGTTAGACAGCCTGGGTTTTTTATATTCTTTTTCCTGATTCCTGTTGAGAGACATAGAGGGATTTGATTCTAAATGACACTCCTCACTGTTTAATGATTGAGCCCATTATCCTCAAATAGAAGTCACTCCTTTCATTTTTCTAAAAGATTTTTGGAAATGCCTTGGTCTTCTTTCTTTCAGCATTACTTGGACTAGTAATCAAATATAGAAGTCAGAGGTGTGCTCAGTGCTTCTGGATTATACAGCAATGGATTCTAGGAACTTCGGTGAGAGGACCAAGGAAACAAGGTACTATTGCGATGTAGGAAGAACAACCTGAGGCCAGGCCTAGGTATGTGATCTGAGCATGCCACCTGAGCTTTGAGGTCAGGGATGTCCCTTAAGGTAAAGACAGAGAAAAATGGTGGTTTGGATCTGTCTGGCTCTCAGAGACCTAGCAGAGGGTGGCAGTGGTCAGCTGGTGCTCTGTTGTTGGCAACCACACCGAGGAACTTATCTGTGCCTGTTCCCAGGCACAAGACAACATTACTTCTTTGAGAATGATAGAAAGTTTCTTTCCCTTAACTGTAATTACAGCACTTTAATTAAAAACCTGCCCTGTCGGTTTTCATATACTGCCATCTCTTAAGGAATGTGGGAAAAACCCCTTGAAAACATAAAGCTATCTAAGTTTCATCTTTCAATGTCACATTCAGAGCTCCTCCCCTCACCCCATCAGGTCCTAGACTGGACCCCATAATATTTAATGTCTCCCTTATGCCATTTTGGGTTCCCTGGAATTGTGTACACCTGTAATTCTCCACAACTTCTTTCCCGCTCAGTCCTTGGGCATTATTCCAGTGAATACCTCCATTTGACCATCATGGACCTCACCAGATTTCTCAGGTTTCCTTAGCATGTTCTTCTTTGATATGGTTGTCTGTTGGCAGACCTACTCCTGCATTCTCTTCTCCCTGCTCCTGGAACCAATCTGGTAAGTTTACGTGCCTGGTAGCTAAGGCGAGTAGCTTGATTTTTATGTATCAAATTCAACTACATTTCTTGCTAAAGCTATATAGGCTTTAAACTTATTACAGCAGGAGAGTGGTGAGGAATCAAAGAATAACCCTACCAATGAGAATTTTTCTCATATTCTAAAGGCAGTGCTTCCCCCAACCCCACCCCATGCATTGCATCTAACTAAAGATAATGATGCTTAGCAGTGGTAGATTTTGAAAGTAGGATATGATTCCTATTTGCAAATAGTTGAGCGAAGTCAACCTAGCTTCCTATCCCTGCTTCCCACAGGAAAAAGGCCAAAGAGAGAAGAATACACAAAGCAAACATTCCTAGATCACGCTCTTAACATGTATAAAGTGACTTCATCTTGCCTTAATTTAAAGTGAAGATTTTTATGAACATCTTCCCAAAAGGCCACTTTTGAATTCCATGATTATTGAAGTAAAAATGAAGTCGACATTATGAAAAAGTCAAATAATAATAGAAACATGTTATAATAAGTTAAAGCAATTTGATTATGCAGTGGTTTTCCAATAGGATTTCTCAGAGCCCTGTTGTTACCGAGTTGCTTCAGGTGGGGAGATATGATGAAAGGTGTGTGGTAGGGGGACAGCATTCTATCAATTTATACTCCCACCATGCCAACAGAGCTACTCTGCTTTCTTTGTCTTCATATGTGAGATAATTAAATAGACTGACATGCTTTATATAACCTTATGTGCAGATTTATAGAATAATATATCATTAGATTAGTTTTAATCATTTCTATGAAAAGTTTTGCATTGGCTACAGGCCTGAGCAGTAAGGACTAGTATTTCTCAGTGGCTGATAAACTGGTTAAGGTAGGTTTAACCTGATACAAATGCCAACTCCAAAAGAGATGACTGTGGGATAGTGAAGGATGAAAGGAACCCTCAGCCAGCTAAAGAAGTAAGCCATATACTAGTAACTCCCTATGATTGGGTAGGTCAAATTCCTCTTTAGGCTCCAGAAAATGACAACCTCCAGTTGGAGTTTGAAATGTTTAGTTTCCTGATACTTCATCCTAATATTTTCCTCAGGAGCTCACATTTTAATAACCTTTTTTATTTTTAATTGATTTCAATTATGAGAGAAAATCATTCATCAGCTGCCTTCTGCATGATCCCTACTGGGGATCCAGCCCACAACCTAGACATGTGCCCTGATAGGGACTTGAACCATGACCTCCTGGTTAATGGGTCCATGCTCAACCACTGAGCCACACTGACCGGGCTCAATAACCTTTTTTTAAATATATATTTTTTTTACTTTTTAGAGAGAAAGGAGGGAGAATGATAGAGAGATAGAAACATTGATGAGGGAGAAACAGTGATTGGTTGCCTCCTGCACACCCAGCAGGGATCAAGTCTGCAACCTAGGCATGTGCCCTGACAGGGAATCAAATCAGTGAACTCTTAGTTCATGGTCGATGCTCAGCCCTTGAGCCACACTGCCTGGGCTCAATTACCCTTTAATTAATTTATAATTAAGCATAATTAATTCAAGGTTTGTGTTTTTATACGTACAAAAAAACCTATGCCTCAGAAAGGCTAAATGACTTGCCTACAGTAACACAACTAAAGATGAGATGATTTCCTAATTTATTATCCAGCAATTTTCCCTCTACAACAGTAATTAAAACCATCTTTAGAAGTTGATGGGTTCATAGTTTTAATGTACATGAAACATAAAATAGTAGAACTGCTTTAGCTGAAGCCACGTTCAAGAGGGACTCTCAATCCTGCCTCATTCCATTGCTCAGGACTAAGAGTAGAGAACTAGGAAGTTGGAATTTGGGAGATGCTGGAAGCTAATTCCAGCATGTCAGCAGGGCTGAATCATCTGGAATGGTTGAGGGCATTTCCCCAAACCTGAAAAGGATGCATAAATGATTGCTTGCTGCCAGACAGCTGAGGGCATTTTAATCTACATGTTATTGCCTCCTACTGGCCAAATACCTGAACAGCCATAGTCAGTTCCCCCAATCTGACAATGGATTCTGTATACTAAAACTTGGCCTTTGATATGTATATCTACCTTGCTTTAGGACAATTTGTGTTAATAAAAAGCAAGGGGTCCAGAGAGACAGGAGAACTTGGTTTCTACAGCCAAGCTCCTCTGGCCCCCCAAAATGCCTTCCAAAATTATGTTTTGTCTCTGGAGTCTTTAATCATTTACAGCAGTCCCTTTTTCTAGATTCCTGAACCTTTCAAGATGTTGGATTAAGACCCCCGGCAGAGAGACATGGAGCAAAGCACGAGAAGGATAGAATTCAAGGAACCAACTTTGAAGCCCACAGTGGGCAAGTAGCTGGCAGAGGTAAGCTGCTTGAGAAGGGTGGTAAAGATTTAACAGCTTTGAACAAATAATTATGGAATACCTACTGCTGTCATGGAGTAACTTATTGATCCTGATGTAGATGTAGCCTCAAAGCTGAATAAGTAGAAGTAAGAGCAAAAACAATAATAAGGCATTCAAGGGAAGGATGTAGTTGTAACTTGAGATATAGAATGTTGAGGGTCAGATGGAGGTTCTGCTAAGGAGCACATGAGATACAAAAGTGCTCCAGGATTTCAAATATATGATTTTTAAAAATTACCTGGCAAAATACTCCCCCTTGTCAGTCTCTACTCAATACGCTGACATAGCTCAGACAGTTCTCAACCCGTGATGTTTCCCTCCTTTCAAAGGCACAAGTAAATAATACTCTCAGAACGGTCCTATAGGCTTCACTTCACCATTCCCAATCTTCTTCATTTTCCTTAGCTCTGGGCTATATTCAGACGGAATCACCATTTTACATGAAATGCCAAAAAAACTGGCTATGAAATATCTGCCCTGTTGTTTTGCTAATAGGAATCCTCTATTATTCTGAAACACAGTGCACGTGTGCATTGTTAATGTGAGATAAGTTGGAATGTCGATGGTGAATGTTTTTCTGAACAGTGCAACCTGGAAGCTCTACCCAATGAAGGAGAGCCAGGGCACTTTTTATTGTTCTGCTGGAGCCCTGCAATACATCTGCTCCTGAAGCATCTAAGTGACACCCTTTACTCCCTCAATACTTCATCTGAGACTAGTTTATCTCCCCGATAATGCCTTGCCTTGAGACAATTAGGTTTGATATGTATCCTCATTATGATTTTATGAAGCAGTAAATGCCACTCCCCAAGGAGGCAGCATCCACTGAAGGGTGAGACCTAGAACCAAATTGGTTTTTGAAAATCAAAGGAAATATGTCATTGGTAAATTCCATCACATCTGAAGCCCTAAGACATGCAGTTTTATAGAACTGCAGGAGAAAGAGTAGAGGCACACCAAAGGGCATTGTTTTAATTTTTAAGTGTGTTTGGTAGAAAGGCTTTTCCTCTGCCAGGGGCTTTGCTAGGGAACAGCTAGGATTCTCTGATATGAATGAAAGTCTTGCCAAAAGAGATGAAGTGGAAATGAGGGCAGAGAGGGACTCCAGGGCTGGACTTGTTTAAGCTTTAGGATGACTCACAGCATCAAGAAGCCTAAAATAGGAGGCAGACTGAAGAAACACACACACACACACACACACACACACACACACACACACACACACACTACTAAACTTTTGGGCAAAGATAAACTTCTTGAGGTGGCTGTGTTATGGAATTTTGGCTGAGCGAGGCTGTGTATAATCACTGTTGTTATTACAGTTGGTAATTAGTACCATCTTTAACCTACTGATAAGCATAATGAATGTAGTCTCTACCTACCTGGGAATGAAGCCGAGCAGTTTCTTAGGATGTCGGAATACTGGAGGTTTTGCTAAGAAAAGAGAGTTTTGCTTTATTCTGTCTAGTAGCAATACTATCAACACAAATTAACTCATTATGAAGTTACCAGTTAGATCATGGAGGCCCATTGTTGTGCACTGGATGATTCTCTTTAATATTTAAGAATTTGAGATTTGGATTCATAATGCCTGGGTTCAAATCCTGTATTTTCTACTTCCTAACAGTATGACTTTGGGCAGATTACTTAACTCTCTACATAGTCCCTCCATATATGAGCTAAAAATGACAATAGTACCTGAGCTACAATATTATAAGATAAAGCACTTAGCATAGTAACTGACACACAGTAAATGGTTTATGTTATTACTGTTATGAATAATTAACTGTTAGATAAATTGTATTTAAAACCAGTTTAATAGCGAAATATAGAAGCACCTTTGTTATATAAATACTAAAGCAGGCAATTTCTAAAGTACAAAAGTTGGCAACCATGCTTGTGTATTAAGCACAGTCTACAAGGCAGTAATGAATCAGCTGTAGGACTATGTAAATTTCATAAGCAACAAGTCTATAGGTTCTTGTCCCCACCTACATAGCTTCCCCCCACAAACCATCTTCTTTTTAATTTAGGAAACTCTTATCCCTTGAAGACAAGAACAACACAGTACATTTCCAATGCAAAGAACTTGGAAATTTAAAAATGTGTGTGTGATGTAAAAATGCTTGGAAAGCATTGACTGTGAGTTGCCATGATTTTACACTACAGGCTTTAATCACATGAGTGATGTTTTAAAATCAGCAGGATTTATATTCTCTCTAGATAGCTGTAGAAGAGGAAGACCTTTGCTTTGGAAAAGAACTCGCATAAGTCTATTAATTCAAGATGATTGACACTAATACTGGGTCAAAGGTGTAGGTGGTACCCATCAAGATTTGTTATCCTCAGGATTCTCCTTTGGGCCTCTTACTTTGCTTGAAAGGGACTCTGTATAGTTTATTATTTCCTGATGACAGCTCTTATCAGCTAAGACAGTGGTCGGCAAACTGCCGCTCTGTTGACTAATGAGTTTGCCGACCACTGACTTAGACTCTCGATTCCAATAATTACAGGCTGTTGTTGTTCCTTGTGATTAAGCCCCTATCCCAGTGGTCAGCAAACTCATTAGTCAACAGAGTGGCAAACCGCGGCTGGCGAGCCGCAATTTGCTGACCACTGAGCTAAGAATTAGAAGCACGTTAGTTATTCTTTGCAGTTTTAAAGTCCCAGATGCAGCACAGTGAGCATCATGATGGCTCCAAGTGGCTTCTGAATAAATATGTGATCAGAGAGGATTGCATACATTTTCTGATTCATATGTGGAACCCTATGAATACAGGCCACACCTAAGCTCTTTCCTAATTTCTACTTTTCCATAGCTTTATTTACTGATGCATATAATGTGCTCAGAAAGATTTCCCCCATTTTCTGAATTAAAAACAGAGCAAGATATGTATATAATTTACTGCCTTCTAACATTTAGTAGAGAAGATGTAACTGAATCTTTTATTGATAGCTCTGCTTTTTGGTAGGCTAGCAATGTAGACTGGGCAGGGCACTACAGATTGGGAGTTGCATTACTTTCCCTATCTCTGACTTGGTGGCTCATTAAATGCTTCTTGTCCTCTCTTGGATTCTGTGTCTTGCTCATGGTGTCCTCCAGAGATTGGGAATTCTACCCTAAATACCATTTGATTAAAGCCCTGATTAGGACCTAAGAACATGGTTTGTGGGGAGAAGATATGTAGGTGGGAACAAGGACCACCACTATTCTTGTTGCTTATGAGATGTAGATAATTCTACAGCTGGTTCCTAGTGATAACACATAGTGTTGGGTGACCTTTGGTAAGATTCTTGTTACATTTTTTTCTTTATTAATAAAAGAGGATAACAACGCTTACTGCTGGAGTTTGCAGAGTGTATTTGCAATAACATAATAACAGTAATAGTTATAGAGTCATTGCTGTAGAGTTGTAGTGCTAGCTGATGTTTATTGGACCCTTATTCTACACAAGGTGAAGCACTTCACATGGATATCTTCATTTACTCCTTACAGCCGCCATGAGAAGGTTCTGTAATTATCCTCATTTGCAGATTAATAAACTGCAGCTTGGACAAGTCAAATAAGTGGCCCAGTTCACACAGGTATTAAATAATGCAACTGGAACTTAAGTCCAGTCTGCCTGACTCCAAAGCAAATGCACTTACCCGTTAGACCATATTACATTGTTTACTCACTGAAGAATCTATAAGGAAAGAAATTAAGACTAAGGTTAAGAACAGGAAGTTTGAGCTTAAAAAAGAAACAGAGAGGAGAAGTAAAACCTGACCTGGAAGGACATTTGCAATATGCAGAGACCATGCAGGGTGAGCCGATTCTTTCATTGCAGCACTTCTAATGGTAGAGGGAGAAAACTCATGTGTCCCTATAGACTCAGGAAGCATAGCCCCAGTGATCCTTAAACATAGCCCCAGTGATCCTTAGCAAGAACAGAATTACTCTGGGACACAAAGTATTTTTAAAAAGTGCAGATTAGGCATTTTCCTCTGTAACATATCCTGGTTAGTACAGCTGTCTGAGCAGAATTACTCCCTGGTATGAAGGTAAACGTCAAAGAGCACCAAGAGTCTTAGATAAGGTGAACAGTTATGCACTATAAAGTGATTACTGTGGCCAGAATGGAGGATGACAAAAGTCCCTTTTAGGGATGCACACCTGAGTAAAGAGGGTTCCAAAGAGTCCTGAAAATAATTCCAGTGAATTAGGAGTGATTATTTCATGGAAACCAAGGCAGCATTTCAGATACTTCATAGGGTTTTTGGAGGATGGGAGGAGATAATGTATACGAAGTGATTATTCCAGCATTTTCTTTCCCCCAGCAGTTTTCCCGTCAGCATCAGCTGCCTGCCTCAGCATCTTCCCCTTACAGGGCAGGAAGATTCACTTTGAAGGAAATTAGATCAACTTTAGAAACCATAACTTTGGGGTAAGAACAAATGTGTTAATTTGGGATGAAACCAAGAAATTTGTACTGCAATTCAGATTTCTGCGGTCAAGACCACAAAAAACTAAATTTATTTTTGGGCTATTTTCCAAGCACAAAGGAACAAAAAATTGAGGAGAACTTTGTGATGGTTCACTAAATAAATCAACATCTAGTCTATCAGGCTCAAAACAGTTTTGGGTAATTTATCAAAACCAAAATGAACTCGGCACCCTCATAGAGTTAGTTAATAATGGTTCTAATGGAAAGTTAAGCTTTTCTGAGATGTTTAAATCAGCTCCAATCAATTGGGTTGGTCACAGCTGAGAAAACCTTGCACAAATACCCTGGAGTTTTTAGAAAACGGGCATATATGTTTACTAGGTTCTGACTCATTTAAACCAGCTCTGACTTACCCAAAGTTGTTCTCATTAGTTTAAATTAATCTGGCCTCACCTAGTTCTATTTAAACTTGTCAAAACCATTTGAATCATGTGAACCCTGTAAAGAAGTCTCCTTCAGTTCAGAATGTTTCTGAAACTTCAGGATAAACTTAAAACTTTTTGATTAGTTGTGCTTTCTTTTTTGATCCTACTGCTTCTGAGTAAAGTCAGTGATAACCCTGTCTCATCTTGTTCAAACTGGATCAGACCCATTTAATGAAATTGGAAGGGTTTATGCAGAGTTTGAGGAGAAAGGCAGCCTAATGATCTGTTGAAATAAGTGCTACTATTAGGTCCCCAGGTACAATAAAAACATGGGTATATAGCCAACTGGATTTTCAGGAATAGAAGAGGGAGGTAAACAAGATGGATTCATATGGCTGTAGGAATGAACAGAAAATAAAACAAAGGCAAATCGTCCAAAAGGAAATAATTGAGATACTCAAAGGTGGGATGGCAGGCCCTCCTCACAGGAAACAGATACATCAGAGACAGGAAGTGAGAAAAGGAAAGACATCAATATAATATTCAAGATGAAGGATATAGAAGAAGTCAATAAAAATGCAACCATCATATTACTAGTATATTATATTATAAATCCCTTAAGAATGTTTGCAGGATTGAGAATTGTACTTAGAGTAGCTAGAAACTAGAGTAGGGAAAGAGAAGCTAAAAGAGGAAGATTATTGCAAACATCCAGGATCTAAATTAATTCAGAAATGTGGTTAAATTACAAATGAAACCAATATTTATAACACAAATGCCATTTAAACATCAGAGGCTATAGATGTATCCTAAAGGGCTATCAGACTTAAACATACAAGGAGCGCACAGTATATGCTTGGCACTATTTTAGCAAACTATAACTCATATATTGTAGAAAGGGATGGGCATGGATTAATGCCAAATATATGCCAGGCACTATTCCAGGAGAATATTGTCCTCACATAAAGGAAAGAAAGGAATATGTAATTAGTTACTAGTTTTTTGCCAGGCACTATTATAATTCATCAATATTTACTGAAAGGGAAAAGGAAAAACAATGCATCATTGCCTACTGATTACAAGGCCCTGTTTTTGTACAAACTGACAGATAGAATAAAGAAAACAAGGGTACATTTAACACCTACTATATGCAAGGCAGTGTCCTAGTAAAACATAACTTGCAAAGAAAGAAGCTAGCATGCATTAGATGCCTACTGTATGTCACATCATATTCTAGTGAAACATAACATACATAAGGGAAGGAAAAAAGATTGTATTAAGCATCTTGTATGTGCCAGGCACTACTCTAGTACAATGTTACTCACCCATAGGTGCAAGAAATAGGCATACTTTGATAATCTAAGGAATACAAGGAACCATTCTAATACAACATTACTCTAAGATAGCATGTGGAATTGTTTTTATCACATAGAACATGGAAGGCATTGCTTTAGTAATGTGTGCGGCATTAATAAAATGTCTTAAGTGATACTGTGTTAAGCACTCTGCGTGTGTTTGTGATCTGTGTTTAATAATATGTGAATGAGGCACTGTGTTTTGGGAAGTGTGTTTGAGGTATTTAATAATTTGTGTTTGAGACACTGCTTAGTGGTGTGCTGTGTGTAATAATGTTTTCATGATGCTTTTATGAGGCACAATGTTAAGTGATATATGTACTAGTCATTGTGTTAGTTGTATGTTTTGTGTGTGTAATAATAATGTTCGCGAACCCAGTGTGATATATTGTGTTTACTTATGTGTGTATGAGGCACAATGCTAGTGTTGTTTGTTGTTGATGATAAATGCATTTAGTGATGGGTGAAAGCGGTTCAGAATTTGTTCGTGTGTGTGTAAAACATGCGCCTGACACTAATAAACACAGTGTATCAACATACCTCACTAAACAAATTAGGAAATGTTCCATGCATTGACAAACACAGTGTTTCACGCATTCATGACTGTACACAGTAACACATGAACTTGGAACTAAAAATTACAGTGCGTCACACATATAATGTGAAACAAAGAGGTTAATGCATCAAGTATTGCTAAGCATACTGTTTCCCACACATGTCACTATATACAGTAACACATACACATGCCACTATTACTCACAGTGTTCAACATATTTCAACATGTATAACTAACTAAAGTACTGCGCGTACCACACAGCACCAACCACAGTGCGAGCGGCCATTCAGCACATGTCAGTAACAAAGGCATAAGTACCATGCACTGCTATTCAGTGCTTCACACATGTATTTCTGGAGAAGCAACTCATACACCTAACACTGTACAACAGTGTTTCACAGATACATGACTGTACACAGTAACACTTGAACTTAGAACTAAAAATTACAGTGTGTCACATATATAATGTGAAACAAAGAAGTTAATACATATCCCTGACAGCAGTACACTTACCACCTACTACTAAGCAATGTGTTTCACACATATATCTTTATACACAGTGACACAGACCTGGAATTATTAGCACAATATGGCAAAATATAATACTAAATCATAGAGCACATATAGTATACACTGCCAGACCTTTTACCTGGAAACTTAGTGTCTTACACATGTATCACTAAACATAGTTGAGTTTGGGGATTATCTTCTGAGCTTGAAAAGGTTTAGCAAATATCTCTGTGTAAAATTCTAAGAGGAGCATGTTTGTTTCATAAAATGTTATAGATTCTTAGCTGAGGTTTTGAGTTTGGAATTAATAGATAAGCTTGGCTATGTCCAGGCTGTCCTTCTGGGTATGAAGAAATGCTGACAGTATTTTTTTTCTGGGAATCACCTCACAAAAAAGCAGATGTTGTATGAACACAAAATGAACAAAGAGAGAGGGAAAAGGGGCACTCCTAAGTTGGAAAATTCACCCTCCCCTCTATGTTATGAAACCATTCATTGAGTGAGATGGATGTTTCTCACCTAAGAAAATCCTGATGTTGTAGGAAAGAGGACAATGCTTCTGTTTGGGGATTGGAGATGAGGTAGTATTTGCTGCTTATGCTGTGTGAAAGGTGACTTGATTTGCAAATTTTAATAAATTGTCAATCAAAACCTGAGATTGGTTTTGCTAAGTAACCTTCCATTTTAATTTATTTATGCAATAAATAGGATATAAATAAACAGAAGAATAACCCAGGGTTACTAAAGCATATATGATCTAAACTTTATGAATCTTGTAGCTTAATTTGATTGTGAGCCTTTAAATAGTATACATTTAATTTTGGCTACTTTGTAGTTATTGTTTTATTTTGCCTTTGTCTTTAGCTATACATTTTTTTAAAAAATCCTCACCTGAGGATATGTTTTAATTGGTCTTTAGAGAGAGAAGAAGGGAGAGAGAGAGAAACATCGATGTGAGAAAGAAACATTGAATGGTTGCCTCCCTTATGCACCCTGACCAGGAATCAAACCTGCCACGTTTTGGTGCATGGGATGATGCTCCAACCAACTGAGCCACTTGACCAGGGCTGAACTTTTCTTTCTTTTCTTTCTTTCTTTCTTTCTTTCTTTCTTTCTTTCTTTCTTTCTTTCTTTCTTTCTTTCTTTCTTTCTTTCTTTCTTTCTTTCTTTCTTTCTTTCTTTCTTTCCTCCTTCCTTTCTTCATTCTTTCCTTCCTTCCTTCCTTCCCTCTTCCTCCTCCTCCTTCTCCTCCTCCTCCTTCTCCTCCTCCTCTTCTTCCTCCTCCTCCTCCTCCTCCTCCTCCTCCTCCCCCTCCTCCTCCTCCTCCTCCTTCTTCTTCTCCTCCTCCTCCTCCTCCTCCTCCTCCTCCTCCTCCTCCTCCTCCTTCTTCTTCTTCTTCTTCTTCTTCTTCTTCTTCTTCTTCTTCTTCTTCTTCTTCTTCTTCTTCTCTCTCTCTCTCTCTCTCTCTCTCTCTCTCTCTCTCTCTCTCTCTCAGTAGGGATTACAATATAGATCCTTAATATACCAGTCTTTCATGAATTGCTATTATGCCAATTAACATATAATATAGTCATTTTATAACAATATACTTCTATTTTAAATGAAAATTAGATCATAATTTTATTTTTGTTCTGAATCTTAACATATTTTCCCTCAACAGTAATGTCCTGAACAATTTCCATTTCTATGCATAAAGATTAACCTTTTTCTATGAGATTGTGTGCCATGAACTGGCCACAATTTCACACTTCTTCTATTGTTGAAAATTAGACTACTTCCAGTTAGTTGTTCCATATTATAAACAACGTTACCATGAACATATTTATAGGAATACTTTGATATTCTTGTTTGAGTATGTTCATATATGACTGGAAGGGGATTGGTTAAAAGATATGTGCAGTAAATCAGACTTTATTTTGTTTTGGAGTAGTACCATATTTACAGAACAGTTTTAAGTACAATACAAAGAACTGAATTTGTTTGCGTGGCTTCCTGCAAACAAGTAGGTTTTCCCATATGGCCATGGTACGAAGATCAAAACTGAGAAGTTAACATTGACTCATCACTACTATATACTCCTCAGACTTCAGGCAAGTTTCTACAAGTAGCCCAACAATGTAATTTTTAGCAAAAAGATTTATTTCAGAAGCAGACATTGTTGTTTAGTTGTTATTCATTCTTCGTTCTGGAAAAGTTTCAGTTTTCTTTGACTTTCAAGACCTGACACATTTGGAACAATGAATTTTAAATGGCCTTCAAATTGGGTTTGTTTGATGTTTCCTCATAATTAGGTAAGTTCAAGTTACACATCTTTGGTGGAGATATCACCAATGTAACATTGCATTGTATTTGATCAGTAAGTGCAACATTTTAATTCATACTATTACCGACAATCTTCACTTGCATCATTTGATTAAGGTGGAGTCTTCCAGGCCTCTCTCTTGTATGGTTACTATTTTTTTGTTATTGTTAATCCTCACCTGAAGATATTTTTCCATTGATTTTTAGAGAGAATGGAAGGGAGGGGGAGAGATAGAGAGAAAGAAACATCCATGTGAAAGAGACACGTGGATTAATTGCCTCCTGCATGGGCCCTGACCAGGGCCAGGGATTGATCCTACAATTGAGTACATGCTCTTGACTAGAATTGAACCTAAGATCCTTCAGTCCACAGGCCAATGCTCTATCCATTGAGCCAAACTGGCCAGGGCTGGTTACTATTTTTCTCCTCTTTATAATTAGGTAGTATTTTGTGGGGAGACAATTGAAATGAGTAGCCATGGCATTCCTCATCAAACTTTGATTTAGTTATTCATTAATTTAGTTATATCTGTGATGTATATATACACATTCTTTGTATTGTATTTTCAATTTTTATCTAAGTATGGGATTGCTCCAAAATAAACACATAGTTTTCTATGTGACTCAATGGGTTGTAATATGTTACTATCTTTGAGAACTTTCTTACTCTTTGACACAGCACGATATTCCAAGCTCACCATTCAGTTGCCTTCCCAGCCACAGAATCAGGCATTTCTCCAAGGATTCCTGATTCCCTTTTAGTGGATATTGGTGTTTAGAAGCCAAAATCTGGGTGCTAGATATGCTCATTGCTACTGGGGTGTCACTATTTTTTACTCTACTTCCAATCCAACATCACAGGAGTCATTTTAATTTTATCTCTTTCACATGTGTGATTCCCTTCTCAAGCAGAGAAAAGCCTGGCTCTGATTTTCCTTAGTTTACATACTTATTTGACCCAACTCCTTATGTATAACCAATCTCCCGTCACTGCTGCCACCTGCTCTCTTGCAGGTGCCCTTCTCATCCTGCTGGGACGCTGAACTCACGTCTCAGCCACTTCCCCATATGGGTGTTTTCATCCTGCTTGGATTCTGAAACCCCACATAGCTTTAGTCTAACATACGCATGCTCTCCTCATCTAGCATGGACTCTGATACCCCTTGAAAGACTGCTTCTCATATAGGTGTCTTTCTGCCTTTTGGTGGAGTGACACTCTCATCAGACCGCTTCCATGAATGGGTTTTCTCCTTACTCTGCTTGGGCTTTGATGTACCACACTGGGTCATCCCCACCTATGTCCTATGTGGCAATCTTCCTTTTCCTGCTCAGACATTGACCTCACACCAGGTTCCCCTCCTTTAAGAATGCCCCCCTCAGCTTGCTTGGAGCCTGACACAATAGAGTTGAAAGCTTAAGTCTCTCAGATATAGGGTGGGGCAAAAGTAGGTTTATAGTAGTGAATATGGGAAACAGAGCTTATTCTCATATTATTTATTAATTATTGTATTATTTCCCATATGAACAACTATAAGCCTACTTTTTTGCCACCCTGTATTTATGTTTGAAGAAAAGTAACTGTATTTATTCATTAAAAGAATTATTCATGTAAAAGGTCAGGGGTTCTGGATGAATGTAAGTAGATCTTTGCCCTTATAGAGTGTATATCCTGGCACAGGACAAGGACAAAATACAATAAATATAATAACTGTGCACATTATAATGTACTTCAAAATATGTAAAGTGCTATGGAAAAGGGAAAATGTAGACCAGGGTGGGGATAATTTGTGTGTGTGTGTGTGTGTGTGTGTGTGTGTGTGTGTGTGTGTGTAGTGGGGGGAGTTACAGGTTATAATTTGAAGCATGCCATTTGAATTTGTTGTCTTTCCAAAATAAAGATTGTACATAGGCAGCTCCTAGGATGAATCTGATTCTTAAATGGTTTTATTGAGCACAGTGTGTATTTATTTATTGCCTGCATTTAACAATTGGAAGATTTCATGTAAAAAACCCCATTTTCATCTCTTTGTGAAATGTCAGGAGGATTGGTGACCCTGGGCAAGCCCCTCCTCATGGCACTGGTGATGGGAGCTGAGGAATGCCTTCCTGTTTAGATGAAGCAAGCTTGCTCCTCTTTTCCACAGTATGCACCTGCCATGGTTCACATATTCACTCAGCATGAATAGGTGTACCAGTGTTTGGGCCCTGATCAATGGTACCTGTATTTGTATTTTGCTGTGTTTGTGTTCTATAAGAAGTAGGGTAAATTTTGTAGCTCTTGGCTCTGCTTTGTGCTGGACTCTGTTGTGGCCTACTATTGCCTTCAAATGTACAATGCTTTATTCCCTGATGACAAGGATGAGATACTGTTAAGAACAATTAAAACAAAAATGTTTGGGTGCCACATGTGCAGCGCCAGCATGGCCAAGGGTGAACCTGAGTAGGTGAGATGAAGGATTTAGAAAAGACAGACAAGAGAAGAAATCTGGGTCTGGGTGGGACGCTGCCCTCTTTGATGGAGAGAGACAGTGCCACAGCCGGTAAGCTGTCTCTTTATTTTATAGCCAGATTCCATGAGGCAAAGTAAGGGCCTGGTTACAATGTTCTCGTGGGTTTTGATTCTACTCAATTACATGCACCTGAACTCTATCAAGCCCACATTACTCAGGCACGTGGGTCCACATGTTTGGACCATACGTTCAAGCTTACAACTATAACCTTTGGCTATAATTGTGCTGAGAGGGCTCTGCCCTCCAAGCTGGGATTTGCACGTGGCAATGAGAGGACTGTGCCTTCTCATTAGTCCGAGGCTTAAACCTGTCCAAACACTGTAGCCGCTCTCCACACAAAGACACAGGCAAAATAAATTAATTCCCATAAATTTATAGTATATAATTGAATCTATCCATTATCCACCAGAAACTTGAGAAGATTTAAGTTTTAAAATGAATGACCAGGACTTATTGGGGAGTTGATGTTGGTCATTTTTGTTTTTGAAAGCCACACAGAGTAGGCATTTGACCTTAACACGTGATAGACTCTAAGATGATGTCTGTGAGGCAAAGAATATGTAATGCAATAACAATGATAACAAAAAAACCCACACTTCTTAAGAGATGTTATTTTTATTGCAGCATTATTCACAATAGCCAACATATGCAAACAACGTAGGTATCTTTCAATGGGTCAATGGATAAAGATATTGTGATATATATTTGAGTCATAAAAGAGAAGGAAATTCTGCCATTTGTGACAATGTGGGTGAACTCGGAGGATATTATTTTAAGTGAAATAAGGCACACACAAAAAGACAAATATTACATGATATTACTTCTATGAGGAATCTAAAAATGTTGAACCTAGAGAAACAGAGTAGAATGATGGTTACAAGCAGCTGGGGAATGCTGGAAATGGGAAGATATTGGTCAAAGGATACAGATTTTCAGTTTTTAGAGATAAATATATTTTAGAGATCTAATTTATAGCATGGACACTATAACTAATGATAGAGTATTATATACTTGAAATTTACTAACAGGTCAGATATTAGATGTTCTAAACACACACACTTACACACACACACACACCATGGTAACTATGTGAGGTGACAGATATATTCACTAGCCTGATTGTGGTAATTACTACACAAGGTATATTTATATTAAAATACCACTTTGTAAACCTTAAATATATACAATATTTTGTTTCTTATCATACCTTAATAAATCTGGGGGGGAGTAAACCTGATCCCCAAGTTTTAAAAAATAATAACGAAAATAAAACCTTACCAAATGTCTTATGTTTAATAAAAACAAAATAAAGAAAGAAAATGCTCCTTCCCTTTTCCAGCAACAACAAAGAGATGTAGCGAGACTCATGACAATTGCAGGTAGTTGCTAATTTTATGATAAATAGAAGAAAACACATTCGAGTAGGAAAGGCTCTATCAGGAACTATGATTGTCACCGGCATATCAGCCTCATGGAGCTCAAACTAGTCAAGCAAGAACACAATGGCTTCAGTCCATGAAACTTCACAGTCATTGTAAAACATTCAGAATTGAGAAAGTAAAATCTAGTGCCAAGGATGTACTGAACTGGGAAGCTTTCATTCTCTCTGAGTGCAATCATAAAAAGAACACTACATTCAATTGGGCTGTGCTTTTGACTATCTTTGGAGTCCAAGCAATTCTTATTTAACAGCACATGTTGTAAGACTGTAGAACCTCAAATTTTGTCTGTAGACATAAATTTCACAAATAGAGCAAACCCACTGGTGAAGGCATTGATTTTTCAAATGTCTTATCACTTTAATTATAATTTTTTCTTGGATGCTTTTGCATAATTCCTTTGTATCTGGAGTCCAAAAAGAGCCTTACAAAGTATCTCTTGCCCCTTGTCCGGGGGAAAAAAAAAAAAAGATGTTCTAAAAGGCCCAAGTTATTATTTCACTCTTCAAAATTACCAAGGGCACTAAATTACATCTTATCCTAGAGGCCCGGTTCACGAAATTCATGCATGGGGGTGTGTGGAGGGGTCCCTCAGCCCAGCCTGCACCCTCTCCAATCTGCGACATCCCTCTCACAATCCAGGTCCTCTGGTTCCTAACTGCTCACCTGCCTGCCTGCCTGATCACCCCTAACCCCTCTGTCTGCCTGCCTGATTGCCTCTAACTGCTCCCCTGCTGGCCTGATGGCCCCTAACTGCTCTCCTGCTGGCCTGATTGCCCCTAACCGCCTCTGCCTTAGCCTCCACACCCGGGACCTGGGTTTCCCTCTCTCTGGCTGGCTGCAGGCACCTGGGACCCGGGCCAGCTTCGCCTGGGCTAGCTGCAGCCGCAGGTGCCCGAGACAATGGGTGGCTTCTCCCGGGCCGGCTGCAGGCACCCGGGACCAGAAGCGGCTTTGCCTGAGCCTGGCTTTGTCAGGAAGGACATGTGGAAGGTCGTCCGGAAGACATCCGGTCTAATTAGCATATTACCCTTTCATTGGTATCCAATCTAATAAAAGAGTAATATGCAAATTAACCACCATTCCACTACACCCACAAGCCACACCCACCAGCCAATCAGGAGAGAGTATGCAAATTAACCCAACCAAGATGGCTACAGCCACGGAGTGAGCAGGAGGCTTGGGTTTTCCCAGCAATGGAGGATGCCAAGCTTTCCGCAGCCCTGGCCTGCCTTGGCCTCCGCTTAAGGCTACAAAGTTTCAATTATAAAAGATAAATAAATCCCCATAAAAATGGCTGTGGCCACAGAGTGAGCAGGAGGCTTGGCTCTGCTCAAGGCTACAAAGTTTCAATTACAGAAGATAAATAAATCCCAGATACCAGGGCCTCCGCTTGGGTCGCAGGGGGGCGTGGGTGGCCTGCAAACCACCACAGGACCCTCGCCCAGGCCACCCCATGCCCCAAGGGAACCCACACTCTGATCTGGGACACACTTCAGGGCAAACCAACCAGCCCCACCCATGCACCAGGCCTCTATCCTATCTAATAAAAGAGTAATATGCAAATTGACCATCACTCCAACACACAAGATGGATGTCCCCATGTGGTCAAAGATGGCTGCCCCTATGTGGACACAAGACGGCCACCACAAGATGACCAGCAGGAGAGGGCAGTTGGGAAGGACCAGGCCTGCAAGGAAGGGCAGTTGTGGGTGATCAGGCCAGCAGGGGAGGGCAGTTGGGAGGGACCAGGCCTGCAAGGGAGGGCAGTTGGGTGGGGGACCAGACCTGCAGGGGAGGGCAGTTAGGGGTGACCAGGCCTGCAGGGGAGGGCAGTTAGGGGTGACCAGGCCTGCAGGGGAGGGCAGTTAGGGGCAATCAGGCTGAGAGGGGAGCAGTTAGGCATCAATCAGGCTGGCAGGGAGTGGTTAGGGGGTGATAGGCTGGCAGGCAGAAGTGGTTAGGGGCAATCAGGAAGGCAGGCAGGCAAGCAGTTGGAGCCAGCAGTCCTGGATTGTGAGAGGGATGTCCAACTGCCCATTTAGGTAGGATTGGGCCTAAATGGGCAGTCGGACATCCCTCAAGGGGTCCCATATTGGAGAGGGTGCAGGCTGGGCTGAGGGACACACACCCCTGTGCACGAATTTCATGCACCGGGCCTCTAGTAGATAATAAAAGGCTAATATGCAAATAGACTGAACTGTCGAACAACTGAACAACTGAACAGCTGGTCACTATGATGTGTGCTGACCACCAGGGAGTGCGCATGGAATGTGGTGGATGTCGGCAGCAGGCGGCAGAGCACGAAACATGGCAGGCATTGGCTTTGGTGAGATGGTGGAGCAGGTGAGCAGGGGTGCCAGGCCAAGGCGGGGCGCAGGTCACTGTCATCTGGGCAGCCTCTGATGGTTACTGAAAATTCTTTGCTCCCACGCACCACGGTCCCGCCCAGTGCTCACACCTGCTGCCGGTGCCAGCTCTACTTGCACCCACTGCCCTCGCCAGAGCCATGGCTCAAACCCACTGCTGGTGCCCGGCGCCGGCCCTGATCGCTCGGTGCTGTCAATGGGTGCAAACAGCGGTTGCTGGCCCCAATCACTCCTCAAGGCTTCTCCACCTCCCCCTGCTCCTAAGGGGCGATTGGGACTGGCAGCCACCTCTCACACTCGCTGCTGGCAACAACCCCATCACACCTGCAGCTGGTGCTGGAGATGCTGCTCGCACCTGTTGCTGGTGCCTGTCACTGGTCCCAATCGCTCAGCACCGTCAATGGGTGTGAGCGGCAGCTGCCGGCCCTGATCGCCCCTGAGGACTTCTCCATCTCCCCCTGCTCCTGATGGGCGATTGGGACTGGCAGCCACCTCTCACACTTGCTGCTGGTGACAACCCCATCACACCTGCTGCTGGTGCTGGAGATGCTGCTCACACCTGTTGCCGGTGCCTGTCACTGGTCACAATCGCTCAGCGCCATCAACGGTGTGAGTGGCAGATGCTGGCCCTGATTGCCCCCTGAGGGCTTCTCCATCTCCCCCTGCTCCTGAGGGGTGATGGCAGCAGCAGTCACTGCTTGCACCCACTGATGGTGCTGGCCACGCTTGTACCTGCTGCTGGCGCCAACCCCAATCATTCCAAGCCGTCAGCAGGTGCAAGTGGGGCTGGCGCAGTTAGCGCATGGGAGCTGCGGCAGATGGAGCGGGGTTGCCAGCAGACAGGGGGGCAGGGGCCACAGTGGGAGGGGCTGGGCAGGGGTGTGGAGGATGGGCCGAGACCCTCCCCTGTGCCTACCACAGCCTCGCAATATAAGCCTATTATTTTTTGTGATAAGTTTTTTTAATTGTTGACACTATTACAAACAAATAGTAAATATATGAAGCATAAATGGCAAATGAGAGGGTATAGAGTGACCATTGCTTATTGTTTGGAATAAATGATATACAGTGTATTAAATATTAATGTAAAGATTGAGTTCTTTTTTTTCCAAGATTTGTCAATGGAATTATGTTAATCCTATCCAGAGGCAAACATCTTATATTTGTATTAAGTGTTGTATTCAGTAGTGCTTTCAAGTACACATTATCTCATTTGATAATGGAATAAAAACCAAGTGAGAGAAACAGTGGTCTCCAGTTTATAGAGAAAGACAGTGGGGCTTAGAAAGAGTAAAGCCCAAGTTCATAGATGTTGGAGCAGAACTGCAAATTTCAAAATCCATCCTTCTGCCTTTTCACATTAGAATTCTAATTGTCACAGAGGAAGGAAAATCATTAGATAACGATGCAAAATAAGTGAATCTTTTCTATAGCCATGTTCATACTGTGGCCTTTAGGCAACTAACAAAAAGAAATAGGCAGAGAAAGGTGACATAGAGCAGAGGGAGTTCATGATCAAAGTCTCAGCGATGTCTGCTCAGAGTGAGATTTACTGCTTTCTCAAGGGAAAGCCAGGTTGGTACTTCATGCCTGTGGAAAAGAACTCCTGACATGGAGAGATGCTGCTCATTTTGCTCTTAGTCCTCCAACTTCAACCATAACCACAAGAGTAAAGTGGCCACCGATGAGAATGAGATCACTTTTCACATAAAATTGGATTAAGGAGTCCTGCTTCCCTCCTTAAAGTACTACTTGGAAAAAAATGCACACTTTCCTGTTGAGGATCTTACAAATTATTGCTTTTAATGGATCTTGTACCATAAAGTACACTGTGCTTGAACTCCAAACTTGTGCCATGCCTTGGTGAGTATTTTATGAATTGTAAAATTGAAAAGTAAGTTAAGATGCAAAAGTGGCTGCTGGCTCTTCCATCTGATAAATCTTATTTGGGATTAGAATATAATATTCCCTTTAAGACCTCTTTTTTTTAATGGAGTTTAACTGAATACCAATAAAAAATTTAAAAATTCTATCCTGTATCTTTGCTTCTTCATTGTTAGCTACATATATATATATATATATATATATATATATATATATATATATATATACACACACACACACACACACACACACACACACACACACACATATATATATATATATAGCTAACATATATATATATATATATATATATATATATATATATATATATATATATATATTACTTAGCTGTGCAAATTTCCTTTCTTCTAAATGATTTCAGGTTTTCTGAAAATGTCAGCATCAGATTTCACTGTTTTCTAATTTTCACACATTGCACCATGACTGATAATGTGCTTGGAGATATATTCTAAAATAGATGTTAACCTGCCTGGCCAATGTGGTTGAGGGCTGTCCCATGCACCAAGAAGTCAGCGGTTTGATTCCTGATCAAGGCACATGCTCTGGTTGTGGGCTCAATCCTCAGTAGGGGGTGAGCAGGAGGCAGCTGATGAATGATTCTCTCATGGATATTTCTATCTCTCCCTCTCATTTCTTCTCTCTCTTTAAAATCAATAAAAACATATTTAAGAAATAAAATAGATGTTAACCAGTAGAGGACCAACTTCTGGAGTGAAAGAGTAAGGGCCTTGATGAACTCTCCTTCTAAAACAAAACAAAACTAAACAAAAGACAAGCAAAATAACTAAAATCAATCCTTTCAGACCTCTGGCAATTAACCAAAGTACCAGAATGAGCTGGAAACTGTTCATACAAAAGAAATTACTAAACTTTGGTAAGACAGCAGGGTCTGTGATGCTTAAAGTTAGGACTATTCTCATCTTTCACTTCCTCCCCAGCTTAGTGGCGTAGCAGGCAAAAGCCAGCAGCACCTCAGAGAATGGAAAGTTTGCACTGCTTTGGAGCTTCATTAATAACATTATACCCTGTGCAGAGCCAATATTTGTCTGAAATATTAGCTCCCTGCAATATTTCTATGCTTACATGGCTATCTGAATATCTCAGAGCAGCTCAGTGGTTGCTGGAGGAATCTAATACCAGAGTTGTTACAAACAACTCTATTTGTAACAAACAAACAAACAAACAAACACCAGGAATGTAAAGAAACAGGAAAGTGAGTCTGCATACAACAGAAAATGTCCTGGAGGGGGAAATGATTTTGGACTTAGACAAAGACTTTACATAAGCTATTATAATTATTCAGAGAACAATAAAGAATTAAAAGAAAGTATGAAAATGGTACTGGCCAAAATAAGTGCATCTACACTAATAAAAGAGAAAGATGCTAATTGACCATACCACTGCTATGCCCACCAGCCAATCAGGAGTGATATGCAAATTAACCCAACAAAGTTGGTGGGCAAATTTGCATACTCAGGTGGGGCGGACAGCACCAGACGCTGCGTGCGGGGTTCAGGCCACGATCGGGGACTGGGCAGGGAGGGGTGGCCAGCGTCTTTGGGATCACTGTCTGCCCCTGGGCCGTCTGTGGACACCAGTGGAGCAGGCCCGGGTTGAACATTTTAATGAAAATGGGATGCCTGTGCCCCACCCTACTGGGCTCCATCCCTGGCGAAGAGAGGGCAGTGGGCAGTTAGGAGGCACCAGGGCTCAGAAAGGACTGGGAGCAACCTGCAGGCACGCTACTAGGAAGAGGTGCTGAACCATGAGGACGCAGAGGGCTGGCTGATGGAGGCGCACAAAGGTGCAGACAAGGCGGTTCTCGCCGGCGCTGAGCTCGAAAAGTGCATCGACAGCCTGATGGATGAAATCGCCTTTCTGAAGAAGGTGCATGAAGAGGAGATCCCTGAGCTGCAGGTGCAGATCCAGTATGCTCAGATCTCAGTGGAGATGGACGTGTTCTCCAAGTCCGACCTCTCTGCTGCACTCAAGGACATCCGCGCCCAGTACGAGAACCTGGCTGCCAAGAACATGCAGAATGCCGAAGAATGGTACAAGAGCCTCTTCACCATGCTGACCGAGAGCACTGCCAAGAACACCTACGCGGTGCACGCTGCCAAGGAAGAGGTGTCCGAGAGCCGCCACCTGCTCAAGGCCAAGACTCTGGAGATGGAAGCAAGCCGGGGCATGAACGAAGCGCTGGGAAAGCAGCTGCAAGAGCTGGAGGATAAGCAGAACACTGACGTTAGTGCTATGCAGGACACAATCAACAAATTAGAAAATGAGTTGAGAACTACAAAGAGTGAAATGGCATGATATTTAAAAGAATACCAGGACCTCCTCAATGTGAAAATGGCTTTGGACATTGACATTGCAGCTTATAGGAAACTCTTGGAAGGTGAGGAGACCTGGCTCAGTTTCACCAGCGTAGGAAGCATAGCCAGCAGCTACTCCCAGAGTTCCCAGGTCTTCGGTCGATCTGCCTATGGTGGTTTACAGACCAGCTCCTACTTGATGTCTCCTTGCTCCTTCCCTTCTTAATACACCAGCCATATCCAGGAGGAGCAGATCGAGGTGGAGGAGACCATTGAGGCTGCAAAAGCCGAGGAAGCTAAGGATGAACTCCCCTCTGAAGGAGAAGCTGAAGAGGAGGAGAAGGAGAAGGAAGTGGCTGAGGAAGAGGAAGGAGAGGAAGAGGAAGAAGGTGCCAAGGAATAATTTGAGGATGCAAAGGAGGAAGAAGGAGGTGAAGGTGAAGGAGAAGATGCCCAAGAAGCTGAGGACGAGAAGAAAGATGAAGGTGCTGGGGAGGAGCAAGCAACCAAGAAGAAAGATTGAGCCCCCCTTTCCTTAATTATTCCAAGAATAATCCTCCTGAAACCAGGTCAACCCCATCACCAACCAAGCAGTTGAGTTCCTGATGCTATATGAATTAAGAAGTCAATATATATAACATTTTGAGGTGACTCGGGTTGGACATTAAATATTGTGCTATGACTTTTCTCCTTATGCAGGGTATCTGTTTGCTTGCAGAGTGGCTTCCTGGCTTGCTGCCAGCCTGTGCATGGTCCACGCTTATGAGTTCAGGATCTATGACAATGTGAATAATTCAGATGTCTACAATAAAAACACATGACTACATGAATTCACTGATGTTAATGTTAAACTTCATGGAAAAAATAGTCTTTTGAATCTTTGGTGGTTAGAAATTAAAGACCTCAAATCATATGCAATAAAAGTTATACTGAATGATAAAAAAAAAAAAAAAAATTAGGGGCCAGGAAATGGTCAAAGAACTGGGGAACCATTCTCAAATCAGGAAGGGAAGTCACAGGGTGTATATTATTGCTACGAATACAGTATTTCCTACTACTTACAGCATATACAATGTAATGTATTAGATGCCTTCCTATCGCATGAAGTATGTATTCTCATAGAGTAATACTGGTAGATATGTTATAGTTATGGTAGTATGTCATATCCTATCTATATTAATAAAATGGTAATATGCTAATTAGACCATGAGACCTTCCAGATGTCCTTCCGGACAAAGCCATGGTGGCGGGGCTGAGGCAGAGGCAGTTAGGGGTGATCAGGCCAGGAGGGGAGGGAAGTTGGGGATGATCAAGCTGGTGGGGGGGCAGTTGGAGGCAAGCAGGCCAGCAGAGGGGACCAGTTGGGGGCAAGCAGGCCAGCAGGCAGAGTGATTAGGGGTGATCAAGCAGGCAGGCAGGTGAGCAGTTAGGAGCCAGCAGTCCTGGATTGAGAGGGGATTGTCTGACTGCCGGTTTAGGCCTGATCCCACAGGGGTCCCAGATTGGAGAGGATGCAGGCCGGGCCGAATTTCGTGCACTGGGCCACTAGTAGATATTATAAAAGGCTGTATAAAATTCAGTTTTGTTTGTAATTCTTTTCTTCTCTAATCATGTTTTGAAAGGCAACTGCAAACAATAAACATAAAACTTTGCTAGTGGATTTATAATACAGAGTATCCCCCCAAAATATATACACACACTTTGAGTAATTATAAAGGCAGTGTTTATTAAAATACATTTCACTTTCAAAATTGAGCTATCAACTATTAAAGTGTGTGTACATTTTCTGGGGGATACCCTATATATACAGATATTCATTTGTACAAAAGACAGAGTAGGAAAGGGAGTATTTTAGAAGTTTTTGCATATTATTGAAATTAAGTTAGTATTAATCAAGTAGATTGTTTTAAATTTAACTGTTTTAAATTATAATTTCAAAAGCAGATGATCTCAACTTTTTTTTTACTTATTTAGAGAAATACCATTGATATGTATGTATGAGCTTTTAAAACCACATATTCCATCTTGATCCAGCTCCTGTACCTACTACTAAAGCTCAACTTTGTAGAATTCAATAACATTAATGATATACCCAACATGTATGTGTACGTGTGTGCACAGTAGCCTGCAGCCAGGACTGTGCCGTGACTTATTTTCATTTTTAGACAAAGAGATTTATGAACAACCACTTGCTTGGCGTTTCTTGTGATAAAGAGTCTATATTCTTAGCTGCTGTAGCTAGAGGTGAAGCCGTTCCCTTTAACTAACCCACGTGGCTCAGTGAGGAATTTAGTGAAGTCCTTTTGGGCAACTCAGGATTGGCTTTAATAGATGTTCTTAAAGAAATTCAGCAGATGAGAAAGTAGAGATGCAGTTAGGTTCACATTTACATCACTCAGTTTTAAATGCTGCTGTGTGCTAATCAAATAAAAGGGTGTGAGACTGGTTTATATTTTTCATATCTGGCTAAATGGAACATTAGTTCATCTTTATGGGTTTGAATGCTTCTCTGACTGTTTTCATGCTGCAGCTGAATTTGTGCTAAACCCTAGTCTTTATTTCTTTCTGGATGACAACCCTAGCTTTAAAAATGGCCCTGTAACTAGAGCGTGCCCAGTGCCTCCCCTCCTTGTCCTCCTCCTGGGACCCAGTGCATCTGAGGTAACAATGCTTATATAGGTTTTATTCCTCTGCTGAAAATCTAGCAACCAGTTTTTAATACAACTAAAAGTCACATTATTTAAACTTTTAAAATTTAATTTTCTTAATACAAGTCTATACAAAGATACAGTACTAAATCATATTCTAACACCTAACTATGTAGTGGGCTTTAATATAATAATGTGAGATAATCTTAAATAGTGATATATATATATATATATATATATATATATATATATATATATATATATACACACAATATATATATTAGAGGGATCCGGTGCACGAAATTTGTGCATGGGGGTGGGGGTCCCTCAGCCCAACCTGCACCCTCTATAATCTGGGACCCCTCGGGGGATGTCCAACTGCAAATTTACGCCTGACATCCCTCTCACAATCTGGGACCTCTGCCTGATCCCCCTAACTGCCCTCCCCTGCCGACCTGGTCACCCCTAATCGCCTCTGCCTCAGCCCCTGCCACCGTGGCTTTGTCTGGAAGGACGTCCAGATGGTTGTCTGGAAGACATCCAGTCTAATTAGCATATTACCCTTTTATTAGTATAGATCCGTGGTCGGCAAACTGCGGCTCGCAAGCCACATGAGGCTCTTTGGCCCCTTGAGTGTGGCTCTTCCACAAAATACCACGGCCTGGGCGAGTCTATTTTGAAGAAGTGGCGTTAGAAGAAGTTTAAGTTTAAAAAATTAGGCTCTCAAAAGAAATTTCAATCATTGTACTGTTGCTATTTGGCTCTGTTGACTAATGAGTTTGCCAACCACTGGTATAGATGATCATCTGATACAACTGAAGATAAAATAATTCAGTGATCTAGTTTGAGGTTAATGAAATGGTTCTGAGACAAGTGCAGAGGATACTAAAATGTGTCCTTTTTGTGTTGTATTTCAGGTCAGTGAACTGTCGTTTACTGAGAACAGTTTATGTCTATGACACAGTGTTCCATGCTGTGGGAGTACGTGAAAACTTCCAGTAGATTGTCTCCCAGTGTCTGTCCATGGCTGTATTTTATGAAAACAAACATTACACATATTACCTCTTTTAAAAAAATACATATTTTATTGATATTTTACAGAGAGGAAGGGAGAGGAATAGAGAGTTAGAAACATCGCTGAGAGAGAAACATCGATCAGGTGCCTCCTGCACACCCCCTACTGGGGATGTGCCCACAACCAGGGTACATGCCCTTGACCGGAATTGAACCTGGGACCCTTTAGTCCGCAGGTGGATGCTGTATCCACTGAGCCAAACTGGTTAGGGCACATATTACCTCTTGTCAATTCTTTTCATATATCTTTTAAATAGCCTGAATTTTTTAGTGTGCCTCAAATCCCCTAGTATTATTGTCAGTTGGGTATTGAATACTTTATGGGTAACTCAAATTTAATATGCTCAAAGTTTACATAATTGTTTCTCATCTCCAAATTGATGTCCCAGAATCCATTTGAAACCTCTTCTTTAAAAATTCTAAAACCTCTCAGTATCAAAATATGTACCTATGTCAGAAGTTTTTCAGAGAAATAGGATACATATATATATGTATGTGTGTGTGTATATATATACACACACATACATATATATATGTGTGTGTGTGTGTATATATATATACACATACTTATGTGTGTATATATATATATGTATATATATATACACACACACACACACACATATATATATATATATATATATATATATATATTTCACTCAACCAATCTATCTACCTATATACATATTTCATAGAGGTATTATATCGAGATATTACTTTACCATAAGGAATAGGCTCATGTGATTATAGAGGCTGATAAGTCCAAAGAGCTAAATACCAAGGAGAGCCAATAGTTTCAGTTTCAGTCCGAAAGCTGGCAGGATTAAGATCCAAGAAGAGCCTGTTTTTATTTGAGTCCAAGGGCCCAGCTCAGCCAGGCTCAAGAAGTTCCCTCTTAGCATTTTTATTCTATTCATGTCTTCAGTTGATTGTATGAGGACCACCCACATTAGGGAAGGCAATCTGCTTTACTCAGTCTATCAAGTCAAACATTAATCTCATTTAAAAACATCCTCACAGACTCACCCAGAATATGCTTGATCAAATATCTGGGCACCCCCATAGTTCAGTCAAGTTTACACTAAAAATTAACTATTATAAGGACCATATGTCGTTTATTGCTAGTGAAAAAGTTTGTCATTTTGATCTGCACATTAAGTGGCCCATGATCCCCAGAGCTAATAACATCTCATTATCTAAAGCATTTATTAGAGAAATTCAGGAGGACAGAAGTCTAAAAAATGTAAAGGAATATCTAGTGTGTGGCTAACATCCACTCTGTGGGTTTAGAATACTGACTTTTGCTAATGGAGAGTTAAGAATCTTTTTCTTTAGCTGTTTCCAAACCTGTGTAATGTACATTATATCATCAATGTACTTTGAAAGAGAACATTTTGTACAACAGGAGAACATTTTCCAAAGTCTCTTGACATCAGCTGAATCTTTGAGTCTTAGATAATTTTAGGGTGAAATCTCCCTTCTACATTCATTTCTGAATTGAATACACAGCAATCTCTAGGCTACCTTGACCCATGATGTTTTGCCTGGCAGTTTTTTTTTTTTCTTAAGTTAATGTAGTAGTGATTAATGTTCTGATAGTCAATACCACCAGTCCTTTAACTTTAAAGGAAGTTCCAGCAGAGCTCTTTGGTCAACATAGACTATAAATATTACTTATATGCTTATATTGCTTACAAGTTGTTAAAGCTTTATATTCCTATACCAACAACATAAACAGTAAATAGTGGAGTAACATATTGCCTTTTCCAGAGAATGTTTGCATTTTATGTGAGTTCTCAAAATTTAGCCCATTGTTTTCTCAAAGCATGCTCATAAGGGCACAAAATGATTCTTTGTAACATGATTTCCTAGTCAAAATTTTTGGAAAATACTGCAGACTATATGTCCTCTTGGAGGTTCAAAAACATGTGTGCCTGGCCCTTGTGGCTAAGTTGGTTGAACATCGTCCCATGAATCAGGAGGTCACGGTCCAATTCCCAGTCAGGACACATGCCCAGATTGTGGGATCCATCCCCAGGAAGGGCTATGGAGGAGGCAGCCGTTCAATGTTTCTATCTTTCTCTCCCTTTCCCTTCCTCTTTCTGAAATCAACAAAAACATATTTAAAAAACCACAACAAAAACATGTGTGCGTTCTAAGTGCTCTGAGAAGGTCTGCAATAAAGAAGTTAATTCGTGTTTCCCAAACTTTATTGCATACTGAGGCTTTTTCATCTATGCTTCTTAATGTTGATTCCACCCATTTACATCATAATTAATATTCATTAAGCTTTTACTATATGTTAGATACCATCTGAAGTGTTTTATATAATTTCTAATTTTACTCTCATAACCATCTGTGGCATGTACTGTTATTGTCATCATTTTATTGATGAGGTGATTGAAGCTCAGAGATGTTCTATACCTTGCCCAAGGTCTACCAGAGTAAGGAGTGGAAGACCAGGGTTTGAGCCTGTATTCATTTTACTTTGCTGCAGTAATGAATGACCACAAACTTAATGGTTTAAAATAATACAAGTTCATTATCTTACAGTTCTGTAGGTCAGATGTACAAAACAGGGCTAAGATCTCACTGGGCTAAGATCAAGGTGTGGGCAGGACTGCATTCCTACATTCCATAGGCTCTAGGGAGGAAATGTTTCCAGTTCATTTGGGCATTGTTAGAATTCAGATTCATACATGTGTAGGACTGAAGTCTCCATTTCCTTGCTGGCTATCATCTGGAGGCCTTCCTTCCTTACTATATGCCTCTCTGGTCTTTGCACATTGCTCCCTACATTACCAACACGAAAGCATGACATTTTTTTCTCATTTTGCCATCTTTCTTGTCCACCTTTCTGTCTTCTTTCTCTTCCACTTAACATGAGATATACTCTTAATAAATTTTTGAGTATACAATACAGTAGTGTTAACTATAAGAATGATACTGTGTAGCAGATTTCTAGAACATATTCATCTTGTGTAACTGGAATTTCCCCCCATGTCCTGGTAACCACCATTCCACTCTCTGCTTCTATGAGATTGACTCTTTTAGATATTCCATATAAGTAGAATAATATAGTTTGTGTTCTGTGATTGACTTATTTCACTTTGAACAATGACCTTAAAGTTTACCCATGCTGTCATATATTGCAGGATTTCCATCTTTTTAAAGACAGTGATATTCTACTATATGTGAACTCACATGATTAAATTGGGGTCACCCAGATAATCCAAAATGATCTCTTGCATTTCAAGATTCTTGACTTTGATCACATCTGCAATGTCCTTTTTGCCATGCAAAATAAGATTTATCACAGATTCCAGTGATTACCACAGACTTCTTTAGGGGGCTGGTTATTCTGCTATCCAGCGTCCGCTTGCTTGACTTCAAAGCCATATGGTTATCCACCATGATCTTCTGTTGTTTTAAGAATATCCTATACAACATAGAACGTTGGGAAATATTTTTCTAGTTCAAAATAGCAACACAAGTAGTCACAATGTTCACCTGGGGCTTGTTTGGGGAACAGCTAGTTGGGTTTCCAGGTGTCAACACACAAAAGTGTCTGCAAAATGCTCTTTTGTGGGGGAGCAAATGCATCAAGCGCAGCATGAGTCAAGAAACTCCAAACCAACTTATTTCTCAGACCTTGAGAAAATCATTGAGAAAGAGAAAGTGTACCCTTAAATATGATTTCTCTGGCTATATCCCCCTGATAAAGTGCCCTGTAACTCCATGAAAGCCCATTTTGTTTACAGATGATTTGTTTCTAAAACTCACTGCAGTGATTTAAACCATGGGAAGCAAAATTGCTTCATGTATTTCTTATATGACTCTAGCTTTGGTTTTAACATTTCTGGCTTTAGTAAAGCCACATACTTGAACATTTTTACAGGGATCTTTTTCTCTCCCATACTCAGCATTGCTTTTGGGATAGTTTTTGAAATGGCAAGTAGCATATAGCTGAACGCTTATGGTGGCCTGGCTACAAAATACAGTCCTTGCCAGATGTTCAGGATGTGTTCTGTTATGTGAGAAACTCATCTACTGGGTGCCCTAATGTATCTTCAATATTTTCACCCAGCGTTTGTTTTAATTTGAGGAAAAATAGTGGTTAGAGTAGTTATCAACCTGGGGTAGAGTGGCTTTTTTTCCTCTCTGGATTTCATATTTTTGTTTTCTAAAATTAATCAGTTTATATCAAATAACTATTTACTAGTACAACATCATCGCACAGTATTGGTCACTGTGAGTGAAGCCATCCTTGGTTAAACCTTCCTCATCACTCTAGAATGGTTCCTCTTGACTGTATTCCAGTCATAGTTTAGTCCAATAGTTGTTTTGCAAATATTTTCTCTTAGTCTGTGGCTTCCTTTTTATTTTATTAGGAGTTCCTTTTTCAAAGAAAAAGTTTTAAAATTTTATAAAAGAATTTAAATAGGCTATTTTGAACTTGTTACTATGTGGACATATTTTGAGCACTTCTAATAAGACTAGATTTCTCTTCAGCCTTCTCCTGCATTCTTGCATTTTAGCTTCTTATAACATTTCTGTGAAATAGACACCATTTCATTTTAGAAAAGAGAAATTGGATGCCCTAGAGATCCAGTGGATTGTATGTATATATTGCCTTTTCCTTGGCTTTCATTGTTACTTTGCAAAATCAATATCCTATATAATAAAAGGCTAATATGCAAATAGATGGAACGGCGTAATATCCAGGAACAACCAAACAACCAGTCGCTATGACATGTGCTGACCACCAAGTGGTGTGTGCAGAACATGGCGGGCGTTGGACATGGTGGGATGGTGGGGCAGTTGAGCAGGAATACCAGACCAAGGTGGGGTGCATGTCGCTGTCATTGGGGTGAGCCTCTGGTAAATACTGAAAATTCTTTGCTCCTGCATGCCATGGTCCTGCCTGGCACTCGCACCCACAGCTGGTGCCAGAGCCACCACTTGCACCCACTGCTGGTGCCTGGCGCTGGTCCTGATCACTAGGTGCCATCAGCAGGCACAAGTGGCAGATGCCAGCCCTGATTGCTCCTGAGGGCATCTCTACCTCTCACTGCTCCTGAGGGGCAATTGGGGCAGCAGCCGCCACTTGCACCCACTGACAGTGCCAGCCCTGTTCGCACCCGCTGCTGGCACCGGCCCCAATCCTTCCATGCTGTCAGCGGGTGCGAGTGGGGCTGGTGCCATCAGCACATGGGAGTGGCAGTGGCGGGAGCAGAGCTGCTGGCAGACAAGGGACAGAGGGCCACAGAGGGAGGGGCCAGACAGGGGCATGGAGGATGGGCCTAGACCTGCCCCTGTGCCTACTGCAGCCTTGCGGCCCACTGTTCCTTTCAAGGTGCAAAAATTTCTGCACTGAGCCCCTAGTGTTATCATATTTTGCCATTAATTTCTTAAAGAGATATGACTATATTTATGGAAGAGGGAGGCATTTTAGGGCTTCATGAATGATTTTGTAGTTAGCATCCTCTACTTCTGAAAAATAATTCAGTCATAATCACAAGACACCATTCCATGTAAAATCAATGAAGTTTCCCTTTTGAATATTTCAGTTATTTTATAAAGACTCAGGGGATGGTGATGTGAGTAGTATGTAATTACTTGCACCTTGCTTATCATTTTCTTTAGAATGATTTTCCTGCTGTGTAATCTTTAACTACCTTATGAACTGCTAGTCTCTTTGACTACCTTTCATTTCCCAAATTTTGCAATTGACATTCAAAAGGCAGTACAATTATATTCACTTATAGCAGAATAGTCACATAGCAGTAGAATCTTCCACAATTTGGCCAAAATAGTTAGATGTTTTCACACATTTTATTTATATTCTGACATTTATATTTTATTTTTGAGATAAATATGGTCTTCTATGCATATTATTCAGCTTCATTCCTCCTCTTACTGACTCTGGTCCTCCAATACTTTGCCAATATTGATAGCTTAAAACCAACCTAATCTATCAGTAACTGTGTATAATGAGGTTTACCTGTCCAGTACACATCCTGAATTGATTACACTGGCTGTATCAATAGCTGCCTCTATGACTAAGTATCAAGTGCTTATCTGTGACTGGTTTCATTAGTCACTCAGTAAGAATCTAAAAAAAAAAGGAAAGAAAAAGAAAAAACTTAAAAGAGAAAAAGGCTCAGATTTATTATCCAAGCTCTGGTAGGATACTTGTAAGTAGCATCACTGTTTACCTCTCTCTGCACAAAGGACAATATAATTCTGTGAATTTGCTTTTTAAAATATGATGCTAGAGGACAAGTTGTAATATGTGGTATGTTTGAAATTGTAGACATAATAATGAGTTGTTCTGTCAAAATGTATTCTAAACCAGCATAATAAATTATTTTCCTGAGTTGGTTATATGTTCATAAGCCTGTGTCTACATTAGGTCACTGACTTAACCCTGAACTAGCAAAGGCCTGACCGGGAAAAATTTACACATCCCATCTCTTGTTAAAAAGAGTATCTAGGTAAACTTCTCATTTCAAAATGAACAAATAGAAATACCAGCATGGAAGCTATGGAAAACAGATTGCAAATGAAGGGAAAGAGTTTTTTAACACAGATGACTAAGAGGGAGAACACAATTATAAAGTGAATTTATTTCCTCAACCAAAAGAATATTTCAGGCCATTATTGTAAAGTCTCAAGAGGATAGGAATCATGGCCAACTCCTTTTCATGGAGTTAGTTCCTTCGTACTTTTTTAATCTCAGTTTACAAGTCATCTTCTCAAAGGGTATGGGCTTTTCTGACCTCTATGTAAATTAACTTAGCCCTTTTATTGTTGCTTTTGCAATTCATTCACTTCCTTTACAGTACTAATTATAATTTTAAATTATGTACTTGTTCTTTTAATTCACTGGCTCCTGAAACAGAACATAACTCCATAAAGGCAGTTACAGTATAACACCCAACAAATATTTTACCATAAGTAACTGATAAAATTTATTGAATACTTTGATTAAAAAACAAGACACAAGAAGTTGTGGGATACCTGGTTGACCAAGGAAAAAACAATAGCCAACAAAAAAGTTAAAATAGAATTTTGTATCAGAAAGACCAAGTGATTTAGCCTTTAAAGATATACTTTTTTAAATTTTCTGTTTTGTTTTACAAATCAAGAAATGATGCTGTATGGCTTATTCCAGAACAAAAAAAATCATAGGAAATGTACCAGTTGATGGAACATTATGATTAACAGTATAGACTGTGATCCTATAAGGACCAGATTTGGTTATTTGAATCTACCATTATCAGGGGTAAAACAATATGTAAATACTTAGTGACTCTAAAATTTATTTTATTTAGCTGTAAAGTGAACACAAAATAAATTCTACTAAATAGAATTGCTTTTGAGGATTGATCATGAAATTTTATATAAATTACACATTACCGAATAGGTAGAACACAGTAAATATATAAAATTTATCACAGTATGGGGCACATAATAAAACATTTATCATACATGAGCTGTTAGTATCTTTTTTATGTGAAGTGAATAAACTAGACACTAAAATGAAACATAGCATGTGTACCATCATTGTACAAATATCTTTAAGAAATAACTAACCAGACTTACCAGTACAGTGAATAAATAAGAATGCAAGATGGGCTAGTAAGCCAATCTATTAGCTCATTATTATAGTCTATAAAAAAAATATATAATATAGTGAGACACTTAATATGTACTAAAAATAAAATGTCAGCAGTCATCATTGTTAAAAACTTTATGAAAGTGAGAAATATTGGGAAACTTTTTGATCATTTAAAGAATATATTTGACTTAAAAATTATACTCTCATTCAATTATTCATTTATACAACAAATACTTATTGAGTACCAATTATGCTAGTCAATATGGACATTGTAATCAATAGAATAATCTCCCCCCAAAATGTTTATGTCCTAATTCCTTGAACCTATGAATATGTTAATTTATATCAAGAAGGAATATTAAAGTTGCAGGTGGAATAAGGTTGCTAATCAACTGATTTAAGATAAGGAGGTTATCTTGGATTGACTAGATTTATTCTAATCACAAGGGTCCTAAAAAGTAAATAATTGAGGCTGAAAAAAGGTCAGAGTGAGAAGGCGTCAACCCACTTAGAAGCTGTAAAAGGCAAATAAATCAATTTCCCTTAGAGCCCCCAGAAAGGAACAGAACCCTTGCCGATACTTTGATTTTAGCCCAGTGTGACCCTTGTCAGACACCAGACAGACAGAATTGTAAGATAATAAATCTGTGTTGTTTTATGCCATTAAATGTGTGATAATTTGTTACACAACAATAAAATACTAATACAGGTGTGACAATAGATGAAAAGAAGCATGAGTCCTGACCTAATAGAACTTACTGTCTGGTAGAAGGGTAACTAATCCTATCTAATAAAAGAATAATATGCAAATTAACCATCACTCTGCTATACCCACCAGCCATGCCCACCAGCCACGCCCACCAGCCAATCAGAGCGAGCATGCAAATTAACCCCAACCAAGATGGCTGTGGCCACAGAGAGCAGGAGGGAGGCTTGGGTTTCCCTGGCAATGGAGGAAGCCAAGCTTTCCACACACCCTGGCGGGCCCAGGCCTCCATTCAAGGGTACAAAGTTTCAATTATAGAAGGTAAATAAATTCCAACAGAAATGGCGGCAGCCACTGAACTGGAAGAGCAGGAGGCTAGGGTTGCCCTGGACAATGGAGGAAGCCAAACTTCTACAGCCCTGGTCGGATCAGGCCTGCACTCCAGGCTACAAAGTTTCAATTATAGAAGATAAATAAACCCCAGATACCAGGGCCTCTGCTTGGGTCACCGGGGGGAGTGGCTGGCCTGCAAACCACCACAGGCCCCTTGCCCAGGCCACCCCACGCCCCAAGGGAACCCCCACCCTGATCCGGGACACCCTTCAGGGCAAACCAGCTGGCCCCCACCCATGCACCAGGCCTCTATCCTATCTAATAAAAGAGTAATATGCAGATTGACCATCACTCC
Organism: Ia io; assembly: GCA_025583905.1. NCBI lineage: Eukaryota > Metazoa > Chordata > Mammalia > Chiroptera > Vespertilionidae > Ia > Ia io. The sequence goes on along the minus strand of JAJQQW010000011.1, from coordinate 64,924,207 downwards.
AACACACAAGCTGGCTGCCCCCATGTTGTCAAAGATCCTGCCCCCATATGGATACAAGATAGCTACCACAAGATGGCCAGCAGGGGAGGGCAGTTGGGAGGGACCGGGCCTGCAAAGGAGGGCAGTTGTGGGTGATCAGGCCAGCAGGGGAGGGCAGTTGGGAGGTACCAGGTCTGCAAGGGAGGGCAGTTGAGAGGGACCAGGCCTGCAAGGGAGGGCAGTTGGGGGCGATCAACCCTGCAGGAGAGGGAAGTTAGGGGTGACCAGGCTGGCAGAGGAGGGATGTTGGGGGCAAACAGGCTGGCAGGGGAGCAGTTAGACATCAATCAGGCTTGCATGGGAGTGGTTAGGGGGTGATCAGGCTGGCAGGCAGAAGGGGTTAGGGGCAATCAGAAAGGCAGGCAGGGGAGCAGTTGGGAGCCAGCAGTCCTGGATTGTGAGAGGATTGTCCAACTGCCCGTTTAGGCCCGATCCCAGTGGGACAGTCGGACATCCTTCGAGGGTCCCAGATTGGAGAGGGTGCAGGCTGGGCTGAGGGACACCCCCCCTCCAGTGCACGAATTTCATGCACCAGGCCTCTAGTCATATAATAATAGTAAATATCAGTGTAAAGCAGTAACTGTGTGAGTGTTATGAAAAAAATATAGGCTTTGAGATGTTTATTTATATTTAAAAACAATTATGCTTTAAGGTCAGTATAAAATGTTGAAATCGTCATAGTTACAGTTAATTCTGAATAGCTCTAAATTGTCCATATGAAGTTTATTATACATGATTTTGGATATATTGGCTGAAACAGTAATTCATAGACAAACTAAAGCATGATAACCAATAAAACAGATAAAAAAAGAAAAGAAAAATTCATATGCAGAGTAGTTGGATGTCAAATGTGTCCTCTTTTTAGAAAACAATTAAATAACTAACAATGACTGGAATTTGGGATGCAGAGCATGCTAAAATATTTCGGCTTTTCTTCAGCATTTGCTGTTTTATTTTTCACATCAAGCTTTTAAAACTTCATTTTCAATAGTGAAGTGCTAGATATAGTCACATTAAATTTAAAATAAAATAAGTGCTCCATAAATTTTAATACTTTTAAAAGTCATTCTAGACAGCTGTAATCATTATAAAGCTTAAGATAAAAAGAATTTTTCAATTTTTACTTTATTATGGTAAAAACATTTACAGATAATATTATATACCTAGAAACTCCAAGAAAATAAACTGAAAACCACTACAAGTAGTGGTAAAATTATTACATATAAAATGAAACAATGGCTTTCTCTTGGAAGTTATATCTTAAAAGAAAAAAATCATTAACAAACAAACCATAACGTTCCAAGGAAGACCCTAACCAGTTAAGATATAGAATCTGAATAAAGAGAAAAGTTTAAATAAACAAACAAACAAACAAACAAACAAACAAACAAAAGCACACACAAAAAAAGGCATGGAAAATGCCCTGTGGATTAACTAAGAGCACTTTAAGTTAAAGAGCTATGTCAGCATGTTTGGGTAGGAAGAAGATTTGGGGAGGAATACGAGAAAGCCACAGCTTATATAAGAATCTAATAGGGTTTGAGAGAAATCTTAGAAACCAATGGGAAATGAGAGTGTTCAACAAATTACTTTGGAATAAAACATTGGGTCCTCGTTGCACATAATTTACCAAAATAGATGTCAGGTATATTAAAGTGCTAAAAATTTTTTAAATTAAAATCTTATTGGTATCTATATAATAATAAAAGTATAATATGTGAATTAGGTCCTACGTCCTTCTGGATATCCTTCTGGGGCTGTGAAGGAAGCATGGGTTCCGGATGCCTCCTGCTGGGGCTGTGAAGGAAGCATGGGTTCCGGATGCCTCCTGGTGGCCAGAGGGAAGCCAGGGTCCTGGATGCCAGAGGGAAGCCTGTGCTGGCAGCCAGGGGAAGGAAGGCCTACTCTTGCACGAATTTTGTGCATTGGGCCTCTAGTGTGTAATATAAAAGAAAATGTAGATGCCCTTAAATTAACAGATAATTGAGGACTCAATAAGCATCAAAGAAATGAAAGGCCAATAGATTTAACAGTACAAAAAATATAAAATGTCTGCATGGTAAAAATCTTGTGAAAATTTAAATATTTACAATAAACAGAATAATATTTATAGCAACCATAGTTGATAGAAAGTTAATATCCTTATGAAGAGATCTAAAGACACAATGAAAAACTTGCTAATTAAAAATATTAAACAAACATGAATGTATTCAACTTCTCTAATAATCAAATCCTATCTAATAAAAGAGTAATATGCAAATTTACCATCACTCCAAGACACAAGATGGCTGCCCCCATGTGGTCAAAGATGGCTGCCCCATGTGGACAGAAGATGGCCACCACAAGATGGCTGGCAGGGGAGGACAGTTGTGGGCAGTTGGGGGTGACCAGGCCGGCAGAGGAGGGCAGTTGGGGGAGTCCAGGCCAGCAAGTGAGGGCAGTTGAGGGGGGACCAGTATTTAAAAACAATTATGCTTTAAGGTCAGTATAAAATGTTGAAATCGTCATAGTTACAGTTAATTCTGAATAGCTCTAAATTGTCCATATGAAGTTTATTATACATGATTTTGGATATATTGGCTGAAACAGTAATTCATAGACAAACTAAAGCATGATAACCAATAAAACAGATAAATAAAAAAAGAAAAGAAAAATTCATATGCAGAGTAGTTGGATGTCAAATGTGTCCTCTTTTTAGAAAACAATTAAATAACTAACAATGACTGGAATTTGGGATGCAGAGCATGCTAAAATATTTCGGCTTTTCTTCAGCATTTGCTGTTTTATTTTTCACATCAAGCTTTTAAAACTTCATTTTCAATAGTGAAGTGCTAGATATAGTCACATTAAATTTAAAATAAAATAAGTGCTCCATAAATTTTAATACTTTTAAAAGTCATTCTAGACAGCTGTAATCATTATAAAGCTTAAGATAAAAAGAATTTTTCAATTTTTACTTTATTATTATGGTAAAAACATTTACAGATAATATTATATACCTAGAAACTCCAAGAAAATAAACTGAAAACCACTACAAGTAGTGGTAAAATTATTACATATAAAATGAAACAATGGCTTTCTCTTGGAAGTTATATCTTAAAAGAAAAAAATCATTAACAAACAAACCATAACGTTCCAAGGAAGACCCTAACCAGTTAAGATATAGAATCTGAATAAAGAGAAAAGTTTAAATAAACAAACAAACAAACAAACAAACAAACAAACAAAAGCACACACAAAAAAAGGCATGGAAAATGCCCTGTGGATTAACTAAGAGCACTTTAAGTTAAAGAGCTATGTCAGCATGTTTGGGTAGGAAGAAGATTTGGGGAGGAATACGAGAAAGCCACAGCTTATATAAGAATCTAATAGGGTTTGAGAGAAATCTTAGAAACCAATGGGAAATGAGAGTGTTCAACAAATTACTTTGGAATAAAAACATTGGGTCCTCGTTGCACATAATTTACCAAAATAGATGTCAGGTATATTAAAGTGCTAAAATTTTTAAATTAAAATCTTATTGGTATCTATAATAATAAAAGTATAATATGTGAATTAGGTCCTACGTCCTTCTGGATATCCTTCTGGGGCTGTGAAGGAAGCATGGGTTCCGGATGCCTCCTGCTGGGGCTGTGAAGGAAGCATGGGTTCCGGATGCCTCCTGGTGGCCAGAGGGAAGCCAGGGTCCTGGATGCCAGAGGGAAGCCTGTGCTGGCAGCCAGGGGAAGGAAGGCCTACTCTTGCACGAATTTTGTGCATTGGGCCTCTAGTGTGTAATATAAAAGAAAATGTAGATGCCCTTAAATTAACAGATAATTGAGGACTCAATAAGCATCAAAGAAATGAAAGGCCAATAGATTTAACAGTACAAAAATATAAAATGTCTGCATGGTAAAAATCTTGTGAAAATTTAAATATTTACAATAAACAGAATAATATTTATAGCAACCATAGTTGATAGAAAGTTAATATCCTTATGAAGAGATCTAAAGACACAATGAAAAACTTGCTAATTAAAAATATTAAACAAACATGAATGTATTCAACTTCTCTAATAATCAAATCCTATCTAATAAAAGAGTAATATGCAAATTTACCATCACTCCAAGACACAAGATGGCTGCCCCCATGTGGTCAAAGATGGCTGCCCCATGTGGACAGAAGATGGCCACCACAAGATGGCTGGCAGGGGAGGACAGTTGTGGGAAGTTGGGGGTGACCAGGCCAGCAGAGGAGGGCAGTTGGGGGAGTCCAGGCCAGCAAGTGAGGGCAGTTGAGGGGGGACCAGGCCTGAAGGGGAGGGCAGTTGTGGGGGGACCAGGCCAGCTGGGAGAGCAGTTAGGGGTGTCCGGGCTGGCAGAGGAGGGCAGTTGGGGGAGATCAGATCAGCAGGGGAGAGCAGTTGGGGGGACCAGGCCTGCAGGGGAGGGCAGTTGGGGGCAACCAGGCCTGCAGGGGAGGGCAGTTGGGGGGATCAGGCCTGCAGGGGAGGGCAGTTAGGGGCAATCGGGCCCTCTGGGGAGCAGATAGATGCTGATCAGGCTGGCAGTGGCGTGGTTAGGGTGTGATCAGGCTGGCAGGCAGAAGCGGTTAGGTACAATCAGGCAGAGGCAGGCAAGTGGTTGGGAGCCAAGCAGTCCTGGATTGTGAGAGGGATGTCCAACTGCCCATTTAGGCCCGATCCCACCGGGTGGTCAGATATCCCTTGAGGAGTCCCAGATTGGAGAGGGTGCAGGCTGGGCTGAGGGACACCCCCCCCCCATGTACGAATTTCATGTACTGGGCCTCTAGTATTCTATATGCAGATTAGAGTAACAAGAATATATAAATTTTTACTTATTATCTTAGAAATGATGAAGTATTAAATATCAATATCAAATACTATTAATTTCATAGTGGGATGCTGCTGTTTCTGGGATTATTAGTAAAGAAGTGAAGATGCTTACCCCTCTCCCGTTTTTTTTTTTTTTTTTTTTTTTTTTTTTTTTTTTTTTTTAGAGAGAGGTAGGGAGAGGATGTGAGAGAGAAACAAAGAGAAACATCTATTGGCTGCCTCCTGCAGGAACCCTGTTAGGGGATCAAGGCCACAACTGGGCATATGCACTGACCAGAAATCCCACTAGCAACCTTTTGATTCTCAAGACAATGCCCAACCAACTAAGCCACACTGGCCAGGGCTAGATACATTTTTTTGAAAATCAATTATCAGTATATAGCAAAAGACCTACATATTTATATATTTTAAATAATATTCTCAATTTTTGGACTATCTTCCTTAAATAATTATAGGTTTTGACAGGGAAGACTTTTATGTTATGATTTTAACCCCAGAATTTAGTACAATGAAGGCATTAATACATACTTTTAAGTAAAAAATAACCGTTCTTTAAAGGGGCAAAAATAAAATAGCCTAAATATCCAGTAGATAAAATTTATATATAGGTATATAAAAAGTTATATACAGTTATACAAATTATGTGCAGTTAAGGTAAAGGTGGCAGCCAGCTCCAAGATGGTCTCAGTGACCTCTGCCTCCTGGTGTTCACGCATCTGTGTAATGTCTTCCCCTTGAGTATGGGTTGGCATTAGTGACTTGTTTCTAATGAATAACAGAGTGGAAGTGATGGTATATGACCAGAAGACTAGGTCATAAAAGGCAGTATAATCAATCAATCTCTCTCTCGCTCTCTTTCTCTCTCTCCCCTGCTCCCCTGTCACCCCCTCAGGGAGAAGCTATGTGGGAGCAGCTCTATGGAGAAGTCCATGAGCCTCTCCAGTCAATAACCAGGTGAGTGAGCTTCAAGTGAATCCTTGGGGCCAAGTCAATTCTCCTGCAGCTGCACAACCCTGGTCACAGCTTGACTGCAACCTCAAGAGACACCTTGGGACAGAACCTCCCAGTGAGGCCCGCCCGAATTCCTGACAGTCAGAAACGCTGTGACATAATAAATACTTGTCTCAAGTTCTAGAGTAAATTATTATGCAACATCAGATACCTAATATAGTAAGTCCCAAGATGAAATATCAAGCAATTGTAAACTCGTGTTCTCAAAGATTATTTAATGGCACAAGTGCTTTCACATGGGATAGCATCAAGGGTAATAAAAATATGAAGTAGAATTTTACGCACAGTATAATTTTAACTTAAATTCATCTTTATACATCTTAAAAGAAAACATACCCCAAAATTGACAATAATGCTGCATATGATATGGTAATTTCACATTTAATTTTTCTGCATTTTCCTATTTTCCCCTGAATGTTCTGTAATGAGCTTATATTCCTTTTATAGTCAGAAACCATAAAGGAATAATTAAATGTTGCCTATAAATTTGTACAAATAGATTTCCATGAAATCCATTCGAAAAAAAGAATAAAACATTGTCACATCCAAAGGGAAATAAATGAAAGAATAAGTTATAATATTTATTGCATATCTCCTTCCTTATTGTTGGTCATAGTTAGGAATCATGTCTTCTGTATAGTAAGAGCATACCTTTCTTTTACCATTGAGGATGTTTCCCTTAACCTAACAATTCCTATAATAGTGAATGTAAAAATCTTTTGATCTTCATAATTTTTCTCACTCATGTTCCTCTCTTTGAATTTCCTTTGCCCTTGTGAATAAGTTGGCTTGGAGACTGGGTCAGTCTCTGCTTCCCTCCCAAGGTCCAGTAAACTCTTAAGAGGAAGAATATGGAGACAAGTCTCCACACACCTCTAATGGGGCCTTAGGCGATGAGAAACAGCCTCTGGTACTTGATAGAACATAATCTTGGGTCACACAAATATGAATTCATTTGTTTGTTCATTCACTCATTTATTTATTCAACAAATTTTTACTAAGTATTTACTGTGTACCATGTGTCATGCTTGATATACTAGTATAATGTTAGTTCCTACTCCCCAGAAATTAATTTGTGAAGGTGGAGTTGGAATAGCACAGGTTAAGACTGGGGTGGAAGGAAGCAGGGTGTTTACTAGGGACTGAGCAAAATTCTCTATGCCAGAGTGGAATGAAAGGTTGAATGTGGTTCTAGATCTCAGTGGAGAGTTGGTAGGAGGCTGTTCACAGAGAGCTTTCAGACCATTTAGGAAGTTCATTCCAAGCCCTTGTGGCAGATGGGAAGACAGCTCCTTGACATTTGAAAGCTGGCTTAAAACTCACAGCAAAGCTAAATTATTCTCCTGTTAAACATAAACTATTTCTGAGAAGACTAATCTTAGACAAGGTTACTCAGAAACCATGATAGAATGAGACAAACTACAACCCCTTAATAATTCTTTCTAAGTAAAGGCAAAAAAATAAAGTCACTGTGCTGCCTGCAAAATACCAAACACTCCATTCCTTAGCCACAATATATAACTACTGCTTCTTTACCTTTTATAGTTTTATCTTTGTGGTTATCTAGATTTATTGAGATACCCAATCATTGATTAGCCCCTGCTTTTTGACAGCATTCAAACAAAAGTGAAAGTACACTTCCTTAGACTGCTCCCTAACCTATTCAACCAAATCTCAAATCCTAAAATAGGTTCTTTGTAACACACTTTTACTTTTATTGAGATCCCCCATAGTACCCATGGTGTGTGTTTTCCCTCACTGCAATGAGTAATAAATTTAACTTGTTTTACTATGATTATAGTGTTGGTGGTCTTTGCCTAAAGGATATTGATATCACTTGAAGTGTTTTTTAAATTGTTGACAATTTCTCCCCACTTTGCCAACCTCCACCCAGCCCCTACCCTATCCCCGGCTTGCCCCACACTATTGTCTGTGTCTGTGGGCTCTGCATATATGCACACATGTTCTTTGGCTAATCTCTTCCAGTCCCCCTCATGCCCCCTTCCCTCTGAGATCTGTCAGTTTGTTCCATGCATCCATGCCTCTGGGCCTGTTTTGTTCCTCAGTTTATTTTGTTCATTAGATTTTACAAATAAGTGAGATCGTGTAATACTTGTCTTTCTCTGACTGGCTTATTACACTCAGCATAATATTCTCTAGGTCCATCCACACTACTGCAAGAAATTTAAAAAAAATCCTTCTTTTTTTTTTTTTTTATACCTGCATAGTATTCCATTGAGTAAATCTACCACAGCTTTTGTATCTACTCATTTACTAATGGGCACTTCGGCTATTTCCAAATCTTAGCTATTTTATTTTATTTTTATAATTTAAATTCTTTACTGTTAAAGTATTACATATGTCTCCTTTCTCCCCCATTGACCTCTCCCAGGCAGCTCCCACCACCCAGCACATGCCCTCACCCCCCTACTGTCTGTGTCCATGGGTTATGCTTATATGCATGCATATGAGTCCTTTGGTTGATCTCTTACTCCCCCCTCCCAACCTCCTCTGCCTTCCCTCTGAGGTTTGAGGATCTGTTTGATGCTTCTCTGTCTCTGGATCTATTTTTGTTCATCAGTTTATGTTGATCATAATATCACACATATAAGTGAGATCATGTGATATTTATCTTTTTTTGACTGGCTTATTTTGCTTAGCATAATGCTCTCCATGTCCATCCATGCTATTGCAAATGGTAAGAGTTCTTTCTTTTTTACAGTATTCCATTGTGTAGATGTTCCACAGTTTTTTAATCCACTCATCTGCTTACGGCTGTTTCCAAATCTTAGCTATCAGGTGTTTTGGGATTCTTAGGATATATTCACAGAAGTGGGATTGCTGGGTCAAATGGCAGTTCCATTTTTAATTTTTTGAAGAAACTCCATACTGTTTTCCATAGTGGCTGCTCCATTCTGCATTCCCACCAGCAGTGTAGTAGGGTTCCCTCTCTCCACATCCAGATAACACTAGTTTGTTCCTTTATTGATAGTAGCCATTCTGGCAGCTGTGAAGTGATGCTCATTGTTTTTTTAACTTGAGCTTTTTTCAAAAACATACTCAGAATAAATTTTGACAAGATTTTATTGAGAAAATCTAATAACATGAAATGTAAACATAGTATAGTACCTTCAATTCCTATATAGGCCAAGATGGATCTACATGGTCTTTCCTGGATTAATAATCTCTCTTCTTTTCAGTCCTCTTCATGAATTCAAGGGCAGCTTTTAATTTTCCTACATCACCTTACCTTCCCTGTTGACCTCCACACATATTCTGGAAGCACTTTATATAATCCCTTATCTTAGAATGTGAGCAAAATTAAGTCTATGATTTCAAAGATTACTGGGAAACATTTATTCCTCACACCACTTGTTTTAGTTCCTGTCCTCTAAAATGAAACCTTGAGATGAGGATTCATGTGCCAGTGGTTTGTTAAAGAATTGCTCCCATGAGAAATATGTAAGACAGTAAAGGAAAAGGAAGGGAGGAAGTCAAGCAAGAATGCAATTACAGGCAAAATCCCAATTTCCACCTGGTCCTCAGGGAGCCCTGACATGTAGGTTGCACCTCAGAATTTGTATCAACTTGAGGTAAGAACCTAGGCTATTAGACTCTGGCATTAGTCATTGGTTAATGGATGCTCCAGAGGCACATATGCATGCATGAACTTCCCGTGTCAGTAACCAAGGAAAGCCACACAAAGAGATACAAATGGGGGTCATTTGGAGCAAACGCAAGTGAGGGCAGAGATGTCACACAAATAGTCAAAGATTTTCCAAGGGATCTGGTGGAGCACTTCTATTTTCCAATCCTTGTCTCCCCATCTTTATTTTCTACCACTGGACTGACCTTCCTAAGAATAATGACAATGGAAATATAGTGCTTTGGAGGAAACTCTACAGGGACATGGTGTGGCCCATTGGCGCCTACAAAACAGTTTTACACAGCAGGACCTTAGTCTAGATCCTGACATTTATTTTAATTTAATTATCCTGAAGTTCTTTATTTTAAATATAACCCCATAAGGAACATCTCATGGCAAATTCAGATTTCCTTGCAACAAGTTCAGTTTTGTTTCTTTTTCATTCTCTTAGTAAAAGTGTTCAAGGGGCCAGCTTTACCATCTGTCGCATCAATGGATATGTTAAACGTATAGTACATTGCCTGGCACTATGTAGATCTTAAGTATATAGTAGCTATCTTTATGATTGTTTCCTTCTATAGCCCTGTAAGAACAGGAAGTTAAATGCTAAGGCAGACAATTAACTCTTTTTTTGCTGTTATTGACCAGTTATCTACTATCATTTCTGTCCTCCCAAGACCTGAAAGATGTGTTGACCGCATTATGTGACAGGACCATCTGTAACTTAAGCTTTTTTGGAACTGGAATATCTTCTTCCCTTATATTTACCCAGCATAGCTGCAGTGGCTCAGTAACAAACACACGTCTTGCATGACTTTGTGGAGGGAAGGTTTCCAGAAGTCTCTGTGCCTGCTTGGAAGCAGCAAAGGGAGGGAAGATAAGCTGCCAAGATACCTCTTCCATCATAATGAGCACTAATTGAATGTCTATTTGAAAAATAAGTAACATTATAAAGACATCATCACTCAGATGATTTGGGCTGCTGCCTGGCCGATGCAATTCTGTGTCTCAGACATGATTTCATAAGCCAGTTAAGATATGTTACATATTTTAAATATGGTATTGGCTTGGAGTGATCAAGTATTATAGGGCTTTTTTTTTGGAACAGCCCTCAGAAAAATGGTGAAGTGAAGCCTCTGCCCAAACCTTCTTCAGTTTTGGGGCTTTCTACCCTTCTAGGTTCTCATCTGAGTATACCCTGCCTTCCCAAAGTGCTAGCTAGCCTTTCCTGTCTCTGTCTCTAATTACAACCTGTTCATTCACTGTATGCTAACTCACTAGGCCCAAGGTTATGAAACAGGGAAAGCCAGGGACTTAGCTATGGAACCTAGCCTAGAAATATCCAGCTAATTGGGGGCATAGTCAGAAATGGATTTCATAATAGGTTGCATAATTTTATTGAATTCCTTGATAAGAATAAGAATAAGGGTGGACGTTTGGTGGTATTTTAATGGAGTTACAGCCAGGGTCTTTAGAATGCGTAAATGCTGCTCAATCACTCCATCCTCTCTCATCAAGTTCAGAGAAATCTAAGTGCATAAGGGGGGAAAAAACAGCAACAACACATAGAGAACAATAATACATTTATTTGAAATATATTGACAAATATGTATTGATCTCTAACACAATGCTGTTTGGCAAAATGTTAATTATAAAAGTGTAGCCTGGACTCTGTTTATGAAAGGAATGTCTGGGAATGGACATTAGCAGATTCAGTTTTGGAAAGAAACTAGAGCTGGAAATTCTCCTTATCCAACCTATCTTGGTGTTTGTTTTCTTTCAAATGCATAGAAAGCCTAGAATAAATTAAGCAAAGCTGTGGCTTCCCTGACCCACCTCTATGAGACTCCTCTAATATCTTTCTTTGTCTCTTTTTAATCCTCTTGGAACAGTGATTTTTAGCCAGTATGCTGCAAGAATTTTAAAAATGCAATATATGACTAGTTAGGGATACTGACCCCTTTTCCCTTAGATTGTCAAATAAACTAAAAAATGACAACAGCCAGCACAATAATAGCTGTCCAGTGTGAATGCCCTGTATAGAACCATAAACATATAATAAAGTTGCATCTTATTGGTCACGTAGCATAATAAGGTTGTGTCTGATTGGTTAGTTCTTGGTACCATAAGTCCTTATATACAAGTGCAGGCACCTGATTTTTTTTTTTAAAGTAATTTTATAGCAAAAGTAAATCAATCAAAATTATACCTATTTTTTTTTGTCAGATCGGCAAAAAATACTGCAGAATTCTAGTAATTTATGTGTACTGTGAGATGAAAAAGGTTGAAAATCACTGTCTTAGAGTAACTGAAATGGTTGTCTCTGAAACTGACTAGATCAAACATTAAGTTAACTTTAAGGCCAAACTATTCATTAGGCTGAAATTACTCTCTCCATTTTATTTAGCAACCTTATATTAATGGTGGTAACCAATAACCAACTTTTGACCTAATTCCAGGATGAGGCTTCAAATAAAGCCAAACAATAATGATCCAAATATGTTTATTCTTTACAAAGCTCTTTTTATTCTAACCCCTGATTATCTAAGAGAAACAGAGGGCCCGGTGCTTGAGAACAGGGGGCTCTGAGCAAGCACGCCTGGTACAGTCCAGGCTGACACATAGGAATTAGATGACATTGTTATACAATTTATTTAAAGAGATTACTGGGGGGAAAAAAGATTTATTCTATCTAGATTTACTTTCCAACACATTAGTGCAAATCTATTAAAAAGCCTTAATGTTAGGAAGTTATCTTTCATTGAGAGTAGATTTTGATTTCTTAACAACTACCACTTAGATATAAAAGAGAAATAAAAACTATGGTAATATGTTCTTTTTTTTTTTTTCAAAGTGATGCCATGAATAAGAAATGGTATGTTGTTTTAATTTTATTTCTTTTGTTGCAAGTGACCTTTAAATATGTTTTCCTGTGTAGTTGGTTGTCCTCCTTGCCCACACTCCCCACCATTGGAAGATGAATTGCCCACTCATGACCTTTGACTATTTTTATATTGAGGATTGTTTTTCCTTATGGAATTGTATCTACTTATATTAAGACCTTCATACATCACTTTCAAATGACAGGGGGAAAGTTGTGTTCAGAGTAGCAGGGCTCATGTTACTAAAGCTCATAAATGCCTGGCTTTCATCTTCTCTTCACTTCCTTTGGCTCCAGGTCCCCATGTAGTGCCATCATGTTTATTTTTGTTATTATTGTGAGCACTGACGGTCCTTGTCCTCTTCAGTCTGTAATATTCTCTATTTTCCTCCCCCTCTTTCTCTCAATATTTTTCTGTTTTTCCCCTTTTGGGTGAGAACTCATTTCTTAGGATCTTTCCTGCCATCTTTCTTATGTGTAGAGTCTATCCACTATTGCTCTCATTTGATACTTAGATTACCTTTGTTAATTTCAAGAAACATCTCATTGAACCCCCCTGATAAAGGCAGAGGTCTCCTTCAGTAGTAGTTACAGTCCAGTTCCTCCAGTAATTATAAAAACAAAGGCATTGTGGGAGTGAGGGCTGCTTCCTGTGAAGAGAACCTCTGTGAGGACACAGACTTGCAGAAGAGGTTGGGGGTGAGATGTGTTTTTGAAATCATGATCTTGGGCCTGGGAAATCACGGACTAAACCAATTCTTTTCACGCACCTGTTTCCAAACATATATGTAAAAGATGATGTGCAGGACATTGATAAAGGTGAATATTTCCTAGAACAATGCCAATACATTTTTCAAATTATTTATAGATTTCTTGACATTGTCTCATATTCTCTTCCTCAAAAATGTAAATATGAGAATTGGTTAACCTTAAGCAGGAACAAAAATTTTATAGCATTTTTTTAAATAATATTTTTATTGATTTCAGAGAGGAAGGGAGAGGGAGAGAGAGATAGAGACATCAATGATGAGAGAGAATCATTGTCTGGCTGCCTCCTGCATGCCCCACACTGGAGATGGAGCCACAACTTGGGCATGTGACCTGACAGGGCAACTCTTGGTGCATAGGTCAAAGCTCAACCACTGAGCAATGCTGGCCAGGCAATATATCTAATGCTAATTGAGACAATAAGCTTTCCTTGGGCATTTATGATGTCAAAGCACACTGGCAGGTATTATGGAGTAAGCAAAGGAGGAGGGACCTGAATCTCTGCTCTCAGGTTTAAAGAATAGAAAAACAGATTGGAGACATTCGACAATAGATTGACAGATTTAGAAAGTTATTCCATAATAGCTGCTAGTTAACTGAACATTTGAAATTCTTACCTTCTATGTTCTCATTATTTTTTGAGTAAGTATGACTTGAAAATGGTCTTGTATTCAACATCAGTTGAGTGGAAAACATACTTCCTTCTGATCTTATCCTGGTGCCATTTGAAGTAAGTTAACTGCTCTAGGGTGAAATATGACACATAGACAAAAACATCTAAGACTAATGGTGATGACTGGGTCAGCAATTAGGAAAACAGGCAAATATGTGGGGGAGGAAACATCCAAATTTAAAGGTCAAAATAAAAAATTATACTAGTTATTATTAATTGAGTACCTACCAGATTTTATCCAAGTGCATTTGGACTTTGGACTTTGGCCTTAGGAAAGTGCTATGTGAAGCTTGACTTAATGTATTTAGACATACATTTTGCCAGAAGTAAGAGACGTTTATTTAAAAAAAAATAGTAGTCATGGTGGAAATTAAGAGGGAGGGGTAGATATTAAGATTAAAAATCTAGAAAATTTGGAGGTTTTTTTGTATTATGGAGAAATCAGAATGAAATAGACATGGAAAAGAAAGAAAACAGTGTTTGTTATAATGGGTGAAAAGAGGGATCAGGTACAAAATAAGTGGGGGAAGTTTCGCTTGGTGAGCTGCTTTGTTTGGACTGGTTTTTACTGGTTCATTTGTGGGTAGACCAACTTCTATCAGGAGCTGTTTCAAAGGCAGTGAGCAGTTCATGCCAGAGCTCACCATGCTTTTCCTTTATGAAGTGATGAAGGATTGCTCCTGTATGATAAATGTTACCACCATACCAGGGGAAATTGTTAGGAGCTCAGAGGGGCTTAGACGATAACAGGCATTTGTTCCGAGGTACACTGACACTGCAGGGCAAAGCAGGCAGCAATTTGTTATTTCATGGTTGGTCAGGGTTTAAGACAGCTGATTTAATGGACAGAGCAAGAGAACAGCCCTGTCTGTGATCATGCAGATCACCAGAAAACCTGGCAAAGTAACACATTATTTTCCCATCTATATCTACCTGCCATAATAAGGGATATATTTCTTTTTCAAGTTTTCCATTTAGTTTGAAAATCACATGATGATAACAAATCAAAGAGAAAAAAAAAGAAAGAGAAAATCACATGATAGGTCCAGTCTGATGTGAGCAAACAGACAATACTCACCCATGAGCACCTTTTCTGACACAGATTAGGAGCATAGTAAATGTTGTTAAATACATTTTTATAGTTGGCATCTTTGTGTGAAGATTGTATAAGTCATTATGCATCTTATTCCACAAATGTTTATATTTCTATTTCCCAATTTATGTCACAAATAACACACCTGTGTAATAGGCTTGAGCATAAGACCAGCTTTATGGGTAACATTATTATCAGGCCAAGAGGTTCCAGATGCTCATTTGAAGCAGTCTGGCTCCACACCTGTATGCCATCAGTGTGGAGTGACCCTAACCCATTTAATCAATCATGAACCAATCCTTAGAAAGAAACGTGAATTCTTTAGTTGAAACGGTAAGACATTGAACTCATAAAGCCCATCTGGTGCCACAAATGGTATTTTGAGTTTCAATTTCCCATCCAAAGACTTCTGCCAAAACCTTTTAAATAAAACAAGAGTTGTGATCATCTTTGCAGTTCCCAACTGACCCACCAATACTAGGCATGAAATTTATGAAAGTTGTCATCTTAGAGCATACTTTTCTTAATGTACATGATATTTAATTGTCCCATTTACAAATGGAGATAAGCATCTTGAAGAACCACAGGGGTTTTATATCTTATAAAATTTAATTTTAACCTATACTTATCCACTTCCCATTGCTAGTTTTTATTTTCCTATTGTTTTTATTAACAGACTAACTGGAATTTAGCTCCTATTTGTAGTTCAGTCATTCTTATTTGATTTCCCTAGAAATACTTCAAATAATTCATGTAAGAATAAAATAATTTATCTTTAAATGTTTATATTGATTTTAGAGAGAGAGGAAGGGAGAGGGAGAAAGAGATAGAAACATGCATAAGAGAGAAACATTAGTTGACTGCCTCCTGCACACCCCCAGGTATGTGCCCTGACTGGGAATCAAACTGGTGACCTCTTGCTGAATGGGATGACACTCAACCAACTGAACCACACCAGCCAGACAAGAATGAAATAATTTATTTTATGATTGAAAAATACTCAAGCACTTTCCCACCCTTCTGCTAATTTTTACCAGATTAGTCTAATAGTTCTTTGAATTGTTTCCTAGGAGATTGATTCCAGACGCTCATTATTTTAGTCATTCTTCACCAAAGGAGTGGACATTATTGGACCAACATTACTATTAATGCATCCTAAGATCCATGTTTTCATCTTTAGTGTTAATGTCTATAGAACATGATATAAACAAAAAAATCAGGTTAATATTACTCTTCATTAATTAAATAATTTTCTTATTTCCCTGACTCTATCAAAGGACAAGACTCCTCTTGTACACTGCATTCCATTTTTCATTACCTTCTCATGTGTGCTTTGATAATTTTTAAAATCTTTATTGTTGCAAGTATTACGTATGTTCCCCTTTTCCCCCATTAATCTCCTCCAGCCCGCCCCCGTGCTTTGATAATTTAATAAATATCCCCAAGGAGCTTTCAAAAGTGGAAGGCACTAAAATAATCTGGCAAATAATTATCTTATATCACTGCCACAAAATCATTAATAGTTTTCTATACACAATAAATTTCTCTATGTATTACTTTTTACCATGGCTCAAAATAACTATTTGTTTAAAGAAGGAATCAAACCAATGAAATAAACAAACACAAAGTAAAACCTCTTGTATGGAATGGACTGTGTTCTAAAATGGGACTGATGATCAATGCAGATAAAAGTATTCAACCAAGAAGCCCAATTGGAGATAAATTGGTCATATCTCCATCCAAGGGTATTCTGTGGTAATTATCTAGCTCAGAGCTGCCTTATGTATAAAAAACACACAGGAACTATTGTATAAATGGACAAATAGATGAATATTTACCAATAGTTGAATAAATACCAAGAAAATCTGGCTGCCTCTAAACCGAGAAGGGCTACTGCATAAGCTAATCTCTAGCCATGTATTTTCTCTGTTTCTCTGTAGAGTTGTAAAGCGCATACATCTTTTCTCTGTTTATTGAATTAGTTGCTGAAAATGCCTGCACATCCAGATGCATCTTGGGAATATTTGCATCTATTCATGATCATGCATTAGGAGGAATATGTTTTGAAAAAGTACTAGCTGTTGGGCCAACATGCCTGAGGAGGCTGACAACAGGAGAGAGCCATAAAAGGGAACTGATTTCTAGCCATCAGGATCTCTCTCTCTCTCAGGTGTTTATAGCCTGCTCTCTTGACATGGAATTATAAATATGGTTATGGGCTTAAAGCAGGAAAATAAAGATCATCTTTTGGAACAGCACAGGCCTTCACGATAATCCATAATGCAAATAGGAAAGCTTCAAAAAATTGTATAGAACACAAATATATAGAACACTGAGGCCGTAATGGAAGTCTAAGGTAACCCAAAGGCACTGCCTTGGGTTGGGAATTTGGTTTACAATCTGAGCCAAAGTATTTTTCCTCCAAAATTTAAATAAAGTTTCTATTAAAGACCCAAGACTCAAGGTTTACTCTTTGGAACCCTCTGCTCATTAAAATGTAAACACCGGTGTTTAACTCTCAGTGAGAGAAAATGAATTAGACACCGATTCACCTCCTCCAGGCAGAAACATGTGTAGTTTTATAATGATTTAATGTTGCACAACCTAAATCATCATCAATAATATTGAATCAGCATTTACTATGTAACTCAGACTTCTAAGACTTATACGAGGCATCTCATTGAAACTTCCCAAAGCTGAAAGAGGTGAATGCTATTACCCCCATTTTAAGATGAGGAATCTAAGGCTCAAGGGAGTTAAATTTCACAAAGCCACATAACTCTGTGGTTTGTGTTGGCATGTGCACTGGTTGAGTCAGAATTTAAGCCTGGACAATCTGAGGAAGGAGGTGTATGGCGTTGGTAGGTGGTTAGAGCACCAACCCACAAATCGAAGGGTCTCAGGTTCGATTCTGCATGTGCCTCGGTCACAGATTGGATCCCCAGTTCTGGTCAGGACACATGTAGGAGGCAACCAATTGATGTATTTCTCCCACATTGATGTTTCTTTCTGTCTCTATCCCTCCCTTCCTCTCTCTCTCTAAATTAATGAAAAAAAAAAAATCCTCCGGTGAGGATTAAGAACAAAAAAATCCCCTATGGTGGAGCCTGAAAAATCACATGTAGGTTTTCAGCTCGGGCTGGACTCCTCAGTAAGCAAACCCAACCTGGGGAGAAGGTCAACTACACATTATCTTTCTAACCTCCCAATGATTCTATTTGTGAAAATTTCTCCATAAGAGTGCCACTGTGACTGAGATAATTATGCTCTCCAGTTAGAAAGAAAATTAAATTACTAGCAAGATTTCTGAATAAACATAGAAAATCAAAGTAAACTTAAAATTCATAAATTCACAAGATTAAAAAGAATGAAAAGGAAGAACACTAATGAACAGGAGATGTCAACACAGTATTGGAAGATGGAAAAATGATGGGGTCTTAGGAAAAGAGAGGGTACCAATTGCAGAGGACAGCAATAAAAAGCAAGGCAATTGCATTCTAGGATCCAGTAAAGACTCAGAAATGGGAGGCTCCAAGTACCACAAAGGTGATTCTGATTAAAGAGTGCTTGACAGGTCTACCAAAGCACAGTTCAGTGACCTCCCTTCTCTCATGAGAGGAACAGGGGTATAATCTGTGGAGAAATCAAACCCCAAAGGCAGAAGATTGTGGTTTACTAGACACAGTAGAAGTTGAGGGTGAGATGTGGGAATGAAAGTGGGAGGTCACATGCAAAGTAGGATACTGAGAGTTGAGAAGCCCAGCCATCTTTCCCATCTTGCTCACATGATTTTGGTGGACAGGCAAAAATGCTTTAGGCAGGAAACTGGAGGCTTTCTATGGAGAAATTGGCAATTGTGGGTACAATAACCAACATTCAGTTCCCTGCCTAATACCCCAACAGGGAAGCCCAAAACATGATAAGGATTTTGCATACCCACACAACTTCCAGTGGGCCTTTTAAACATGACTGGAGAGTCAAGAATGATTGACATTTGAAGAAATTCTTCAACTCAAAAGACAGATTCACAAAGAAAGAAACTGAAAGCAAAGAAAGAAACTTTGAATATTCTGTACTCAGTATTCTCAGAGATCCTAAAGAAGGTACTGCATCTATTTACAAAAATATAATGCTAGAAAAGTGGAATCAGAAATAATGCACAGGTTTTAAAAAGGACCAACATGTTAGCTTAAATTATATATACATATATAAAAAAGCATTCTAAGCTGATGGCGGACAGAGGTCACGATGCTAGAGCCCACAAACCTTTATTCTCTGCATTCAGTTGCTCAATGCTTCAAGCAGTTGGTCTGGATTTTCAACACGATATCATGTAGAAGTGAATATTTCATTTCATAAGTACATGCAAAATAGAATGAAATATGTGACATCTGTGTATGGCCAGAAAGACTACCTTGGGGTTTGGTTTTCATGAAGAAATATAATTTTTGAGAGCTTAGTGAAACTTCAGAGTTGACTTACATTAACCAAACCCATACATTAATGTGCTTAATTGAAGTGCTCATTTGTTAATTTCACTTGGGAAATAAAGAACTTTGAATATTGGAAGTCTTGAGCAAGATTGTCCTGCACTATTTATCTATCATCTATCTATGTATCTATGTATCTATGTATCTATGTATCTATGTATCTATCTATCTATCTATCTATCTATCTATCTATCTATCTATCTATGCAAAATCATGTAGGATGAGCATAAAATTAAAGGGATTGATTAATTATCCACTGGCTAAATTAATTATCCACTGGCAAAATTGAAAATCTTGTCAAAGTGATAGTCTCAAAATTATGACAGGATTGTTAAAAAAAAAGTCAACACATTAAATCCTCTGGATAATAATGATGTGACCCTGACATTGCATATCTCTGTGATTCTTTCACCACCTCTCAAGCTTCCAAACCCATAGTTTACTCAGCTTCACGTTTGCATGCTCTTCTGATTTTGTTGATTCTGGAAGCTATTTGGGCCTCTTTAAATGACCTCCTTATGAGGAATTCTGGTATGTTGTGTGTGAATGTCAATATTATTTACTTTATTATATAGTTGTGGAATTGCCTCTGTATTTTCCCATTACTTATAGTGGTTTCCTTGCTATTTGGGAGGCGTTACTTTCTAATTTCCTATGGTTCCTTAATATAAAGGAATGTTAATCGTTTAACACTCCTGGCATCTCTGTTCCATAATCTATTTCCTTTCTGATGATTGACTTATCTGTTAGGTAAATACACTGAGCATAATCAACTCATGCTCACATGAGCTTCCCTAGAAAGCACCTATACTCTGTTCCTTCTTGTCACATATCAAACCTGGACAGAGTCCCCAGGCATTACTTGTGACTACATTAATAATATCCATAATTATGGATTTATTTAGCTAATCCATTTGCTATTATACTATTATTATATGCTATAATTTAATTTTATAAGTAATGAAGTGGTTTTTGTTTTCTGTTCACATTGCTTTTTTTTTTTTTTTTTTCCCCAACTACCTCAGAACTTGAGTGAGAAAGAGGAGTCATATTTTAATATTTACTGATTGGCTTGAAGAATTCAAACATTTGTACTATGAGATGACTTGGAAAATACTGTCTTAATTTTATGTTATTGAAAGAAAGCTGGACTGAGTTTTAGGTCTAATTTTCCTATAACTTTAAAATGTGATCTTGGGAAACATTTTATTTCTTTAGGAATCAAATTTTCTATTGCAGCATAAAGTAGGTTAGGATAGATGGTTCCTAAGAATTAATTAGCCATGAGTAATTTATGGATTTTCATAGACAGATCAATTCAAGTAACTATGGTATAGAGGTATATCAGTAGATTTAGGAATATTCAGGGGATTAGTTTTTCTAGGTCAAGTTAAATGACAACCCCATCACTTTTCTATAGATTTATTGAAATTGAACAAATATTAGTTGAAATGTCTTCCATTCCTTATGCACTGTGAAAACCCTTTACTAAGCTTCCTGTGTGATATCTGTATACCTTGGCCTTCCAATTACATGAACTTACATATCAATAATATTTCCTCTATTCCTCTTTCATAGTCACATTCTTGACTATGTCACACCTAGAATTACACAATTTTTGAAATTTGATCATTATCTCCCTTTCTCACAGCGTATTGCTGCATATAGTTCACATTAACGATGCGTTGACCTCATTGAGAACCACAGGCTTGACTAATTAATTGTCTTTCTAATATTCTCCTTATGTCCTTACCACCTTTTACCTAGCTTAGTTTCCCTTTTTCACCATAATTACCACCTCATTGCAAATAACTTAACCTCTGAAAAAAAAATCTCCAGACAAATTCTGATTCTGGTTTAAACCACAGGGAATGGTCTTACTTTGTCCTCAGTAATTCTTCAATGAGTGAACGAATAAGTGAATCAGTATGAAGAAAAAAAGAGACAGAATATTTAATTTCTGGAATTCTTGACATGCACTTCGCGCTTTGGTTGATATAGTCTCTAGAAGAAGAAAGCAGATTCGGCACACCTCATTAACTTAAGATTACAAGATACCTAAAAGAAAAGGAAAGATTTGCACTCAGTTCTAGCTTTGGACTATCTCTTGTTATGCGTCTCCAATGGATAATTTCTGCAATAACCATTCTATATTTCTATATCTGTAGATGGTTATGGTCCTTTCTAAAAAATGTTGTCTCCTGATCTTGGCTACTCTGGAGAAAGCAGATGTTTCCAGATCCATCCCCAGACATTTTACTCCAGCTCATGTTCCACTGACCTCTCCAGCCATTTATATAATTAATAGATGTTAGTTTACTTCTTTACCTCAACAAATGGTCATTGTATAATCATGACTTTACTAAGGACATTGCTGTTATCTTCTGACATCAAAGTCTCTGGAATGAAAGGATAATGTAAGAGAGCAATACTTGATCACTTTATGGTCAGTCCATTTCTTTGTTTGTCCCATCCAACCTCACAGAGTGTGTAAGAGTTAAAGCCACAATAGATCAGGGTAGAAAAATAGCACAGATAATAAAAGAGTCAGCAGAAATAGCTTCTGTCCTGCTGCTTCTGCTGCAGGGCCTTTAGGAATATTACAAACTACAACTATATATACGTTTATGTGCCCTTGTAAATATGTCACATGTAAATATTTTTCTGGAAGCCTGGGAAGGCTGAATCAATGTATGACCATTTTTCCTCCCGTCAGAAGCAATAGAATTTTTACTAGCATAATTTCCATTACTCAGCACTGACTATGATTTCTTAGATCAAACTAATTAGAAATAGTTACACTTTGTACCCTAAGATACATCAAATTTATTAGAAACATTATGTATGTGCACACACACAAAATAAATAGGGATATTAAATATAAAGATATGACATTTATGCCAATGGTTGGAGTGAGGAGGCATTCTAATTAGATAGTGAATATTCTTAAAGTATGGATTTTTTTATGGGGATTGCACTATTTGGTTAGAACTACAATCGCTAATACAACTTGAATGTATAGAGGAAGGCAAAGATTATTTTTGTGTGTGTGAGAAAACAAGTCAATCTGTATTTTTTGTCCATTGTTATGTGTGTTTGCTAGATGCTATGATGAGAAAAATGAGTTTCCAGCATTGAAAAGTTTTTAAATATCACTTGAGGACAAAGATTATGCTAATCTAAATAGCTAGTATACAAAAGTAGAATGTTGTAATATCTTTAACTATGTGTTAAAGGAAAGAACAGATGGACTTGTTTAGAGAAAAGATTTAACTTTGTGGTTGGAAGACCTATCTATGGAGTGGGTGAGACTTAATTGGTTTTAAAAACTGAGTTGAGATAGAAGATCAGTATGTCAAGGAAAGAATGGATGAGATTACTTCCTGCTCCAGGGACTTAAATCATCCACGACTGAGAGAGTCGGACTCCATTCATGAATATGCAGTGTGTCCAGACAATATTGCTGATATTTATGTGGAAGATACCATGCTAGGAGTTGAATGCGATAGGTAAACCAGAAGTGCTGGATGCTGCTGTTGGAGTTTCTCTTGCTGTGGTTGTTATGATTCTAAGCGCTCTTATATATTCACTTCAGAGGTCATGAGAGAAGAGGCTTTCCTAGTGCTTGGCAGTTGTGGAAAGTGTTTATGTGATTGATGTAACCTGTATGCTCCCCGCTCTTACCAGTCTGTGAGATACATGGGGTCATTTTGCTGTGGTAACCCATGCATTGTACAGGTCTTAAGTTTTGATGTACCATCCCCATCAGCGCACACTAAGGTGCACATCTATCCACATTGCAGCTTCAGCATCCTCACACAGTGCCCGTGGGAGCTCCTCCCCATGGCTGTGGCATCTAATGCCCTCCAATGTGATGGAGATCCTGACTCTGCATTTTGACAACGCTCCACTCACAAACAATATACAAATCTTGAAAATTACTACCTGTTGAGGCCCTTGATAAGCTTCCATTGAACTAAAATTGATGTCTATTCTACTCTGGAGGGCCAGAAGAAAACAGTATCAGTTTGGAATCCTCCTGCCTCACTTGATGGACATTCAAACATGGGGTAGTAACTGTCATTCCCCTTGAATCTGGGAGAAAGTGTCTCTACTCCTTAGAGAAACTTACTTGCACTTGCTTCTACATGGCCAGACTTTTTTTTTTGCCATTTCTGAGCTCCTCAATTAATTGTACTCAAATTTTGCAGAGCAACGGGCAAATACAATATATATTTAGCCATTTGAAACTCCCAGTTCTATAATGGGATTAGTCTTTAAAAAGTCTGTTTTCTTCTGCCGTTGGTTTTTATTCACACTTCTTTGTTCAGAAGCCACAGTGAATGACTCAGAGCAACATTTCTCTTTAAGAAAAATTAATCTGCATTGGCAAGAGTCAACAGAGGTGAAAAGATTTGTTTTTTAAATTGTCAGCAAATAAGCAACCACATACACAGTCACTAAAAAAGTCAAAGTTATAACTTCTAACCAGCAGGAAGCTATCAGGTGGAAAGCAAAAGTATTCTCTATCCCTTATCTTTACATTTCACCTTATGTTTTATTAAATTAAATATATTTAGATTGCTGATTACTAAAAGTGCTAATTATACTGAAAATAAGAATAGGAGTGGTATACAAATATAGTATGTGTGTATATGTACACACAAACACACGCAGGCCCATATTTCTATACAACTTTCACTTAGTGTAAACTTCTTGGAGGAGATAGATCTCAAACCTTTTTTTTTTCTTTTTAGGAGAAAGTATATTTGTCTAGGTGCTAGAAATGGAGAGAAGGCTGGGTATGTGGGATCACTTGGTTTGTGCAGGTCAGTAATTTCCATATAGAATTGCCGCCTGTTTAAGTTCTTGCCTAGATGACAAATGCATACTTTTGGATTGACTCTCTGTATTGGTTGTTGGCAAATATGGTGACTTCTAACAGATCACTATGGACTGTACTTTCTAAACTATGGTACAATAAGCAATTGAGTAATAAATTATTGATTAAAAAATGGCAACAGGAAAGTATAGGCTCCAAAAAGCCTATGTCTATTAGAAGTTATTATATACCATAACAAGCATTAAAACTATACAGGGAAAAAATCTTCAGTGCTGAAATAAAATTTTTCTTTTAGGTGTTAGTTGCTCTGGGCTAGTCAATCATCTAATACACCAGACCAACAAATCAAATCTTCCCCATGTTGGACACAACTAAAATTTTATTTGTTTCATAATCAGGGCAATGAAAATAAAATAAAGAAGGGTGTCCCATGATATTTTTAAAATGGGCAAGAAAGAATGAATTTAAAACGGATCTCAAATGCACAGAACTGAATTGATTATAATCCTAATCTCATTATTTGTCCATCAATAACCCTGTGTATTTAGTTATATTTTCCTAATTTATTGTACTTTTAAAATGCAACTTAGAAACCCACCATCTTATAAGTAGCCTTGAACTTGGAAATTAAACATCTACTTATACCTACCCCCTCATCTGAGGAACCATCATTCTAAATCTTGTGCTCATCATTCCTTTCCTCGTTTTTTTTTTTAATTTTATAACAGTTATATGTATTGTGTATACATATAGATATACATATAACACACACACTACATATACATATATAGATGCATGGGTTAACTTCTGGACTTTCAATTAAATTCTCTTGGAATTTATGTTTCTCTCTCATAGTGTCTTGTTTAAAATATACCACAGTATCTTGTTTAAAATAGCTTTTTAGAAAGTAAATTTATTTTAAAATAAGTGTGTGTGTGTGTGTGTGTGTGTGTGTGTGTGTGTTAGAATTGCCATCTGGGGTTTTAGCCTGAAGAATCCTCAATATGTATTAAAGACCTAAATGTAAAAGTAAAACGATGAAACTCTTAGAACTAAAGAAAACAAGGGTATGTCTTCATGTGCTTATATTTGGCAATGATTTTGTAGATATGACACCAAATTCCCAAGAAATAAATCTGCATAGCTGCTATGGAAACACCACCTTTATGTTCCTCCAAATTGTCTTAGATAGTTTCAACTTTTGCTTTCCCAAGAAAATTTTAGAATCACCTTTTCAAGTTCCATGAAAAAGCCTGTTGCAGATTTATTAAAATGCCAGGTATTTTAAGAGGGTGAGGCATCTACATGATGAAGTATAAAATTATTAAAATACAAAAATATTTAAAATAGTGAGAAATAAATGATCCAGTGGCTTGAATAGGAAAACCCCCAAAAAACAAAAACAAAAAAACACTGATAGTATACTCTTAATACTTTTAATAACCTGGTTATTATTAACAGGAAAGAAGTAAAGGGAAAACTAAATAAGATAGGCATGCCATTTATACAGCTTTGCCCAAAAGCTAAAGTTCATCCCTCTTCAAGTCTACTCCCCACAGATGGATGGGGGAAAGGACTGGACAAAGGCAGTTTAGACACATGGCTAGTAAGTAAGTCTGGGTGATGTGGGAAGGTCACATTTATCAGTCACACCTGGAAGCAAGCCAGTGACCAGAATAGGTGTGGCTGCTGCAAGGGCTCAAAATCTGAGAGACTTAACTCCTGAACAAAGGATCTCTCTCTCTCTCTCTCTCTCTCTCTCTTTCTCTCTCTCCTCTTGGGCTTTTGGCCTTCTTGCTTTCTTGGGACTCCTATTGCAGAGGGTGAATTCCTCTACTTTTGCCCACGTGGCTCACAGCCAAGTAGGACCACACAATGGATTGATGGACTGAATCTAGCCTGATGCTCTGCCAGGCTCAACTCCACCAAGAAAGGGAAGCTCTGGACATTGGCTTTGTTTTTAGCTCTGCTGGAGGCCCAGCTGCACCTTTTTCAGGACTGAATTAAGGGACATGGGATTTTGCAACCTGAGGGATATAATTTCATGTGAATAAAAACAATTCACTCTCTCATGCCAGTCTTAGAATATTCATTTTCTGAAGATATTGTAAGAACCCCAATCCAATTAGTGATGGAGAAATCCTTTTCTCCAGCAACACTCTGAAACAGAGTTTTTAACTTTGATAAAGTACAATATATCTATTTTTGTCTTTGATTCATTGTGAGTTAATTGTTGCATATGATGTGAGGTAAAGGTCCAATGTCATCATTTCATATATGGCTGTCCAGGTGTTCCAGCACCATTTTTGAAAAGACTATTCTTTTTCTACTGAATGGCTTTGGCATCATTATAAGAAATATCAGCTGACCATAAACACATGGCTTTTTTGCTGGACTGAAAGAGAAATAAAGTCATTTAGTTACTGGTCCATATAGTTTGAAATCAATATAGTTTGGGAAGTTCCTTGGAAAGTTACATTTCTTAAAATTCCATAACTATGAGAGCTTTTCATTTCTGAGATGTGGTACTTATTATGTGCAAATCATTTTATTTAATCCTCAAAGTAACCCTAAGAGATGGGTTTTATGTGATTGCTACTGCTTAAAGGCAGAGAAGGTGATGAATCATTGCAAGCACGTTGAAGTCCTACCACCTGGGTTGAATCCCGAGTTTACCATCATCACCTTTGTAGCCATCATGCTCAAGGCACTGAACATCTCTGTTTCAGTTTCCTCATTTGTAAAACAGCATCTACTTCATAGGATTGATGTAAGGATTAAATAATTTAATATACATAAAACACTTAAATTAGTGCCTAACTCAAAGAGCTAGATAAATGTATAATTATTTTGAGAATAGGAAGACTTGGATACATAAAATTGGACATTTGTTTCAGGTAATTAGACATTTATGTACTTGATAAAGCAAATGATTTCTGTGCTTAAGCTCCTGATTACTCTGCGTTCTGCCTCCCAAGATGTTTATTTAGATTATTATTTTTTTTATTGTTTTGCAGGTGACTAGTGATGCCTATTTTTTAAATTTCCCAGTGAAAAGCATTTCTGTTTAAGTGGCATAGAATTTGGAAAAGATCTTCATTTATCTCTGAGTTAGACTGGTCTCCATGTGCAGAGCTGGATGCATGCTCAGACGACACATGAGAAGACTCTAAGCTTTCATCTCTGGCTGACCTTTAGGCTCCACACAAGCAAAAAGTAAAGGTAAAGTAGAATTGTAAATAGCTTGGGTAAGTGTTGAAGGAGTGCCCTCACACAGAACCAATCTGCAAAGATTAGAAAAGGGTTTTTTTGCGGGGGAGAGAGGCAGGGATAGGCAGGAGTTTAAGAAAATCATTGTCAAAACATTTGTTGACCACTAAGCTAATGGAACAGAGACTTCAGTGATCACATACAACAGAGAATAAAGACAGAGTAGTTTGGTAAAGCCAATAAACCAAACGAACAATAATGACCCACAATAAGCAGCAATAGCAAATCCTGGGGTGGGGGAGAATCGGATTTTTAGATTATCACATTATAATATTTAAAACTAGTAGCCCTGCACACGAATCCATGTGCCAGTAGCTCGCCAGTAGCTCACTGCTGCCCTCCTGTAGCTCCACCTGCCCCCTCCCCCTGCCCCCCTCATAGCTTGCTGCCCTGCCCCCTCCTGTAGCTCTTTGCCACCCACTTGTAGCCAGTAGCTTGCTTCCGTCCTCCTGTAGCTCTCCCAGCCTCCCTGCCCCCTCCCCCCTCATAACTTGCTTCCCTGCGCACTCCTGTAGCTCTCCACTGCCCGCTTGTAGCTCACTGTCCCACCCTCTTGCTGATCCGTGATCCGGTTGTTACGCAGTCGATCGTTACGCCTCACGGCGTAACAGATAATTAGCATATTCCTCTCTTATTATATAGGATATTATATAGGATGCCCTGTTTTCAACAGCAACAACAAATTATGACCCATATAAATAAAAAATAAAATCTAGTTCACTCAGAGGAACAAAAGAGAAATTAATAGGGGTTCCTTTGCCTGCACACATCAAAGCCCATTAAGACAAGACCTTGCAGCAAAGAAAGTAGAGTTTTATAACTTGAGAAGTGCCCCAGAGTTACAGGTGAGGTAATGCTCAAAGACCTGGCTCCCCTTTGGCTTCTCAGGAAGGGCCACATAGGGGAAAAATCATTAATCATAGTGACTAAAAGAGTTAAGGTTGTGGTCTCTACACATTGGCTGGCACTAGGGTAGGGGATAGTTGATTAATGCATCTGGTCCTGATATCACCATGGTGTCTCTTCATCTGTTTTTGCCTATTTTCTGGGTCTGGAGCTGAAACACACCTAAAGCCTAAATATTATCTTTAGTTTGATTGAAACTCTCTGTGGTCAGTAGAAATGAATCTTTGTTCCTAAGATTACTTGATACAGACCAGGGCCTTATTGTCCTGAGGGCTTAATAATTAAGAGAGTGGATGCAAGGGAGAAGGAGGCAGGTGAGTCACGGTGCTGGCTGAGGCAAATTTGAATCAAAAGGGAAGAAAAGAGAAAAGGTCATATTAAAGAAATGAAGTTTCCGTGTGGTTATAGAAACAGTCCCCAAGAAAGTGTAGGCATTGGACTTACTAAACAAAGATTTTTAAATTGATTGTTTTAAATACCTTCCAAAAGACTAAGGAAACCAGGAACAAAGAATTTAGCTATGAGAACCCAGGGTGTATTACCAAATAGATAATATCATTAAAGATAACTCATAAAAAGGAACCAATTAGAAAAGCGTAGGGGAAAGATTTAATTGGAATCAGTAAAGGATATCTCCTTTTTTTTTTTTTTTTTTTTTTTTTTGAAACTGGTGTTAGAAGGTAAGGGGGTTGCCTCTAAAGAAAATGCTTAAAATCAGTGATGGAGAATTGAGAGGTCACAACTGAAAGCTTCATTTTGCTCTGGGTCAAGGTCAACTGCTGAGAAGAGGGAAGGATCTTCACAGATTTGAGGAATGATGATAATATACATTTGGATAAACTGTGCTTACTATTAAGTATTACTGGAGATCATGAATTGAAATAGTGAGAATTAGCACCACTAGGGTATTTCCTTGAGTTCATCCATCAACCACAGAGTAGGAGCAGAGAGGACATGTTGTCATATTGATCCAGATTTGTTGAACATTTAACCAATACAATCTCCTAGTGTTCTCCTTAATAGTACTTCTAACTAGTTTTAGTATAAGGAAAGGATATCTTTCCTAAACATTTTATTTATTTTCAACAAAGGTTTTCATTAAAATCGTTTTCAGCAGGTGTTAGAAAGTACAGAACCAAATTTCTATTTCACTTGTAGAAACTACAAAGAATCATATAGTATGCATTTCTATGGTTAATTTTCTCTTCACCAGCTTTCCTATTACAGCATATCATAAAATGGATATTACTTGGAACTCAGTTCTGGGAATTTTAGCTTGGTAACTAAAGGCTGAATACTATATATCCTTCTTTGAAAGTCACAAGTTACATTAGTATTATCCAGAGTATGCTTGTATAACAAATAATTTAACTATTGTTAAAGCCAGTTTTTCTCATATTAATTAATTTACTTGTAGCCTTTTAATTGGTTTTATTACTCAAAAAAACTTCATATTTATTTAGCTTTCTGACTCTGTGTTTGTGCCTTCAACACTTTTACAGCGGTTTTCTGCTCCTCAGTAAGGAAAGCTCGCTTAATCTGTCCCAGACACATTTAGCTCACATGGATCCACCCCAGGCCCTGCTGACAGGTTTTTCACTTTAGACAACATCATTGTAACTTTAGGTCTCACAGCATGAACTCCACAAATTTGGCCTGGGCACAGGCTACATGCAGATTTTGATACTTTCCCAGCCTTCTTGGTATACTGATAAAGGTAAACATTTCTATTACCAGGGGTTCGGGACAGCCTGGTTTTGTAGAGACTATGGTAGGACAGCCTCCTCCGATGGCATGTCCAATGCTGGACCATTCCAAATGCCTGTAGCCATCGTCCTGGAAGAGGCTCTCATATTTATTTTGTTACTGCAATATATTTTACAGAACAATGCTGTGAATTCAGCCTTAATACATTTTTTCAGTCTCTTTTATTTTATACTAGTGGCCCAGTGCACAAATTCATGCACCTTGAAAGGAAATTAATTAGAAGAAATATTTTAATATTGCTGTTTGCCCTTTCTCTATAGTAGAAGTGCCAACCAAATTCATGATCAACAATGACAGATCGAAACACCCGTGTGTGATTGGCGCCAGCGAGTCAACTTAGTCTTTTATAGATATAGAATAAACTTGCTTAATTAGACCTGCTCTCTGATTTAGTTAAACTTTTTCACCCCAGTGAAGCACCCCAACTTCTCTTTCTGGTAATTGTCAACAACACAGCAGTAAATATCAACATGGAACAGATTATTATTATAGATCATGCAGGGAGAACAAAGGGTAAAATATTTAACTGCAGCAGTGTTTGACTATATTCTGTGCAATGAGAAAACCTGAAGTCATTTTCAAGGTCCACCATTTCTTATTTTCAATGGGGTCAAGTTTCTAAACTTTCTAAATCTCTGTTTTCCAGCTAATGAAAAGAAAATAGGATTCCACCGAGTCTCCTATCTACCTACTCCAGGACTTCTGTAAGGATCAAATGAGATAAAGCAGGTGAAAATGCTTCACAGACATTTGGTTAAAGTGTAAAATGTTTGTACCTGGCTATAAAGCAAGTCGTGTTTCTAGGCTGAAGAAACTGCAAAGAGGCTAGTCGTCATGACGAGAGGAAGCTGGGCATTGCTATGTGACATCGTTACTCAGCGCCAATAGCCACCATTTCTGGGCTGGGCTGTGGGCCACATTTTGTGCCATGGGTTCTCAGCAGCGTCAGCTGCAATTTGGTGGGCTATTGCTCTGAGTTGGTGGTAGGGTCTGTGTCCCATTTGGGGGAAGCTGAGTATTGCTTGTGATCGCCAGGTCCATGGTGCCATTTATTGTTAAATGGTTTGTCGCTAGGGAGAGGAAGCTGGACATTGCTATATGATATCATTACCTGGGCCCACAGCCACCATTTCTGGGCTCAGCTGGGTTTTGGGCCACATTTTGTGCCATGGGGTCTTGGCAGCAGTGGCTGCAATTTGGTGGACTGTCGCTCTGAGGTGATGGTAAGGCCTATGTCTCACTTGGGGGAGCCGAGTGTTGCTTTGTGGGAGCCAGGTCCATGGTGCTGTTTCTCTGTAAATGGCCAGTGTGAGTCACGGTAGCTCCTGCATTGAGCGCCTGCCCCCTGATGGTCTGTGCACGTCATAGTGACTGGTTGGATGGGTGGGCACTTAGCATTTTAGTCATATATATATATATAATAGATGTTTTTCTAAACTGCCTTGAAACCTTTGTCATTTGAGAAAGGTGGGGGAGACCTCCTGGTGTCTAGATCAAGGGAGGAGTGATTTCACCTGAAACATTCACCTGTGTTTTATAGGAATGGGATCTGTATTTTCTCCTGCCCCTTCTCAATAAACAGAGAGGATCTCATTGGAAACATTAAATCAATAAAATAAAAATAAAGAAGTGATATTTTAACTGGACAGAAGAGAGAAATGAAAGTTAAATTGGTAGCTCACAGCAGCACCATGCAATCTAAAATTCTGTCTCTTGTGAAATGAACCATCTAAACTCAAAAGTGGCATTGAGGATATGATTTTATAAAAAATATAGGCAGAGACAAGTTAGAGGTTCTTTCTTAGAAACATTTTAAACTACCATAAATACCCATTGACAATAAAGGGGGGTGGGGTGGGGACAAGCAGCTATCACAAAGTAAACTTTGGAAAATTCACCTTTGATTGATGGTTTTGATTTCATGTGGAAAGTTATTTTGGAGTTCAGTTTGAAGACTTTTTTTTATTGAATTTTTATTATTTTAAGATAATTTAAGACTGAAGTCCTACAAAATGCTTTCCACAGTTAGAATCTATCTTTGACTGGGCATCCTATATGAAGCTACCAATTTAAAGAACAAAAAAAAATCCATTTGTCTCAAGAAAAAAAATATAATAGACAGGCAATCTTTGGCTAATGTGATTTATGGTAACTGATGGCTTGGGTTGTGAATCTTCCTCTCATAAATCAGAAAATAAAACCTGTGACATGGTGATTGGCACTAATTAAAAAACTCAACTTTAAAACAAATCAGATCTCAATTTTGGCTTTTCTGGACCAGGCTTATATAAATGCCATATTTTCTAGTTTTTTAAAATACCTGTGGTATGCAGAGGTCAAAACCACTGACTGACTTACTGTTCAGAATGGGCCAGATGAAAACATTCAAAAGCACTGAACATTTGGAAGTCAACTCATATGTGACATTTCCATAATTAAATCTTTCACTCATGTTTATGGATGTTCCATTTATCCATTCATTTGTTCAGTTCAAATTTGTTGCACTCCTAGTACATGTCAGGCACTGTGCTAAACCCAGCCGCAGCATGCTTGCCACCCTCACTCTGATCATCCTTATCCCAGAGCTCTGATGTCTCTTATTTTTTAGAGAGAGAGGAAAGGAGAGGGGATGGGGAGGGAGAGAGAGAGAGAGAGAGAGAGAGAGAGAGATATCAATGTGAGAGAGTAACATCATTTGCTCCTGCACACACCCTGACCAGAGATTGAACCCACAACCTGGGTAAGTTCCCAGACCGGGAATAGAATCAGCAACCTTTTTGTGCATGAAATAACACTCAACCAACTGAGCCACACTGGCCAAGGCTCTCTTTTCTTCATGTAGTCCTTGGTGGTATTTTTGAACCAAACTGAATGACTCATGAAAGTTTTGCTTCAAATAACAAGTAACCAAAAGACAGATTGTCTTATTTGCATTTGTCCTAAAAGGTCTTGAATCATTTCTTCTCATGAAATAAAGGTGAAAACCAAACAAACAATGGAGGGAGGGATGAATCTCTGTAAAGCAGATTACTTCTCTATCCTGCTGTAGATACAAAATATTGTGCTTGATTGCTATCTTATTTTTAATTTACTAGAGGCCCAGTGCATGAAATTCATGCACAGGTTAGGGTCCCTAGGCCTGGCTGGCAATCAGGGCTGATCAGGGCAGCTGGGGCCTTCCTTCCAGCTGCCAGCTGGGGCCTCCCTTCCCCGACTGTGGGCTCCTGGCCAGGGCCTTCCTTCATTCTGTGCCACCCCCTGGTGGTCAGTGCACATCATAGCGAGAGAGCGAACTCTTGGTCTCCTGGTTTACCTCCTGAGGGACAATTTGCATAATAGGCTTTTATATATATATATATATATATATATATATATATCAACATTGAGTAACTTCACAAATACTTTGACAAAATCAAGAGGAAAAAATTACACTTTGGTGAGTAACCTAAGGTTTTCTTTGTTTACATGATCCTTTCAAATTCTTTTCATATACTTTTCAAACTAAAGTATGTAAATATTATTGATTTTTCATATATATTTGCATCCAATGTCTTTTGCAAATTATAAGTAGAATAAATGCCATAGAGAATTTGTTACAAAGATTAATTGATTTTCATTTGAAGAACATTGCTCCCTCATTTCATACCCGTGGTATGCATTAGTATAGGGTGAGCTTTTTCTATTTACTAGTTTTTGCTCAGCCAGTTTTAAATACTTCAGATTATTCACGCATCTTATCAAGCACACATTCATTGCACTTAAATCTCTGTTTATGTGTTTTTAAATAGTAAAATAGGAGAATAAAAGAATATATTAGCTAAACCTAACACACAAAGAACTAATCCAGAAAGATTCTACCTGTTATTGTGAAATGTCTTATGTTATTAAGGTTAGAATTCTCAGCCTTATCCTCACCGAGTTGTAATCCTTCTTTGATATAAACGTAAGTCCCTGAAGGGAGGATAAGCAAGTAATAAACATATTGTTTCTTTATTGTCACGAATTCAAACCTATGAAAAAGCCCAAGTGGTAAAATGTATTTCAGAAAATCATATAATGTGAGCAAATGCAGAGGGAAACTTGAATTTTCAAAATAGGAGGGAGGTTTTAATGTTAGTTATTAATAGTGCCATATATATAGGCCGACCTTACTTGGAAGACAACAACCAACTTTTGAATGTAACATGTAACCTTCCTGAACACATACTATATGGTAAGGAAGAGGAAGACATGTGGACCTGGTCTGTCCATAACTCCATTCCCGGGTCTGTGCAGCCAGGCTGGGGCTTTGGGCCTTTGACCTCTACCATTTGCCTTTTCCATTCTGACTCCCCTAGTGAAATGTAGACATGCATATGTCATTCTGTCAGTGTTATTTTATTGCTACACTAAATTGACTAAGTATACAAACTGGTTGACATTGTATGGGTAATACTCTGTATCTTGTGGTCAGTGCATAGGAGTCTACAGTCAAGGTGGTCAAGGTCAGTAAAACCTTTCCCTGGGAGAATACAGATAAGCCATAACAAAACAAAACAAAACAAAGACCAACAAGTCATAAAAGAACATCCCTGACAAAAATAACATTTTCATCTTCAGAAAGGCTCATTTGTTAATATCAAACCAACGATGAATCTAATTGCTGCAATTTTAGGCAACCCTTGGAGTCAAATGTAGAGTGTTTATCAGAAGGAGCAGTTTTTAGTGCTAGGCATGTTTACATGATTTTGGTAACTGTTTAATCATTTTCTTGCTAAGACTATAAGTTTCACTTCAAAAGTTTTGTTCTTTCAATAACTTTCTAGAAAAGAGCTTTATATTCTACTGTTGTCGAAGAAAATAAAAAAGCCACACTCAACCCATTTGTTACCTAGATACTTTTTAACTGCTTCATTATAAATGAGACCAAAATAAAAAAGAACTTGACTTTTCTGGGCAAGCTACATGTCTTGCGGATGCTTGGCCCTGGGTCACAGTGTCTCTTTGTCATTTCTACTAGGAAGATGAGACAGAAGGTCTGGGGAAATGGGGCTCCAGGCTGTGGCTTGTGATCCGTGCTCTCAGCAGCAAGATGAAAAGAAAATAATGGGACCAACCCCCAACCTCTCCATCTATCTCCTACATAAACTGGCAGTCCTGCGACATCCTTGGCCACCATCCAGCATGACAGATGCGACTCCCAGAGCTGTGGATTGATGCTGGCAGTGAAATTCCCAACAAGATATTTTTCTGCCATATGTTCTGGGAGTGCCTAGGCCACCAGGCTTCCAATGACAATGTAATTTGATGGTTTAAAAGTATCTTAACCGTATTTCCTTCCAGAATCTTCAGACGGGGAGACAAGCACTGCATGGAATCTACTTCTGGAGACTGGCCATGTGCTTACTTGAACTATGAATTGCCTACTTCTGCCCCATGAACTCTAACCTTTGGGGAGTCTGGTTATTTCATTTACTTGGACTCTATGGCTGAGAGAATGAACTGCCTTTGTGGAAAAATTGTGACAGTGATAGGGAAAGAGAAGACTCCTTTTGGAAGTTTGATCTGCCTCTGTTCGACCTTAGGGCAGCTGTTGTTCTAGCTGTTTCCCAACTGATGGCATTTAAGTTGTCTCCAAACTTTTTATTTTTTTTATTTACATATAGTAACATGTTCATTTCTGTGTTACCTAATCTCAAAGGGTAGATATTTCTTACCTGTGAGAGCAAATTCCATATTTCTTAGTATCTTTATCATCTCATGGTATCACCATTTCTTCTTCAAAGATAACCTGCTTCCAGCATCTTATTTAATCTCACAGTGATACTGATTTTTTTACAGCCTTTGGAAAACACACTCACATCTCCTAAGAATCCAAGAAATACTCATGTGTTGGCTTTGAAAAGATGAGCAGTTGCAGACTTGGTGCCTTACAGGGATATGAGGTGGGATGGTTAAGAAAAAAACCATATTGTCATCGGGGATCCAAGTTTATCACCTGAAGTATGTGAGAGGCATCTTCATAAAGGAGTCTGTATATTTCCACATCCTATGGGTCTAGTCAGACCTATATATGCTAGTATATTTGCTACAGACAGAGAATATCTGCTGTTGCATTTTCCTTTATTTGAGGTCACTCATGCATTTCAGCTTATCTCAGTGATAAACACACTGGGCTATCACTGTGCTCCATATCTTACATTTGTATTGGCCCTAATAATAGTAATCTATAGGTCAGAAATCTACGCAGTAGGTTCTCAAAAATAAAATGGAATAGCTGTTAGGTAGAATTAGTAGTGAGTCTTTATATTTTATACTTAGTCCTAAACTACAACATCCCAGATTGATTTGGCTGGACTGATTTATGTTCGTCCTCATAAGACATCAGCGTGGGAGGAACACTATAGATCATTTGCTTTCTCAGTACTTTCTGACTGGTAGAATCAGGCAGGGGTTGTTCCCCTGGAAGAACTTTATCTAATCTAACAGTTCTATGTAAAGGAGAAACCTCAAGAGGCTGAACAAATTACTGAGGTTTTCATACTAGTTAATGGCAGAACCAAGCTACCTGTCTCCAAGCCAGTGCCTCATTGTCTCCAGTTTATTTATGCTTTGGCATCAGTAAGTCAGAAAACTTTTGTGACAGCTATAGGCGAAGTCGATATTATCATTAAAATGAATAATTTATTAAGTACTTTCTTATTATATTGGTCATTTTAGACACAGGTTCAAACTGCCAAAGTATCTGATTGATTTCCTGTAAGGCAAGGTCACACAGCAATTTGGGGAAGAAACTCTCCAGGAATAACCCATTCATTACCCAGCTTTCATTAGCAATTTTTCAACTGTTATGCTGCATTTTAATAATGATATGGAAAGTCAGGTACTAATCGCAGTTTTAATGAAAGGGCCAAGGTATGACCTATCAATTACCATTGGACTGAACTATGTGGTCTGTATTTTAGAAGAAAACCACTGAGGGCAGAGGGATGAAATGGATTTGTCTTGCTAAAAGTAAAACCCCTGATAGTACAGAATTGAAAATCCAATCATACTACTTTCTGGTGAGAAACATACAGATTGGAAACTGGGGATGGATTTAACCAGAGCACCTGAATCACACAGAATTATAGGTCTGGTTCACAAATTGCTACGTAGGATTATGTTTACATGATGACAAGTGATGGGCTGTGATGAAGACCAGAAAGCATTTACTATTTTTGCATCTTGATGAGCACTGGGTACCTTCTGGTACTGGTTGGAAATCACTTAGACTCTACCCTAATTACTCTCTAGATGAAGCCAGAATTTGGGTTTTGTAGCTCTAATTCTAGAGTTGAAGTGTGTTTTCTTGATGCTATATTGCCTTTTTGGGGGGATTAATCACCTGACACATTTGATACTTAGTATTGTTTCCTGTCTCTCTTTGGAAAAAGCCTCTAACCTTTTGCTGATTGACATTGTAAAGTCTTTGCAATATCTAAGCTTCTATTTCGTGTTATTGTTTCCCTCAGGATGCCTGGGACAGATTTCCTTTTAACTAGTCCTTGTTCCAGCTACAGGAGCCTTTGCTACCGCCTTGTCTACAGGCTGACTTGTGAAATCATTGCCCTTAGGGTGAGTGTGTAAGAGTGGTGTATGCAGAGGTGTGGACTCTATCCACCGAAACTGAGACATTAGTGTGGACTTATGAACCTCTGGCTGCAGCCATGCCTCAGGAGCTGGCATTTGCCAATGGGAAGTCCTTGAGGCAACTTTTGCTGGTTTCCTCAACCTTCCTAGTTATTTTTCTTCAAATCGGGAGATTTCAGGAATTCTCTCCAAGTTATCAGCATCATTTTCAGTCTTGAGAAGGGACTAGCTTAAACTCTTTCTCTACCTTCCCTTCAATAGGTGAAAGCCAATTTAAAATCCCAAAGAAGAGTGTTTTAGCCAAAAAAAACAGTTTCAGGCTCCATCCCCAGTAGGGAGTGTGCAGGAGGCAGCCAATTAATGATTCTCTCTCATCATTGATGTTTCTATCCCTCTCTCCCTTCCTCTCTCTGAAAGCAATCTTACTAATAAAGGAGAAATATGTAAATTTACCATCACTTTGTGATGCCCACAGCCAATCAGGAGTGAGTATGCAAATTAACCTGACAAAGATGGCGGCAGCCCGGCTCCCCCCCACCCCCCCGCCACACCGGGCCTCTGGGCAGTGCACCTCCTCAGGACCTCCCTGCCATGCTCCAAATCTGTCAACCATCCTTGCAGCCTCCCTGTGGCCCAGCCCCCGACCTCAGAGGCAACCCTCTGGTGCCTGAGGTCATAGCTCCTGGTGTCTGGCATCTCCCTCTACCCCATCCCTGCCCCACTGCTCTGGTAAACAAAACCCTAGCATTGGAACATCCCCACGGGCACAGACATGTGCATGAGCTCACTCAGTGCACTGTTAGCATGCCCCGGGAGCCCTGGGCCAGCCAAGGGGTGATGGTGGCAGCCATGACAGCAGTGACAGGCGGCTCAGCTTTGTTTTGAATAGATCAAAGGCTACCTACATAGTAACCCAAATTATTAGATCTCCCTTCTCCCTATCTTGCCAAATCAAGAGGGGAGGGGCGATGGGTGTGGAGGGAGGGTGGGCGGGCAGGCAGGAGGTGGAGGGCGGAGGAGGAAGAGGAGGAGGAAGGGGGCCAGTTGCTTCCCACTTTCACAATGGGAAAATGAAATGCACTAGCGCACCCAACCTCTCCAGTCCTCCCCTCCTGCCTCGCTCCCCCCACCTCTTCCCCTCCGTGCCTTCCCAGGAGCACCAGCGCTGCACAGAGGAACTCTCCAGAGTAGGAGGGTGAGGAGGAAGCAGCGCTGGAGTGCACAGGGCTTGCCACTGCCACTGCCGCTGCACAGGCTGCCGGAGCGAGCCTGCCGCGTGCCAGCAGCCAGGGGAAGGAAGGCCTATTCTTGCATGAATCTTCCTGCATCGGGCTTCTAGTATACACCCCCCCGCCCCCACACACATATATATATATATATATATATATTTATTTATTTATTTATTTATTTATTTATTTAAAAAGTGTTACTTCTCTGGCCTTTCCCACTTGCTCTATTCACATTGCCAGAATCAGCTGACCTCAAGTTTCTACCAAGAGAATGTCTAATGCTGGGACATCATAGGGGGTAATTTCCATGCACACTGAGTACCAATGCTCCGAAATCTGCTGTTTTCTCTTTCTCACCATGTGGGGAGATTCCCTATAATTGTATCATTAAAGAAATGGATGCTGCATATCTGATGTTACCATGTGCTCCTGTTCAGACCTATCAATGTTACTTCTGCTGTTGAGATTTCTCTTTCAGTCCAAAGAGCATAATAATAAAGGCCAAGTACACTGTACACAAATGTGCCTATTGGCCAATATAAAGGCACTATGGGAGATATCAACACTATCACCAGCCACACTAATATTATTATGATTGTCACTATTATCATCAGAACTGCAAGATAGATATCTCAGATTATCAGGTGTTAACTGAATTTATTGAAATACACTCCTTTAATTTATTCATTTCTTATGGACCTCTTTGAAACATGGCAAATATTTCCCATTTTTCGTAGGGTCAAAATCATTAGGGTAGGGACCTTGTCAGTGTTTCTCCTCAGTGGTTCTCCAGAGAGCCTGGCCCATGGTAAATGAACAATGCATGTTTTTTTGAGTTTATGAATTCTATCATTTTGCAGTAGGACTCTAGCATATATCTGGGGGATTTGTTACACTCTGCTAGACACAAACCTGTATTTAAAACAGTGCTTTCTCCAGAATTTGACCTATTGTTTCCATGTCAAACTTCAACATGAGTTTTTCTGAAAACAATAGACACACTGACAGCCTACCCCTGTAGGTCTGCAGACATAGCTAGATCTAATTTGGAAGGAGCTCAGGCTAATATGTAACCAATAATACATTATTGGTTTATATGTCTGCTTCCCTCACAAAATCCCAATATTTTTTTTTTAGGTTTGAAATTTTCTCTTACTCCTATGTCTCCTAGGGCTTGGCACACATAAAGTGGATAAATTAATAAAGTGTGTGTGTGTGTATGTGTGTGTGAATGCACATATGAGTGCGCTCACACACAGTCTCTTACCCAGGATAGGTGATGTTTTTGAAGCTTTATTTACTTAATGTTGATTCATGTGGGGAAATAGGCCATAATAATTGAAAATCTTCCTGGTGGTTTGGTCTCAATACCACCTACTGGAACCCAGATTCTTTGTCTGCTGGAGTCGAAGAATGAATCCAGGGAGGGCAGAAGGTGGTATAGCAAAAGTGGAAATTTACTAAAGAACAAGTAGACTCCCACGTGGGAAGGGAGAAAGAGTCCCACAGAATGGACTCCACTGTAGGGAGGGGGAAAGGGTCCCACCAACTTCCTGTTTCCATGGTTTATAAAGGCTGCAGGTCCTGTGTCCTGATATCCTCTCTGATTGGTCACTATTCTCTTTTAAATTGGTTACTATAGTAACTCCTGAGGCCCTCCTCCCTCATTGTCCTCCTATTCTCTCTGGGCTTTCTTCCTTCTACTTTATTTTGTAAATATATACCTTTTTTGGAAACTTCCAGTTCCCTTGTCTTATGGAAATCTAACTGCACCTGGCTTCCTTGTATTATGAAAATGTACCTTCTCCCAGTCTGTAGCCCTGTGTTTTTTTGTTTTTTTTCCCAAGGACCCCGATTCTAAAAATTCCCCAAACCTGCCTATATTCCCCTAAAATTCCTGTTTCAATTCCAAAAGCAAATCCCACCTTTGTACGAGTATATATTTCCGTGGGTTGCTACCCTATTGAGGTAAATGTGAATAAGTTCTATTGTAGATTTTCCAGATAACATGACTTTTAGATTATGACAGGGATTGTGTGTCATAGACCTCAGCCTCACTCAACTCATGGAAAGACCTGGAATGGAAATGACACTGACCTTTAGATTCAAGTAAGATCTTTGGCTCTGTTAGTTTTTATTCTTTCTTTACTTTTCCATTTTTAGCTTTCCCTTCTTCCTCAGAAGCAACAGTCTACAATTGCAGAACATATAATATGTGCACAGCCTAATGCTAATTTTTTTTTCTAAATAAAGAAATGGGTGAGCCCTTAGCATCAAATATCTTATAATAGACTAGAGGCCCGTTGCAGGAAGATTCCTGCAATAGGGCTTCCTGCGGTGGTCTCCCCAGCCCCGCCTGCTTCCCTCCCTTCTCCCCGCGCCACGTGCTTCCTTCCCTTCTCCATGGCCCCGCCTGCTTCCCTCCAGTCTCCACCACCCTGCTTGCTTCTCTGCAGCTTTGCTTCCTTCCCTTCTACAGCGCTTGGCTTCCTTCTACCCTGTCTTCAGTTTTCGCTCTGCACCCAGATATGCAAATTAACTGCCATCTTGGTTGAGTTAATATGCATATTTGGTCCTGATTGGCTGGTGGGCGTGACTGGTGGGCATGGCTTATTGGCGTAGCAGAGGTATGGTCAATTTGCATGTTTCTCTTTTATTAGATAGGATATGTATATGTATGTGAAAAGAGTTTTTAGGGGAAAAATAGGCAGGTTTAAGGAGTTCTAGAAATAAAGCGGGCCCATGGGAGAGAACTGTAGGGCTGCAAAGCTAAGGGGCTGGGAGCTGCCAAAAGGGATATATTCATAGAATAAAGGGAGAGGAAGACACTCATCCTGAGAACAAAGGGGAAAGCCACAGGAAATAGAAAAACAAAAGGGGAGAAAAGGAGGGGGACCCCAAGCGGGGTCCAATAAGAGGGGATATCAGGCCACAAACAACTGCAGCTTTTATAAACCTTAGGAAAGAGGGACTTAGTGGGTCTCTTGCCCCTTCCTCACTTGGGAGTCTGTGCTTTTTTCCCAATAAATTTCCATCTTTTCCTATACCATCTTTTATCCATGGCTTCATTCTTTAAATCCACCTGGACAAGGACCCAGAAATAATCTTTGCATCCTGCCCAGAGAAAAACAACACATTCTGTTTAATTTTTGCATTTCACATGTGTGTGTGAATGTGCGCATGTAGGTGTGTGTGTGTGTGTGTTGCTGTCGACACAGAGTGGAGAAGAAAGGGCACCCATTGCATACAGAAAAATACTTGTAGATATTCTCACTGTTCTCCCAGTCTCCTATTTCATCCTTGTCTAAGCTCTTTTCTTTGTTTTTCAAAACTTTATTTCTTAAAATGCATTTCTTACTTGGTCTCTTCCTTGATCAATGAGTTTCAGGATAGGGTTCTTAGCACAAGCTGGCCTTATGTCCAATCTCTCCCTAATCCCTGTCTTCAAATGTGGCTTTAGCCATTCAGTTATAATCACGAACTCCCCATTAAGCCTTTAATAGTTGAAGATTTGCATATGCTGTTTCCCCCGCCTGAGTCTTTGCTCATTCTCCTCCAATAAAACACTGGTTGGCTACTCCTTTCCAGTTTTCCTATGGCACAACATATTTATCTTGTCACTGATCATTAAGGACTTGTATAGTTTGAATCATATAAAATTGGTGATTTTTGACAATTTTTACTTAAAAACACAGCAAAAATATGACTACTTCATATTTAAACTAAGTATTATTATTATTCATATATTGCTGCTTTAGTTTTAAAGATTAGGCACCATTGACTGAGCTCCTGCTATAAACATGTAAGGGTTCAAGTACAGTAATCTCCACCATAACATACAATTACAAGGGCTGAGAACTTCACATTTACATTTGAAGAGCCTTTATCAAGCTTATTTTGGTTTGACTTATCTTCAATTACTCTTTAATTGGCTAGGGTATCCTATTTCACTTCAATCTAAACCCCTGAGTCTGTGGGGAGGGGAAGAGGGAGAACAAGGCATATAAAAGTAGAAAAGTAGTGAATATAGTGTCAGTGTGGGGAAAAGGATCTTCAAAGTTTCTCCACACCCCTTCCCTCCCCATTAAGAAGGCCTCATCAGTGGGAAGATCCAAGATAAAGAGGCTGTGAGCCTAGATACTTGGGCTGGGAATGCAAATATGCATAAACCACGGCCATTTAGGAATGTCTGAGTCCTTGGCTGCCACTCCCTTTAGAGACTGTAATTCACCAACTGTGCACCAGATCTGGTGTGGAGACACCAGCTTTTCTCCATAAGGCCTGACAGTAAAGCCTTTGTTATCTATGATTGGGCCTGAAAAATCACATACAGGTTTTAACCAAGAATGTTGCTTCTCAATTCTCTATTGGGTTCATTCAGGCACTCTTTTGGGCAACATACCTCGGTTAGCTTCAGGAGAACTTAAGGGACATTTAGCTGCAGCCTTCTCTTATGCTGCCACTAGAGCAGGTAGCCAGCAATAGTCTTTCATATTTAGCCTCCTTCAGTCATGAGATCTCAAGGTCTATTATGAAGTTTTTCACCTTGACTGTGATTCTAGAAGGGAACACCCATTCCCATTCCTTGTAGGAGGAAATAAGTACTGCCAATTTTTTTAAAAAAAATTCATGCTCCAAGTTCCATCAACTTCAACAATTCTAGAACTATAAGATGAGTATAGATCTAAAGATTATCAAAACAAACAAACAAATAAATAGCTTTTGGTTATCCTGTATAATATGTTAACCCCCTATTATGAGGATATTTGCCATATTAGTTTATGCTCATCCTTTTGGGAAATTGGCCAACACAAAGATAAAATGTAAGCATCCAATTATTCTTAGAGCACTGCTGAGAAGGAAATAATGTTATTATTCAATTCTGATGTTATAGCTGAGGAAAAAAAAAAAAAAGGCCAAAGAAGTGAAATAATGCTTTAACCAACATTATGCATTTTTAGTCATCCTAATACTAGCTTTGCTAACAATATGATTTGGAAGATGCTATATGTGGACTTTGTGCCTCATTATCCTCATTTTAACCCATTATTCTGTTAAGATTATATAAAATAATGTAACTAACGTGGCTAACAGAGGGATGATCCATTGTGAACCCTGAAAGTATAAGCACCAA
Source organism: Ia io (assembly GCA_025583905.1). NCBI lineage: Eukaryota > Metazoa > Chordata > Mammalia > Chiroptera > Vespertilionidae > Ia > Ia io. The sequence goes on along the minus strand of JAJQQW010000011.1, from coordinate 64,880,012 downwards.
TCTTCCTTACCACTTTTCTCCATGTTTCCTCTTTAAATCCACATATATTTCTAAAAAATCCTAATCTATTTAAAAATGAAATATAAATTCACTTATTCTTTTCATTTAAAATTAGTGTAAATTTTGAGATCTAGTGGTCTTATGCAGGTCCTAAGGAAGGAAGACAATACTTGAAGGGAGAATTATTGTATCTGAAAGTGAAGAAAGGAGAAAATAGCATATAACAAACCTTGTGAAGGTTAGAATCTAGGCAAAATGAATGTCTGGGTTGTAGGCACCAGTAGCAGTAAGGAAAAGGTCTTACCATAGCACTGAAAACTCTAAGCTGTGGAGAGATCAATGGTCTTGGGCAACTAAGGATTAATCTATGAAGAGGGATTGTTTTGCAAATAAATGAATCAGAACAACATCAACTTGATCAGTTAGAGCTCTTAAGCAGATGCAGGTCAAAATATAGAAACTGTGAGACAAGACAGCTGAAGCAGGATAGTGTCTGGAAGATGTCAAACACATTATCTATTGAGTAGGTGACAATACTCATATGCCATAGCTCAGTAAGTGGAAGCAAATTAAATTTCTTGTTTTTATTTCTATAGCTATATAAAATATATATCAATATACCTAAATATAAACAAGGAAATATAGATCATCTGATTAGAAGGAGAAGATTATTTTTGGTTCTATAATTCTTGCTGGTGACCTGTGCAGAAAGGATTTTGGAAGAATTACAGCCCACTGGGAAGTTTCAGGTTTGCAAAAATCTGAGGAACATCTCAGAAGAAAGATGCAGTTCTAGTGTAAATTAATTCTGAGCTGATATCACCCCTGGCCCTGTCTCTCCCCAGGTGTAATTAGGTACATCAGGAATAGAAGGTTATATCTTCCTGAAATGCCAATTTCTCTGTCAAGTCAGGATCAAATAGTTACTATTAATCAGTAAGAGTAAACCATACCTGACTTGTCTGTGACACCCTGCATAAAATGACTTGCTAGTTCTGACAAGGCTATCCTTGCTGATATCTCTCATCTATCTTCTATTCAATAGAAGATAGCTGTTTTATCAATGGTGCAGTGACCAGTTGGCTCAAGTATTGATTCAAGGATCAATTATTGGTCTAATTTGGTGCCAGTCATGTTTTCTGAATGGAAGGAATAGAGGGGAGAGAGACGTTTTCATGTGATTTGGAAAGGCTTTGTGTGGACATTGGACAGTCCTGCAGGTAATTTGCTTGTCTTCTAACTGAATTCAACATGCAGTGTCCCCATAATAAGCTCAGAGGGGATCTATAGGACTAGAAGTTCTGCTCTGAGAGGCCAGACTCCAAAGCTCTAATATGGATATTGAAATAGAAATCTCAGTGGATGATCTCAACAGAAGAATGAAGGAAGCACATAAAAAATCAGTGAACTAAAAGATAAATAGAAAAAAACACACACATAAATTTGAAAAGCAGAGTAAAAATAGAGTGGGGGGAAAAAACAGTCATAAAAGAAACTTGTGGGACTGTAAAAAAGGAACTAGTATTTGTGTCACTGAGGCCCCAAAAAGAAGAGAAGGAAAAGGAAAAAGTTGGGAAAGTACTAAAAGAAATAATGGTTGAACATTTCCAAAGTTTTGCAAGTCATAAATGTACACATTCAAAAAGCTAAGTGAACCTCAAACAGGAGAAACCCATAGAAATTCATGCCAAGACATCTTACAGTCAAATCTCTGAAAACTGAAAACAAAGAAAATCAATATTGATTTAGTGAAATAAATTACTTTATGTTTTATGGTAAAAGGGTAAAAGCAATTTGAATGACAGTGGATGCAAATTAGAAACCATGAAGGCCAAAAGAAAGTAGAAAAATATTTTTTAAGTGTTAAATGAAAACTATCTGTTCACCTAGAATCCTATATGCAGCAAAAGTAACTTCAAGGAAGAGGGCAGAAGCAAGATGGTCTCAGATAGAGTTTTCCTAAGGGGATTAGTTGCTAGCAGGCCTACTATGAAAGAATGGCTATATGAAGCTACCAAAAGTGAAAGGAAGCAATAAAGAAGGAATCGTGGCATGTCATCAAAAGATAAGAAATGTGCCCTGGCTGGTGTGGCTCAGTTGGTTGGGCATCATCCCAAGCACCAAAAAGTTTCTGGTTGGATTCCAGGTCAGGGCATGCTCAAGACCTGATAGGAGGTTATTGCTTTCATTTTGATGTTTCTCTATCACTATTCCTCTCCCTTCTTTCTCTAAAAAGCAATAAAAATATTGTGCTTTTATTATTATAGATTATTATTATAGATATCTCAAGAGTGGAAACAATCTATTTGTCCGTCAACTTATGAACAAGTAAACAAAGTGTGTACACATACAATGGAATACTATCCTATATAATAAAGAGGTAATATGCAAATTGACCGTCACACCCTCACACAAAGATGGCCGCCCCCAGATGGTCACAAGATGGTCACTGCCATATGGTCACAAGATGTCTGCCACAAGATGGCCAGCAGGGGAGGGCAGTTAGAGGCGACCAGGCCAGCAGGGGAGGGCAGTTGGGGGTGACCAGGCCAGCAGGAGCAGTTAGGCTTCAATCAGGCTGGCAGGGTAGTGGTTAGGGGGTGAACTGGTTGGCAGGCAGAAGCAGTTAGGGGCAATCAGGCTGGCAGGCAGGTGAGCATTTGGGAGCCAGCAGTCCTGGCCTAAACCTGCAGTCAGACATCACCCGAGGGGTCCCAGATTGGAGAGGGTGCAGGCTGGGCTGATGGACAGCTCCCCCCCCCCCCCAGTGCACGATTTTCATGCACCAGGCCTCTAGTTTAGTCATAAAATGGAACAAAGAGCTGATACATGTGATAACATATATTCACTTTGAAGACATTATGCTAAAAGAAAGAAAGAAACCAGACACAAAAGTGCACTTATTATTGAGAATATTTTAGAAACAGGAGAGGCAGTTAGGGAAAAGGGGGATTCATGGAAAGGAATGCATATGTGATGGGTGGAGACAGCTCCAAGCCACCAGATGGTTTACAAGAATGTTTCAAGATAAGGGGAAGAAGAAGAGGGGGGCACTGGGTAAGCTTTGAAACACTGAAACTGATACCAGCCAGAGAAGGGTCCAATTAGAAAGTAGCATAAACAGACAAAGAACCTGCCAGCATTTAAAAACCCATAGATTTTTAAATGCTCAGTGGATAGAGCGTCGGCCTGTGGACTAAAGGGTCCTGTGTCCAATTCTGGTCAAGGGCACATGCCTGGGTTGTGGGCTTGATCCCCAGTAGGGGTGTGCAGGAAGCAGCCAATCAATGATTCTCTCTCATCATTGATGTTTCCCTCTCTCTCTCTCTCTCTCTCTCTCTCTCTCTCCCTTCCTCTCTGAAATCAATAAAATATTTAAAAAATAAAATAAAACAAAAACCCATAGACAAAGAGACTCATGGGACTAGGTGCTGGACACCAATTCCAGCATGTCAGCAGGGCTGAATCATCTGGGATGGCTGAAAGGCATTTCCCCAAACCTGAATAGGATTGTCCCCTGCCAGACAGCTCAGGGCATCTTAATCTGCATGTTATTGCCTCCTGTTGGCCAAACTCCTGAACAGCTGTAGGCTATTCCCCAATCTGACAATGCTTCTGTAAGCCCTACCCTTTGAAACCTTACACTTTGAAGTATATTGTCTCTATCTTGCCTTAGGACAAATTGTGTTAATAAAAGCACAGGTCCTGAGTCAAGGGGTAGTCTTTAGCTCCTTTAGCTGAAGCTCCTCTGACCCCCAATGCCTTTCAAAATTATCTTTTGTCCTTGGACTCCTTATTGAATCTACACGCAACTCCTTTTTCCAGATTGCTGCACCCCTTTATAATGCTGGGACAAGAACCCCAGCAACTAGAGTGTTTTTTTTTTTTTTTTGTTTTTTTTTCATTTTGGAAAACAGTGTTTTGTTTTGTTTTGTTTTTGTGTTTGTTTTGTTCTTTTTTCCATTTGGGGATCACTTCCCAAGGATTCCTCTTTGGGGATTCCTTCCCAGGGGGAATTTGTATAGGCTTGCAATAAATTTCCACCCTTTTGCTTAATAAATTTTTAGTCTGTGAATTTTTATTCTTCAAACTTCCTAAGACAAGAATCTGCAATGAGAGTTCCAGCTTGCCATTTGGGGTGTCATTATGATGACATATCTATGGAGTGTCTAAAAAAGTAATATCCATAGATTCAGAAAATTAGTGATGTCCAGTGGCTGAGAGGGGGTGGTGGTGAATGATTATTTAATAAATGTAGGGTTTCTTTTTGAAAATGTTCTGTAATTAGAGGGTGGTCATAATTGCACAGCATTGTGAATGCACTACACACCATTAAATTGTACACTTTTTAATGGTTTCAATAGTGCATTTTATGTTATGTGGATTTTATCTTGGTTTTAAACAATTAGCCATCCTGTGAAGAGTGGTATGGTGGGATGCACTGCCAGAGCTGGCAAACGGTATTCCAACTGGCCCGTATCACATCTTCCTTCCCAGCAATACAAAATCCAACCCAGAAGCATACACCAGAATTAATAACTCTGGATTTGGGATTAGTTTCTCCTAACAAAGATTTTTTATCAGGCGAAATAGAGAAAAACCCAAGTGGAGTAATTAGACCTTTTCTGTTAGTTTATAAAACTGAAATTTTATCTGGTAATACTTGTAGCTGGCTAAGTATTTTTATCTGCAATACTATTAGGAGGCAGGGGGAGAGAATAGGAAGAGGAAGAGAATAGGAAGAATGAGGGATTCAGACCAGATGGACTATAATTTGAACTCACTGGATGCTCACTTAGCTCTAATTTTCTCATTTGTAGAATGGGGATACACAGTTCTGTGATGTAATGATTGTCAAGGGCCACCAGAGTTATTGCTATTATTATTTTTGTCTATGTTTACCTGTATGACAACCTTTGGAACCAGGAAGTTGCTTTTATTAATCCTAATTTTATTGATGTCAACATTGGAACCTGGGAGGATATCATTGAAGGCTATTCAGCCCAGAATTGGAAGATCTGAGGCTTCTGATTTCCAGCTTAGTCTTGTCCTTTCTATCTTTTTAAAAAAATCTTTATTGTTGAAAGTATTATGTATGTCGCCCTTTTTTCCCCATTGACCCCTTCTAGCCCTCCCACTCCCATCCGAGGCCTTCACCATCCTGTTATCTGTGTTCATGGGTTATGCATATATGCATAAAGTTTTCAGTTGATCTCTTCCCACCCGCCCATCCATCCCAGCCTTCCCTCTTATCCTATCTCCCTATAGAACCCACAGCATCTGCCTTGAGACTAATAAAGCCCCAGGTAAATGGAACTTTTTTTATTGGACACAATGCCCTGAAAGCTCTTTAAAAAGTATTTATTATTTGTTATTTATAAATCAGGGACACAAACCCTGAAAATATTTCTTTTATATTAGGTAAACAAAGTTGTGCAAACCAAGACATCTTGAAGTTCTCTCTTCTCTCTTCTTCCTTCTCTTTCTCTTGCCTGGACCTTGTTTAAACCTAGAGCAACTCTTTGGATATACCGAACATATGCTGTATTATGACCCACAGAGTGATGCTAGATAGCCTTGGTTCCCTGTAGTTGTGTGGGGATTAGCACAGGCTCCTGGTACCAAAATCCCTCCAGGTGACAGGGTGCTCCAGGAAGGTCCTGAGATGGGAAACATCCCAGTGAAAAATGATACTGGCTACACTTTACTAAACAGGATTGTCTACTTTCAAATGTTATCAAAGATAGGGTCTGCCCCGGCTCTGCTAACACCATCACCCTATTATAGTGACAGCTTGATGAGGAAATGATGACCTAGGATCTATAGTGAAAAGAACTTTAGCTTGGGAGTGAGGTTCAAGTCTGTCTCTGTTATTGTCTCCCTGAGTGATCGAGGCCTGAACTAGGTTAACATTTGATGTGTGTCTTACTCTAATGCAGTGGTTCTCAACCTTCCTAATGCCGCGACCCTTTAATACAGTTCCTCATGTTTTGGTGACCCCCAACCATAAAATTATTTTCGTTGGTACTTCATAACTGTAATTTTGCTACTGTTATGAATTGTAATGTAAATATCTGTGTTTTCCGATGGTCTTAGGTGACCACTGTGAAAGGGTCGTTCGACCCCCAAAGGGGTCGTGACCCACAGGTTGAGAACCGCTGCTCTAATGTGTGATGCTCACCTTGAGACCTAAGGCAATGTCTTCAAACCTGGGGAGGTATTTTGGCACCCTTAGTTTGTTTATCTGTGAAGTAGGGCTGTATATAATATGATACTCAAGACTAATTGCAGATTTTATATTTTGAGACATGATACTGCATTGATATAATATTCCTATGTTAATTTTTCATTTCAATATTTTTTTTGTTTTTTTATGGTTTCTTTTTGTTACCTTATTTTTTCTTTTAGACACTATTACAGATGTTCCCCCCCTCCTCCACCTTTGCCCACCTCCACCCAGCTCCTGCTTTCCCTTCCCTTTGGCCACCACACGGTTGTCTGGGTCAGTGTGTCATGCATGTATGTTCTTTGGCTAATCCCTTCACCTTCTTTCATCCACTTGCCCTCTTCTCCCTTTCCTCTGACAGTTGTCAGTCTGTTCCATGTATCCATGCCACTGTTCCTATGTTGTTCCTCAGGTTATTTTGTTTATTAGATTCCACATATCACTGAGATCATATGGTATTTATCTTTGTTTGACTGGCATAGTTCACTTAGCATAATAATCTCCAAGTGCATACATGCTGTCTTGAAAGGTAAGATTTCCTTCTTTTTTATAGTTGCCTGTCAACAACCTTTTGATCAAATTGACATTTTCTAAAAGGGGAATTTGAGATAATTATTTTTAAAATGTTATGATATTTTCTTGATTCTAAAATGTCTATGACATTAGAAAATACTATTGTTTTGATAACAGCTTTCCCAGGAAAAAGATTCACACTCAAAAATAAACAAAACCTATCCAATGAGCTGAAAACATATATTTACACAATAAATATGATTTTAATTTTTAATATATCCTAGACTCTCAAATTTTCAGCACCTAAGATTTCTTCACATTCAAGTTCTAAAAATGAATTCACACTTGATTTCTGACTGTTTTGATTTGTGATTGTGACCCATTTCATTCCATACAATTCACCACATAATTCTTGTGGTATGATGAAGATTGAGGTTTTATCTACATTTTTCATTTGAATAAAATAATAGTACTTTTTAAATTGAAATATGAATCACTAAAAATAGAGGCCACTGGGAACTTCTGACAGATTTCTATGCCATTCTCTTAGTCCTTCACTATGCGAGAGTCAGCCATGTCAATCTCTCCACTTTGCAAATGTTTAATATACTCTGAAAGGTTTGACAATTACAATAGCCACTTGGGGGATCATAATATTAGAATTTTTAATGATTACCTCTTATCAACCTTGGGAAACAGTTCAAGTTTTGTTTATGTTTTCCAGAGATATATGCAAAAAATGACCCAGGTCAAGCCAGTCTTGCAAAATAAGCTAAATTAAGCTTTATTGGTATGAATAAACTGGCTTTGTCTGCTCAGGGAATTTTCAAGGCTGGTCTCTGTTTTTCATTTTAACAATATTGAATACTTAATTTTTTGAATTCTACATTCACAGGATTTGTGCGTGTAAATGAAGCGTTGCTCTTCAAATATCCTAGTTGAATCTCCCAAGTTAACTTCATATGGTTCTTTAAAAAGTACCCATCATCAAAGTTTTCCCTGAGTATCACAACCTCTAGCATCGAAGTGCCAGAGTATATATGCTGCCAATCCTTTCTCAGAGTGCATCTTTGTCTTCGTGATTAGGATTTATTAAAGCATACTACCGAGACCATCCTAGTGATGCCAATGCTATAAAACAAAAAGAATAGTTTTAAAACTTTTAGAAGAAAACCTTTCAATACACTCTTATTTTCATCCTTGCATAATATTTATAATTTCCTAAAGAGGAAAATTATCTTAAAATACATATCAGTACTTCTGTTGTAAAAATAAATGATTACAATAGAATACATGCTACCTATAATTAGCAAATCTTTTTTGAAATTTATAACAATAGTAACAATAACAATACTCTGTATGTATCCCATTTTATCCACAAAGCTAAAACCTTATACAATAAACACTATCTAAACAGATAATTCTAGAGTAACCTGTAATGCAGCACCTGGCACGTGTTAGGAAACACTTCTGTAAGTGTCTTACTGACAAATGGCTCCATAGTTTCGGGTGCCTTTTTTTCTAAAGTCCAATGAAGTATTTGGGTGTTGCTTTATAAGGTATTTTGTATGTTGGTTATTCTTCCAGTGATATAAGTTTGCTTTCGCTTTAAAAAGTAAAACTTCCTCGCTACTTTAGTGCTGTGCTCTTTTGTATTTATCATCTATTTTATGTATTCTACTTTTAGTGTTGCATCTCAGTGTAACTTTGAGTGGAGATGAAATGTAAATATAAGTTATAATTCAATGGCATGTGGCAATTGCTGTGCAAATAACTGAATTGAGGCACCACTCTCAGAAGCAGATACTTTGTTACATGGCACAATTCATGTGTGCTCAGCACTGGAGTCCTACATTAGCAAGTAAATCGATTCTTCAGGATTGGAAAAGTTATTTTTATGGGAACTTGAAGACACACATTAGTTTGGAGATAGTTATGATATGGGAAAAAGATTTTTTTAAAATAAAAAAAGAACCTATAAATATAAATGCATGCATGTGTGGGACAGTGGGACATTCTCCTTCTTCTTCTCCCCCTCCTCCTCCTCCCCCTCCTCCTTCTCCCCCTCCCCACACTTCCTCCTCCCCCTTCCCCTCTCCTCCTCCTCTTCCTCCTTCTTCTTCTTCTTCTTGTCAACAATGCCTTCACCATAATGTAGAAGCTAGTTTTGAGTAAGGCAATGAAGCAGTGTCTGAGAGCTATTGATGGTGCAAGGATCTCTCTAGGCAAAATGGTGAGATGTTCAGTTTTTCTCTGGTAACTGGATTCTTGCTACAAATCTTGGCCACCATATCCTTTTCAATTAAACATACATATTCCTTCTCTAAAACAATGTTCCACAAATTTCAGTGTTTTACTTTCTAACTCATGCAATTCACAACTATCCACAAACTCTGTGTAAAACTAGACTTGCAATCAAATACATTCAAATAGCCCCCCCACCCCCAGTTCCAACATTGATCAGCAAAGACAGAAAATCATGCTTTGTTTCAGAATTGTTAGCCTAAGATAGGCACAAAAGAGTACATTGGCTTCAGTCCTCATTACCTAAACACAATTTATTTAAAAAATTGCCTTGAAAATTAACAAGCAATATATTTAAATCTTTGTTCCTAACAATAGTTCCTTGTGCAGTGTAGCTAACTGATAAAAAACAAGTACTAAATCTTACTATATGATTTTGATTTTGAATCCAAGAATATAATTAGCTGAAAACAATGATTATGTGTTCCATCACCCTGATTTTCAGTTCAAGGATTTCTGAACGAAATCAATGAGCAATACCTTAACTTCCCACATACTTTAATTTTAACCTGGAGCTTATTGGGAAAAAAAATGTTCCTTCTATTATCCTGGGTCTGCCTTCTCTTTGAGACTGAAGCACTCCACTCCTGATAACATCAGTAACAGGAGCCAATACTGTGCTACAACACACAAACCTTCTGAAAGAGTTGCTTACAGATAAGGGTGGGAGCTACCACTAGCTTAGCCTATTCATGTTTCAATCTGAAAACATTAATCCACTAGACATCTTCATTTCCCCAGTCCCCTTGCTATGCCCCCAATTTAGAGAGAAAAATCTATTTCTTGTACTTCTAAGTGGAAATTCTCAGCTGATTGCTGATAAACTGGGCACTGTAGCTGTCAGCAAGCGATGTTATACAACCCTGGGAAATGTCCCTCACATCACATGTCAGTTGGCTTTGCATTGAATAAGCTGAACTCTTAACAGCAGGTAATTGTCTTTTTTTTTTTTCTGTCTCTAGCAAAGCATTCTCTGTCTCCCCGGTACATAAAGCCTCACTCCATCCACAAACATGCACTCACACATGTTTCTGCTGCAGAACAGGACAGCTAGATTCTAAGCCATTGTTTTTACAAATGAAAAGGCTAAGGCAAGACTGGAGTGAGACAAAATACCTAAAGAATAAGTTCAAAATAATCAAGGTAAAAAAATCGAGGGTTTGAGAATGAGGACCACGTGACAAGTTTAGGATGAACTTGGGTCAGGTCATCAATGAAAGGTTCTTGTCCACCACTGGATCTTAAGGCAGAAAACAGCTTGCTCAAATAAGTATGTAACTTATATAAATGAATGATCAGATGCATGAGCAGAAGGGAAAACAGGCAGATGAATGGAAAACTCTGGTAGCTATTAGAGAATTAAGGTTGAACATTAGGGTCCAGATGATGCTCCGAACAGTAGCTAGGATTTCTCCCAGAGATGCTGAATGTACAAGGAGGACTAACAGCCAATATCTCATTTCAGGAACCATGTCCTTTGGGTACCTATAGGGTTTCACTAGGACCCTGGTATCAAATGCCCAGAAACAGAGCAATATTGCATAATAGGATACATTTACTTTTCCCAATCAAATTTTCAGGCTTATTTAGAGAAATAACAAATCAAAGTTTATTCCATTGAATAAGAAATAAACTTTTAAAAAGAACTTCATGAAATTGAACTTATCATTTTGCTCTACTATATATCTGTCAAACAGTAAATAACTAAAGGTTATATAATACTAGAGGTCTGATGAACGAAATTCGTGCAAGGGGCTCAGCCCTCACAGCCCCAGCTGCCACGGCCAGCCCTTGCAGCCCCAGCTGGCCCTCTCAGCCCCTCGCAGCCTTGGCTGGTCCTCACAGCCCTGGCTTCATCCAGAAGGTCCTCCAGACGGTCATCCGGAATGTCATCCAGATGGTCGTTTGGCTGTTCGGTCTAATTAGCATATTAGCTCTTTATTCTATAGGATTTGCTATGTGCCAGACTAGATACCAAATATTTTTTGTTTTAACTCATATATTTTTATTTATCAGTATTGTATTTATCATTTTGATTTTCATTTTACACACGAAACTAAAGCACAATGTCACACAGTTATAGTCATTTGACAGTGTTACATAATAAAAATCATTTGAGTATGTTACATTGATTGTACATCTGTTACACATGACTATGTTACAATGACAAAATCATTGACTATTTTGCATAGTCAAACCCTTGGTAAACCCAGGATTTGATTGCAGGTAGTCCAGGCTCTAAATCACAATAATATGATAACTAGGTAAACTGACAGAGCAACGAGTTTAAAGACCCTGATGAGGGGTTCAGAATATCATGTACCTGAAGGATGAAGAATTTGTACAGGGCTGAGAGCTCATTGGTTTAATGACATTTATGAAAGGCTGTAACTATACCCCAAGGTATCAATAGAGATACCTTGATACTTATTAACTAAATACAGTAGTCCTCCCTTAACCATGGGTTTGCTTTCTGTAGTTTCCCAGATCTTAGATACTTATTAACTAAATACAGTAGTCCTCCCTTAACCATGGGTTTGCTTTCTGTAGTTTCAATTATCTGAGATCAACCATGTCTGAAAATGTTAAATGGAAAATTCCAGAAATAAAGAACTTACAAATTTTAGCACTGTTCTGAGTACCTTGATGAAGTCTTGCACCATCCTGCTCCATCCCATCCTGCAATCATCCTTTCTTCCAGTGTGATCACACTGTAAATGCTATCTATCTTAGTATCTATCTCAGTATCAGATGGACTGCTACAGTACTGCAGTGCTTGTGTTCATGTAACCCTTATTTTATTCAATAAAGACCCCAAAGAGCAAAAGTAGAGATACTGGAAATTCGGACATACCAAAGAGAAGTCATAAAGTGCTTCCTTTATGGCAAAGGTATGTCTGTATGGGGAAAAAACAACAACATAGTATATATAGGGTTTTGTACTATCCACAATTTCAGGCATCCACTGGGGGTCTTGGAATATATTGCCTGCATATAGGGGGCAACTACTGTATTTTTTTCCTTTAATAAATCAGCCTGGATTTATCTTCATCAATTTGTCTAAAATCTTTTAAAACTGTTTCTACTTTATCTGTGTATGAAAATGGAAATACTAACTTTTGTGACAGTTAAAAAACAAATGGCACCTAGAATTTCCTTGAGAAAGCCCACCTATTCTTGATCTTTTAAACTCTAAATAAAATTCTTAGAACTGTGATCATCACTTCATCAGCAGTGAATCAACCCAGCCGGACCAATAATATTAAATATAGTATAAATAAAGAGAGAGTTGTTTCCCAGAAAAAAACCAAACAAAAAAAACCAAACACACAAAAACTAGAAGGGGCAATTCATTATACATACTGGGAAATTTGTCCTGGGACTCAATGACATTGAAAACAGGTAAATCCCTAGCACTGATGCCATGTCACAGAATCAACAGCCTCACTAGTAGCTGTATGCATCCTCTCCCTTGCAGCAATAGCTATTTATTTGTAAGAGATGAAAAGACTCCATTACTGTCTTTCTGAATGAGCATCATCAGTCAGATTTGTCATCTCTCAATGAAGGAAACTTCTGCTTTTTATAGCTTGGAGTGTCCAAGAAGCTGCCAATTAGATTTGGACAGAGTGGAGAAACTAGAAGAGCTGAGAAGATAATCCTTAATGGAGGGAATTAAGTTTGCTCCTTAAGAAGACTTTAAAATAGATACTGCTATCTTGCAAGAAGGAAGGAGGCTGTCTGGGATGAGGCCAACATCCTGAAGGACCTTTGTGACTTCATTGGACAACTGGATTAAACCAACCCTGCAACCTGCTCTCTGGGTATTCAGTGACATGAAGCAATAAACTCCCGTGTTATTTAGGCAAAAAATTAAAAATAAAATTAAATAGATACTGCTGAGTAGGCCACAAAACTAGTTTCTTGCCAGAATAGTTACATCAAATTCAACAAATGTTTATCATATATTGATCACAACTATTGCAGAGGTCTAAAAAAGCTAGACTTCATTGCCTTAATAAAGTTATTCCAAAAGTGAATATAGAGCATAAGAAATTAGGTTTTGACATGAGATGGAAACAAAGTAGTAGCAGGGCCTATGTGGTTGAGATTGATAATCGTTTTAAGAAAGTAAATTATATATGCATGCATATGAGGAAAACCAATGGATACAGAAAGGGAAGGGTGGAGTGGTGAGGGCCTGTGCTGGGGGGTGGGAGCAGCCGGGGAGAAGTCAATGGGGGAAAAAGAAGACTTACATAATACTTTAAACAATAAAGAATTTACATTAAAAAAATAAGACATAGAATTAAAAAAAAAACAGAGAGAAAGTAAATTAATTTATCCTTAAAAGGTGTATGCAACCAGGTAAAAAACTGAGCTATGGAATTAGACAACTGGGTAATAACACCGTTTATGGCTTAGGGAAGATTCTGGCTCAAAATACGCCTGTCTCTGTAGAACCAGCTTCTGGGAAAAAGTGGGTATTTTGGTATGAAGGCTGAGGAACCTCATTTGTGGGAAGGGATTCATTGTACTCTGAACCTCTTCCTTTTGGAAATTTAATGTCACAGAACTTTGTTAAGGTGGCTGAGGTTAACTAGTAGTAAAGAACGTGGAGGACCCACACAGATTTTCCTAGGAGGGAAGGGGAATTAGCACTGGTGACAGAATTTCCACATTAAGGCCAAGAAGAATGTGGGCCAGTGGCTGGCTTAGAAACAGTGTGTGGCTGAGGCCAGAGACCCTCTCCAGTCCAGCTGCCTTGAACTGGCAGAGGGCGGGCCGCTGGGAGCCGAGGCTGAGGAGGCAGCTCATAATGACAAGCACTGACACTGAGGACACAGCACCGGATTCTTTTCTGTCCAGTGCAGGAGTCTGCCAGTTGGGGTGTGATTGAAGCAGTGACAAAAGAAAAAGCTTACTTTATGGGATCTGTTTTCAACAGTCATTGTGTGGTTCTGTGCCTACTAGAGGATGAGCCAGGAATGATGTGAGACCAAACTACTTTCCCACTGCAATGGGAGGAAGGTGACATCTGGAGGAAGGGGTTCTGAAGCTTGGACTCTCTCTGTGTGTGTGTGTGTGTGTGTGTGTGTGTGTGTGTGTGTGTGTTCAGTGCAATACTGTTTACTGGGCCCTGTGCGATGATAAAGGCATGTTCTTAGTGGCTGCTGATTACAGGCTTGAATGAGAGAGTAAATAGTCTCTTACAGACATGTGTACACTGAATGCCACTTTGTAATTCACTTTTACATACATGATCTCATCTGATTTATATGGCATTATTCCATTTTACAATGATGAGTCCAAAATCCAAGTAATAGAGACAGTTAATGGCCAGGGAGAGGAGATAGGATTGGGATGTGCTGATCAAAATTCAGTGTTCTAACTTCATCTTCTGCATTACCCAAATCTAATCTGGTCATCACTGTGTTTAATATCCAAGAGCATTGCCTCTCATCATTAGAATAAATTATAACATATACAGAAAGATTAACATGGCCTGGTCCCTGGTAGATGCTCCAGGCTCAGGTATGGCCACCCTCCCACCCCTTTCTTCTCATGCACACTGGCCTTCATGCAGACACTCACAATTAATGTTCCCTTAGCATCTTACTCCTTCATGAACCTGGCAGACTTAGTTTTATTAGTACTCACTAGTACATATATATTTACTGTGACTCCCAAGCTAGACTGTAAACACCAAGCAGTTTGTTTATTAACTAGTTATAGGGCCAAACAATTTAAGTGTTTATGTCCAAGCCACTTAATAGCTGTTTGAAAAAAAAATACACATGAGCAATTCCAGACCTGCATTGTTTATTCAGCCTATGCCCAGTGCATCACACAGGAGTTGGCACGTAGGAAGTGCTCACTACATGTTTCTTTATTTACATACTAACTTAAAACTATTGACAAAATTATCTTTCTATGACCTTGGATAGCTGCTGCTCCTATGCCATCATTCTGATAGCGAACAAACTATATCCATCTTCTTGCTTAGCCTGGATAACTTCTGCTCATTCTTCCAAGTCTAATTTAAGAATCTCTGGGGCAGTTATTTCTCTCTCTCTTCTCATCTTCTCTCATATTTGCTGTTAGAATCCCACAATCAACATTTGATTGTGTTCACTGTTTTTCTAAAAAAAAAATATATGTATATTTCATGAGTATTTTTTCTATTACTTCAATAAGATTTAAAATATTTTTAAAAGAAATTCTTAACATCTTCTTTCTATTTCTTTACAGAGCCTGCCGGGTGACTTAAAAGTGAAGTGTAGCAACTTGCTGACATTGACCTGAACAAGCAGTTTGAGAGCAGTTGGGAGTCAAGCAAGGTGGACAGCAGTTGGGAGACAATGGTTTTTGATAGAGCACATTGTCTGGAGCTGATCAAATAAAAGGCTGAGGAAGCTGGTCCCTTTTTATTTATTTCCTCTAGGAGGTTGCATGTCTAGAGATTGTGGTAAATATTTTGAAACATTCGAGTAAATAACAGAGTAGATATTTGTCTCTTAGGATGTATCCGTGAGCAATGTACTGGCAAAGTCAATCTGAAAACTAATAAGAAAGTCAAAGTTAATAGGAGACATATTGTTTGAGAACTGCGAACACAATATTCACAGAAGTTCTAATTTAATCTCCTATGAAAAAGCAACACAAAAAATGAAGCAAAACCCATTGGAATTTAAATCACAATCATCAGTGTATTTGGCCTCTTTTATTCAAATATTTTTGGAGTTTTCAGACATTGAATTTAATCAACCCAGCAGAGCAAAAATTGGCAATCTGATAGAAAGAGAACAATGGAATAGACTTGCTTCTTTCAACATGAATAGAACTTTCAGACTGAGGAAAACTATTTGTTCCCTATTCGTTCCATGTCATAAATCCATAGAACTGAATAACCTTGTTCTGAAAATCTTTCCCAGACATTGAACATGAGGCTCTTAATCTCAAAATCCTGTGGCCCAAACTGTATTGAGCTGAAAGGGTTGCTTTTTTCTTTCTAAATTGTGAATTCTGGGGCCCAGAGGAAAAAAAATTTTGCATGCTTATGTTTGGCTTTTATAAGGCACATTTCAAAGGTGGAAGGATAAAAGGAGAAATACAGGAAGATGCTATTGTGAACAATCATCTTTTCAAAATCCTATTTGACAAAACATGAAAATCCTTCAGCTACAGTTCAGCAAAATGCATTTTTAAACAGACGTGACCTAAGTAGAAATAAAGATGAACTCTCTGCTTCAACCTACTTCCAGAATCAGCCTTCTTTTTCCTGTCTACTTCAGCTTTGGGTCACGCTGCTGCTGGCTCCTCTTAAAGTATTAATGTGGCATCTGAGATATGAGTAATCCATGAAACCAATATCAGTTCCATGAATTAGGAGCTGTATCAGGTAAACCAAGACAAAATTTGTTGGAGAATGGAAACATAGGTAAGGGCAGTTTTGAAAAGAGACAAGGAAATTATGGTTCCAGGCTTATTTTCTGTGAGGAAAAGTTTGATGATCATTGCAAGGCAAGACAATAGTTTTTGAAAGGAATGGAGACAGAAAAGGCCAAACTCCACGGTCTCCCTTTTTGAAGTAGATGCATTACAGGTAGTTTAGTTCAATGGTGTGATGCGATCTTGGATCCCTATTGATTTAGGATCCTTTGGTGCCATAAGGGAAGGAATGACAGAATTGAGAAAAGTGGCAGGGCAGTGACACGGAAATATATTTTTTCTCTCCCAGGCTAACAATAAGCTACTTTCACGATTGGCTATTCTCAGTTATTTCACCATGTCTAAGCCTGTTTGGGAGCTAGAACTAGGACCACGTGCATAGAGTGTGTCCAGTGTGTGTTGGCGTCGGGCAGGGATATAGTCATGTTTGTTCCCTTCACAAAATAGTGATCAGTCGTTTCCTTGGCTTTATTTTTCTCTCAACTCCATTCCCTTCCACACTCCAATTCAGAGTTTACCTCATTACTGTTACTTCTGAATGTAGACACATCCATGGCTGTTCATCAGTAATATTATGCTTCCAGCTATTACCGAATATATTTTCTCAGAAATGCTGGGTGGGCTCTGGAGGAGGTGGAGTGGAGTTTTCCTTGACTCCTTCCTCACTAATTCTGGCTGGTGTGGTAGTAAGATTTCTCATGTGACCACCCCCCAAATGACTAGTTCTAATCTCACCACCTGTGAATCTGATGAGATAGCACCCTTGTGAATATGTTACCTTCATAGCAAGAGAGACTTTCTAGATGCAATAAGGTTACTAATCAGTTGACCTTAAGACAAGAAGATTACACTGCATTTTCTGGTGGGTCCAATGTAGTCACCAACACCTTTAAAAGCAGAGGTCTTTTGCTGGCTGGCCGGTAGAACGGGAAGGAAGAAGTGGAGGGGAGAGATTTGAAGCATGAAAAGGGTGTCATTGCTGATCTGATCCCTGGATGGATCAGAAACTGCCTTAAACTGGGGGAGTTGGGTAGTCGTGGGAAAGATGAGCAGGATAGAGTTAGTGTTCACAGATCTCTGGACCTGACCCAGGTGGGAAGAAGGGAGATGACTTAACAGCAAAACAAATTAGCTGAGTAATTATTACACAGGACTGGGCTTTCAAGGTCTCAGATGGAGACTGCTTTTGTGGCTTTCAGTAACAATAATGTTGTTATCATAGAAGATGACCACAGATTTGTTTGTAGACAGTCCTGTCCGTTCCTCTTACCACTCTATTACGTCTCAGAGTGAATTAGAGGCTTCCTGCCACAGAGCTCTTGGTAAGTCATTAAAATTTTCTTGACTTTTACATCAAAAGAAACGCCAATCAGTTTGTTTATTAAGTAGTTACAGGTCCAAACAATTTAAGTGTTTATGTCCAAGCCACTTAATAGCTATTTGAAAAAAAAAATACACATGAGCTAAAAGGGAAATGACATATTTAAAAAGGGGGCATCTGTGATACTTTCAACAATCAATACAAATAAAAATAATATATTAATTTTAGCTTCTTAAATAATATCAATTAGTTATTAATGGGATGTGTTTATCTATTGGGCCCTTCTCAATTTTTTAAAATCTTGGAATCAGATTGAACACACAACTCTCATTGTGTGTTCTACATTGACCTTCACAATGGGACTTGCTTTTTAGGTAAATCACAGCATGCACAGAGGACCCAGCTTTGGCAGAGATAGGTCCCAGGAAGTAAAGCATTGTGGTCGAATATTGAAACTGCAAATTTCAATATTAGACTAGCCATTGCCTGGATTTTGACAGATATCAAGTATCACTCTTCTTCTCAGAACATAGAACGAAGCTGTGGAACCCCTCCAGGTTCCCTGCGAAGCCCCAACACAGTTGAATTGCAGAGATAAGGAACTTGCTCACAACCTCAGATAGGGGTAGAGCTGGGATTGAACCCAGTTCTCTGTGAACCCAAACCAGGGTTGGGCTACTACAATTTCCAGTGTTCACATGAGGAGGTAAAAGTGTGCCAGGGTCACTGGATAACCGTGGCCAGTTATGTTAGGGAAGATTTCATGGATATTACAATTCCCCAAAATTAATAGCATTCAACTGTGCAGAGTTAATCCTCTTAGTTACTCAAATGTTTATGGACTGTGGAGTCTATGGGAAGAAATTTTTTAAAAAGCCCCCACTTTCCAGATCATCATCTCTAGTTGAAAAATCAACATAAATATATATTCAAAGTTTAATTGAAACAACTGCTAGTACCGACAAGCTAAAACTCTTTGTGCTTCATTTATAAAAGCACTTTTTAAATTTTCAATTGTAATTTTACTTGGGGGAGAGCACTGTTTAATGCCCACAACAAAATGTGTTGGTTTAATTAAAAACATTGGGTTTAAACTACTTTTACTATCTCATGCATTTTAGTCATTTTAATGTAATTGCATTTTAAAGCATTTTCAAAAGACAAAGCAACCAAAAAGAAAGATGTTTTTATTTCAGAATATAATTGCTTTAGTATATGTGCCCAGCCAAAAGTAGCCATTAATAATTAGAAATCCCAATAGATCCAGAAAATTGTTGATCCACTGCCTGTTTACTGTGTAATTTACTTTATAATCAAACTATTTTTAAAATAGTGTTATTATCAATATAGAGTCATTAATTCAGCATATTTTATAAACATTTTCTTTCATCATTAAGTGAAAAGTTTTGATATATTCTTATTTATAATGTAATGGATAGCAGCATTTTCTGAGCAACTTTTCTAATACATTCATATAAATGTAATTTAACTGAAATAAAGACTACTCCTTTACAAATTGATTTTCCATAATATCTAAGTGTGAACTCCCAGCACAATGCACATAGAAGATTTGCCAGGGAAGTGCTTGAACAATCAACACAGAAATTTCAGGATCACTTTTTATTTCAAATGCTAAATGAGAATTGTAATCTCAATATTTATCAACACAAAAAAAGCAAATCTCAGAATAGTACCAACCACTACAGTGCTTTTAAGAATTGAAATTAAGTTGCATAGTTTATGCAAGGTCTTAAATTGCCTTTTGTTCTATTTTTAAAAATATATTTTTATTGATTTCAGAGAGGAAGGGAGAGGGAAAGAGTGAGATAGAAACATCAACGATCAGAGGGAATCATTGTTTGCTGCCTTCTTCACGCACCCTATTGGGGATCAAGCCCACAACCCGGGCATATGCCCTTTATTGGAATCAAACCTGGGACCCTTTAGTCGGCAGGCCAACACTCTATCCACTGAGCCAAAGCAGCTAGGGCTTAAACTGCCTTTTGTAACTGCATTGATGGGTTTAAATGAAAATGTTTACTTATGTCTTTTAGTGTATATGGTGTTTACTCCAGGGTCCAAAATAATAAAACATGTAAATTCTTCAGGCAAACAGGAATGCTTTAGTATTCTTCACCATTCTCTTTTTGCTACAAAGGTTTTAGATATTTTTCTTTATCCCATAATTTTTCTCATAGCCATTAGTAATCTATAATATCTATATCCATTAAAATATCAAAATAAATTATTCTCATGAGAAGACAAGGACACTGGGTCAGTGAATTAGTCGATAAGGGGCTGTTTGTGGGGATGGGAGAAATTGTTTTGAAATGTTTGGCTTTATGTACAGACTGGTACTTTAAGCCAGAAAAAGCTGTAATGAAACTTAATTTCCAGCATAAAGGTTATAGAAGACCTATAAACAGAGACTGTCTGCAGAGGCATATTTAGGGAGTTGAACAATCCCCACAAATGCAGAAACACCAGTTGGATCAAGTGTCTTTCTATACGGAGATTGGATAAAGATGTGGTATCTACATACTATGGAGTACTACTCAGCCTTAAGAAAAGATGAAATACTGCCATTTGAGACAATATGGAGGGATCTTGAGCATACCATGTTAAGTTAAAAAAGTCAATCAGGAAAAGCTAGGAACAATATGATTTCACTCATATGCAGGATAAGACTGAAACTTTTAGACACAGACAATATTATGGTGATTACCAGAGGGAAGGGGGTGGCAAATAGGGGAGTAAAGAGGCCAAATATATGGAGAAGAAATATGATTTGACTTTGTGTGGTGGGCACACAATGCAATACACAGATCATCCTATATAATCCGTTTGTTCAACTGTTTGACCAGTCGCTATGACGTGCACTGATCACCAGGGGGCAGACACTCTGACCAGTAGGTTGGCTTGCTGCTGGGGTCCTGCCAATCGGGACTGGGTAATCGGGACTAGGCAAGATGGGCTGGACACGCCCTGGAGTCCTCCCTGGGTCCCTCCCCAGCCCCGATCTTGCACCAGTGAGGTCCCTCAGCCAGGCCTGCGCCCTCTCCCAATCCTGGACTCCTCGGGGGATGTTGGAGAGCTGATTTCGGCCCAATCCCCACAGGCCAGGCTGAGGGACCCCACTGGTGCACCAATCCTTGCACCAGGCCTCTAGTGTATCATAGAAATGCACATTTGAAACCTATATGATCCTATTAACCAATGTCAACACAATACATTTAATAAAAATAAAATAGAATCCTATATAACAAAAGACTAATATGCGAATTGTCCCCTCAGGTGGTCGTTCGACCATTTGCTATGATGTGCACTGACCACCAGGGTGTGGCACTAAACATGGTGGGCGTTGGTGATGTGGTGCTGTCAGTAGGCAGCAGTGGAGACACTGCCAGCCCCAATGGGCCCTGATGAGAGCGAGACCGCGGCGGGAAGGTGGAGCAGGTGAGCGGGCAGCGCCAGGTCAAGGCCCCACAAACAATGACCAGTGGTGGCAGCGGGGAGTGGGGCCGCTGCCCTGATCCCAGGCGCTGAGGGAGCTGGGCAGGGGGGGCCCGGCCCCGATTGATCGTCCTGCAGGTGGGATGGTGGAGCAGGTGAGTGGGTGGTGCCAGGCCAAGGCAGGACTGGGCAGCTGCGGGGCTGGGGGTGCGAGCTGGGGTCCAATCTCCACAGGCCACCCTGAGGGACCCCACCCTGAATGAACTAATATTTGTGAAAGAAAGAAAAACCATTCAACACTATGTTCATAACTCTGGTTTGACTAGTTAGGATTGGCCATCTCATGAGTCATGGCTGACTTTCTTAAATAACTTTTTTTTTTTTAAAGTATTGATTTGAAAGAGAGAGGAAGAGAGAGAGAAAGGGAAACATCGATTCGTTGTTCCACTTATTTATGCGTTAATTGATTGCTTCTTGTATGTGCCCTGACCAAACCCTCAACCTCAGTATGACTCTCTAACCAACTGAAGTACCCAGCCAGGGCAGCTTAGTTTTCTTTTATACTTTTCATGTCCCTACTGGAAGGACAGAATTTTCTTTTGTTGTTTTTCATTTCATTTTCTCTCCTCTCCTCTTTTCCTTTCTCCCTCTTCCCTGTTTTTGCAGGCTTTGGTGGAGGTGCCCTCCGGAGCATGATTTTAGCTGGGAATACTAATGGTATTTTCATGCATTCACCAAACAAATATGTGTTCATTATATTCACAATTCGAGATGGCTAGTAAGACGTGGCACAGCATAAGGCTTAGGCCACTGTGGAATGTAGGAATAGAAAAGCATTGCAGAGTAGTACACAAATTAGAGGTTCTGTAATGTAAACTGGCATTACAAGTAGCATCCTATCCCTTTGAGCTTAGGTGCTTATTAGGGAAAAGCTTCAAAAGTCTAAATTCAGGATGGATTCTGGGGAATCCCAGAATAAGGTTTGAAGCCTTATTCAAACCCATAAGAGTTTTAATAGAAGAAAGTAGCTGCTTGTTCCCAGTGGTGGCTGACCAGGAAGAGATCAACACCCTCCCAGAACAGGGTCT
This sequence comes from Ia io, assembly GCA_025583905.1. Lineage (NCBI taxonomy): Eukaryota > Metazoa > Chordata > Mammalia > Chiroptera > Vespertilionidae > Ia > Ia io. The sequence goes on along the minus strand of JAJQQW010000011.1, from coordinate 64,857,655 downwards.
CTTTTTTCTAGGGTTAATAGTAAAAGCATATATGGTGGGTAGTCAAGTAGACCACCAGGAAGAACAATGCGGTTCTACATTAGCAGATAACATCAGGCAGTTATCCCCACTCTATACATTCATTAACTACCTTCCTGGGGCCTGACCCTTACCTTTCATGGGCATCCCAGCTTTCCGGGTAGTCAGCCAAACCTGAGGCTACATAGAGTTACACAGACACAGAAAGTTAAGCAGAGAGTCCAACATTTCCCAGATACCTTTCCTGCTGGGGACATATTGCATCTCTGAGCTTCCCTACAGGCCTTCACCACTAGTTATGATAACTGTTATGAGATTCAAGCTTTTGGTGTGCTTGTGTGTATATTATTTGTGATCTTCTCTTGTTACTTATATTTATATTAATAATTTGCTAAATTCTGCCAGATTCATTCTATGTTTGGAATCCAGTTCTACCCAGATAGTTTAGAATTCAAATGACACTTTCAGGTATTGCTAGGTGAGTTCTATGACCTAAGTTAACCATGAACATTTACAGTTATTTATGTTTATATTGGTTAAACTAGCATCTGACTGGATGCCATCCTCAACTAATCATTTCTTCATTGTGTCATTGCTAGTAGTTTTTCGATTTATTTTTCCATTTAAATAATCATTCCTTAAATAGTGAATCTTTAAAAAAAACAATTAGGAAGCAGTATAATATGGTACAGAGCACACAGTAAAGACTGGAGATTTCTGAAATTTAGTCTGCATCTGCTTTAATTAGTATATTGTTTATTAAAGCTGCCATCACAAAATACCACAGGCAATGCAGTTTAAATGATAGAAGTTAATATTCTCATAATTCTGAGGGTTGGAAATTTGATTAAGGTGTTAACAGTTCTGAAAACTTTCTCATTGGCTTGTAGATATCCATCTTCTGAGAGAGAGAGAGAGAGAGATTGATTTATTGTACCACTTATTTATGCGTTCATTGTTTGCTTCTTGTATGGGCCCTGACCAGAGATCAAACCCACAACCTCAGCACAACTATCTAGTGAATCTTTACAAAAAACAATTGGGAAGCAGTACAATATGGTACAGAGCATTCAGTAAGGATTGGAGATTTCTGAGATTCAGCTTGCATCTGCTTTAAATTAGCAATTGTTTATTAAAGCTGCCATCACAAAATACTACGGGCAATGTAGTTTAAACGAAAGAGATCCATATTCTCACAATGTTAAAGGCTGGAAATTTGGTTAAGGTGTTAACAGGGTTAAGTTCTTCTGAAGTCTCTCTCAGTGGCTTGTAGATTTACATCTTCTCCCAGTGTCTTCACTTGGTCTTCTGTGTGTGTCTGTGTCCATCTTTTCTCTTCTTATAAGGAAACCAGTCATGTAGGATTATGGCCTACTCAAATGACCTCATCTAAACTTAACTACTTTTTGAAAGAGTCTATCACAAAATATGGCTACATTCTAAAGTACTGGAGGCTAGGACTTGCACATATACATTTTCTTTTGGTGGAGTGGACAAAAAAGAGTCCATAACAATTAGCTTTGGTGAATTTTTTGGCCTCCATGGATTTAGTTTTCTTCTCTCCTAACAAACTGAGTACTTAGTCTCTACATGGTCTCACATTCCTGACAGTTTTGACAATCTATAACTATATCAGCATGTACTCCATTATATGGAAAAAATACATTGTTGTAATATAAATTGGAATTTTTTAGTGGAAGAAAAAAATAAAATAAATTTTGAGGTTTTTATTTTTTATTTTATTTTTCACCACCATTTATTTCCCCTATACCCTTTATCAACCCCCTCTGCAATCATCACACTGTTCTACATGTTCATGCGTTCTCTCTTTTTTTCTTTTTTGTGTGTGCAATCTTTCTAACCTCCCAAAGCACTCCCCACCAGAGCTATTTGCCTGCTGTCTATACTTGAGTCTATTGGATTTTGAACATGTTCAACATGTTGACACTTGATGATCACAATAATGGTAATAAAAAAAAGCAATATTGGTATGGCTCAGTGGTTGAGCATCGACCCATGCACCAAGAGGTCACCAGTTTGATTCCCAGTCAGGATACATGCCCAGGGTTTTTGGCTTGATCCCCAGTAGCAGGTGTGCAGGAGGCAGCAGATTGATGTTTCAATTTTTCTCTTCCTCTCTTTTCCTCTCTCTCTAAATCAATAAAAAATATTAAAAAATCAAGATTGTAAAGTACATACATATTCATTGACATTATTTGAAAATTAGAAATTTATAGCTGATATTTGACTGAATACAAACTCATGTGCAATTCACTTGTTAGTTTGTAATAGGTTTTCACATCTTTATTTTTGTCACAAATCTTGTGAGTTTCCAAGGGCAAGCATTGCATCTGTTAATTTTTACAGGTAAGAAAAAAAAATAATGATGTTGGAATGTTTAAGATCTAACACTTAGTAAGCAGCAGTACTAAGAGTTCAAATTCTATTCTTCATCTACTATATATAGTCTTACTCTTTTGTGGAGATCAAAAGAGCCCCGTGGTTGAGTATCAACTTATGAGCCAGGAGGTCAAGGTTCAATTCCAGGTCAGGGCACATGCCAGGATTGTGGGCTTGATCCCCAGTGTGGGGTGTGCAGGAGGCAGCCAATCAAATATTTTTTCTCATCACTGATGTTTCTATCTCTCTCTCCCTCTCCCTTTCTCTCTGAAATCAATAAAAATATATTTTAAAAAAATGAAGAAAATTTTGAACAAACCATGTGGTTTAAGCCCTTGAAAAATTTAAATGAAATATTTACCAACAAGGAAAGTGATTTAAGTAATTAGAAAAGAAAATGAGATGTTAAATTGACAGAGTTGAGAAAAAAAATTGCAGTGTTCACTAGAACAAATAAACAGAAAAATTTTCCATTACTCTTAGGTAAGGGCTTAAAAAAATTCTCAAAGAAAATTCTGTGCAGAAAGTGAGAAGAAAGAAACTGAAATGAGGTATGTAAATTCAATGTATGATATTATAAATGAGAACATTAATATTAACTTGAATTACAACATAAATGGAAAGACTAAATCAACATCTCTAGTTAGCTAAGATTTGTTGCAAGTAGACAAGGAAATCAGACAAATCCACACTAAATCTTATGCTTATTAGCTGGGGTACAGACCAAATGACTCAAAATATCATTAAACCCTCTCTTTCTGCAAACCTGTTTATCACATTTTGTTTTTATGCATGCTGTGAGAGAAATGTTTCCCAAAGCAATACCACAATCATTTCATTTCTTGTATCTGTCTGTTATTCATTTAAACACACCAAAATTTAACCTTAGAATTGAATAATGAGTGATCATGCTTTATTTTATTTATTTATTTATTTTAAAAATATATTTTATTAATTTTTTACAGAGAGGAAGGGAGAGGGACAGAGAGTTAGAAACATCAATGAAAGAAACATCAATCAGCTGCCTCCTGCACACTCCCTACTGGGGATGTGCCCACAACCAAGGTACGAGCCCTTGACCCGGAATCAAACCTGGGACCCTTCAGTCTGCAGGCCAACGCTCTATCCACTGAGCCAAACCGGTTTCGGCGAGTGATCATGCTTTAACAAATTATAAACTGCTTTCCTGATTCAGGACACATTCTCTCCTTTTCAGGTGTCCTTTCTTCCCTTCCTCTGCCCCCCAATGGGGGGCACTCCAAATGGCTGCATATACACTTGTTCCAGCAAAAGATGACCTGATTTATTTTTTAAGAAAACCTTCATGTAGCACTTGCAAAAGCTAGACACTGATCTTCCCAATGTTAACTCATCTATAATAATAAAAGTGTAATATGCTAATTAGAATGGACTTCCTTCCAGATGAACTTCTGGATGAAGCCAGGGTTGTGAGGGAAGCCTGGGTCCAGGGTGCTTGATGTGGCCAGAGGGAAGCCCGGGTCCTGGGTGCTGGAGGGAAGTCTGGGTCCTGGGTGCCAGAGGGAAGCTGGTGCCGACAGCTGGGGGAAGGAAGGCCTACTCTTGGATGAATTTCGTGCATCAGGCCTCTAGTAATAAATAACACATGTGTCTTCTTTCTCAGTTATTTATAATACTTTAAGATCTTAGCATATTAACACAATTCCCCCCAAAAATGATTGATTCTCCAGCTTCCTTCCTCACCCACTACCATCCTATATAATCCTATCTAATAAAAGAGTAATATGCAAATTGACCATCACACAAGATGGCCACCCCCATGTGGTCAAAGATGGCTGCCCCCATGTGGACACAAGATGGCCACCAAAAGATGGCCAGCAGGGGAGGGCAGTTAGGGGTGACTGGGCCTACAGGGGAGGACAGTTGGGGGAGACCAGGCCTGCAGGGGAGGGAAGTTGGGGGAACCAGGCCTGCAGCTGGGGACAGTTGGGGGGGACCCATGCCTGCAGGGGAGGACAATTGGGGGGGACCAGGCCTGAAGGGGAGGGCAGTTGGGAGGGAACCAGGCCTTCAGGGAAGGGCAGTTAGGGGCAACCAAGCTGGCAAGGGAGGGCAGTTAGGAGTGACCAGGCCAGCAGGGGAGGGCTGTTGGGGGTGACCAGGCCTGCAGGGGAGGACAGTTAGAGGCAGCCAGGCTGGCAGGGGAGAGCATTTAGGGGTGACCAGGCCGACAGAGGAGGGCAATTAGGGGCAGCCAGGCAGGCAAGGGAGGAAAGTTAGGGGTGACTGGGCCAGCAGCGGGGGGCAGTTGAGGGCATCCATGCCTGCAGGAGAGGATATTTAGGGGCACCCAGGACTGCAGGAGAGGGCTGTTGGGGGCAACTAGGCTTGCAGGGGAGTGCTGTTAGGGGTGACCAGGCTGGGAAGGAAGGGCAGTTGGAGGTGACTGGGCCAGCAGGGGAGAGAAGTTGGGGGCAATCAGGCCTGCAAGGGAGGACAGTTAGGGGTGACCAGCCTGGCAGGGGAGGGCAGTTAGGGGCAATCGAGCCAGCAGGGGAGCAGTTACATGTCGATCAGGCTGGCAGGGGAGTGGTTAGGGGGTGATCATGCTGGCAGGCAGAAGCAGTTAGAGGCAATCAGGCAGGGAGGCAGGCAAGCAGTTGAGAGTCAGCAGTCCTGGATTGTGAGAGGGCAGTCAAACATCCCTCGAGGGGTCCCAGATTGGAGAGGGTACAAGCTGGGCTGAGGGACCCCTTCTCCCCCGTGCATGAATTTCATGCACTGGGCCTCTAGTCCTATATAATAAAGAGTAATATGCAAATTTACCCTAATTGCAGTATGGCCAGAATGACCGCTCAACTAGTCACTATGAGGTGCACTGATCACCTCTCGGTTTCTCCCTGGCCAGCAGGCTCCATGACAAACAGGGAACTGGGGGGTGGGTGGCGGAGGACGCGGGTGGCACCAGGCCAAGGCCCCCACCTCATCAGTTTCCCCAGAAACAGAGGACCACCTGCAGCAGGGGCTGGGCCGGTGAGCGGGTGGGAACAGCCAACCTCTCGGTCCCTTCCCCCAGTCATCAGACTCCAATCAACTGATGCCGAACGAGGAACCAGGGGTGGGTGGTGGTGGGGGGGTGGGGCCATCTGTGGGCAGCCAGGGAAGATGGCCCTGATCACAGGCCAGGCCTAGGGACTGTATCCGTGCATGAATTTTGTGTGCTGGGGGGCCTCTAGTTAGATATAATGCCTTAGTGTTTCTCAGTAAATGTTAGGAGGTAGGCAGTGTACTAATGTGAGTGCACAGCGTGTTAGCTTTGAAGAGTTTGAAAGGTCAGCTTTGTCATTTACAGTGAAAAACTCCTACTGTCTCTTTACCATAAGTTGTCTAGCCAAGATGTGGATGCATAGTGTTCTAGTCCACTGTGAAGGACTGTTAGCTGTAGGAGAATGTTGCCTGCCTATTATTATGAGGTAAGAGATGAAAAATGATTATATTCAAAATACAGAAAAATGGTGTGCTCAGTTTGAAATGGGATGTATGCCAGCAAGGAATCACATTGAAGATAGTCATCCAGGGCATACAGACACTTTGTAATATCATAAGATAGTCAAGCAAGAAGACTAATTCAGGAATCAAAATGAGAGGTGCTGGAGGCTAATTCCAGCATGTCATAAATGCAAGAAGTTTCATCAAAAGGTTGATGGAACCTTGAGGCTTCAGCAGGGCTGAATACATATTGTTGCCTGCTGGAATGGCAGAAAAGCATTTTCCCAAATCTGAATTTACATAAATGATGGCTTGCTGCCAGACAGCTGAGGGCATTTTAATCTACATGTTATTGCCTCCTGCTGGCCAAACACCTGAACAGCTGAGGGCAGTTCTCCCAAAATTGACAATGCCTGCTGTATACTAAACTTTACCTTTGATATGTATATCTGCTTTGCTTTAGGGCAATTTGTGTTAATAAAGAGCAAGAGGTCGGGAGATTCAGAGAACTTGCTTACTGAAGCTAGGCCCTCCTCTGGCTCCCCCATGGATTACAAATTTATATTTATTTCTAGTCTCTTTATTAATTTACGCTGCTGCGCCTTCTCCAGATTCCTGAACCCTTCTAGATGCTGGCTATCACCCTGGCATTAAGAGGAAAGCTTGTATGAGCAGATTGCTGGACCCTCATCCTGCAATGAGTCCCAGGTCTACTCCCTCTTTTCATGTCAGGGTCACCTCCCAGGTTCCAGGTTTCTTCTTTGCTTCCCCCATCCTCACATCATAGTCTGCTACTTGTCCTAATCCTTACCAATACTGTCCTTTGATACTTCTAATTAAATAAATTAATTTGGTAAGTGACGTTAGTAGTTGATAATACCTATATGTTGCCCCCCTTCTATACTTCATTTGTAATATTCACACACGCACACACACATGCACACACTCATGCGCACATACACATGTATGTATGTAAAGAACTGTGATGCTTTTACATAAGGCAGAGCACCAGACAGGAAGTAAAATCATTTGGGAAGAAGTGTTTGCTTTCCTTCAGAGAAGAGTCTCACTGTGATAACTGGTATTGTGGGATGCTTGTCCTATTCCAGAGATTGAGCAGTGACTGGGAAGAAGTGGGAGTGACAAAGGAGGGAAAGGAATGCCACTAGGACATGCAATAGACGTGGCTCAAACTTTTCCGGCCATGTAGAGTTTGGGTGAGTTTATTGATTTTCTTTTTGAAATACAAGTTGAAAGACTTCTCTCAAGTTTGTGAGTGAGGCTGTGGCAAAGACATGTTTATGGTTGACACTGTGTCATTTCCCAGTTTATAGTTCCTGTTTGGGGAATATGTTTATATCCTCCTTAGTGCCGGCATTTACCAAGCAAAGACACCACTAGAAAAGGGCGATTTCTTTTTTTATGCCATTATATTTTGAAAGACTTTCAAGTTACAAGAAGTCTTTGGAGTTAGAGCCCATGATTTTAAAGATTAATAACAGTAATTACAGGGCTCTGTTATAGCAGAAGAAGCTGTAGTCTGCCTGTGAGATTGAATCTGAAAGGTCCCTGGTCCAGGGGAATAGTAAAAGCTTGTTCTTTCTGCAAGAACAGCCAGGAACAGGAGGACACTGCTGTCCTGGAAAACAGAGCATTGGTGAGAGTTCAACTTTATTTTTCCCTGAAGCTATGCTGATTCTCTGCAACACGGCCCTGAAGACCCATTCCGGTCACAGCCACTTTTGTTTGATCCTTTTCTGTGATGCCAACACTCACCGGGGAAATTAGGATGGTTTTGACCCTTTCTCCCCGAGCCACCTACTTCAAAGTGTGTAGTGATTTAAAATGCTCCCTACAGCTGCTGCAGCTTACAGACCTGCAGGCTGGTGAGGTGGAAGTTTCAGGGCCATTCATTTCCATGATGACCAGTGGTCAGAGTTGGGCAGAGACTGGATGGCACATCCATACTTTGGGGAACAGAAACGGTCCCCTATAAAACCTTTTAAGCATTTATAATATAGAAAAATTGAAAACTAAAAAGCAACTCTAATGATATTTTCCCACCAGCTTAACATTCTAGGGGGGCCCTTTTGGAAGGAGTGAGGTGAAAAGGTCAGATAAGATAAATGGTGTTGAGCAATGTCTCGGGAAGTGAACTAGAATGGAGTGGTTTAGGGGGTAAATACAGAAAAAGTTAGGAAAAGAGGTAAAGAATGACCTAGAAGAACAGAGGGATGGAAATTAGGGGAGAGAGAGATGAAGACATGAGAAGAAAAGAGAATGATTGACAGGAAGGAGAAGTAGGAAAGGCTGATAGCATTGATTGACAGGTAGTAAAGAGAGTGATGAAAAGGAAATGCACAGGAGGGATAGGAAAAAGTGGCCCTGAAATGCAATTCTTTCTTCTACTCCATCATCAAAACAGGGACTTGGAATTCAAGCTCAAACATAGAATCTCAGGATTGTCTCAACTGTGTTCTTTAATAAGGAAAGATACATTTAGAAATATGGAGTTGTGCTTAAAACTTTCTCAGGATACCCAAGAAAGCTAATAATGTCAAGTCTTACATATGGCAGGGCATCAGGCAGTTGGATTTGGAAGGTCATGCAGGATACAGTGACTGTGGAGTAGGTACGTTGTCACCTCCTCAGGAGACACTGCAATCCCTCTATGGTGCTTCTGTATGAAGGTCACCTGATGAACTTTGGATCTCACTATTCCTGCCCTCAACCTTCTCACCAGTCACCAACTCTCTTCAATCTCTTCCCCTCCCCTTCTCTTTTGTATTTGTTGTAGATTGTATTTTGGTTCCCAAGTACTCTCTGTATCCAGACCCTTTGCCATGTGATTTTTCAATTCTTCCCATAAGAGGCAGGGTGAGCATTTTCTAACCTTTGGCTTTGGGTTTGGCTGTGCAACTACTTTGGTCTAATGAGATGCTGGTGAATATGAGGCAAACAGTAGCTTCAAGCATACCCACATGACTGAACCTTCTCTCTTGTGCTTCTGCTATTGCCAAGAGAAGAATGAGGCCTGGCTGTTCTTCAGGTTCTCAAAGGATGAAGCACATATGGAGCAGACCTGAGGGAAACTGGTGCCATGCCACCAAGCCAAGCAGAGCTCAGGCAAGATCAGCAGAACTGCTCCAGCTAAACCACACTTACATGGGCAGGAGATAAATGCTTATCGTTTCAACATAGTGACATTTTAGAGTTGATTGTTCACATATAGGTATGTCTTATATATCATTATTTTTCTTTCTTTCTTTTTTAAATGCTGTCTTGACCTGGTTTTGAGGCCAGTCATTTCCTCTTCTTGAGCTACTAATTAAGTCCAAATTTTAACCACTACCTTCATCAGCCTCTCACACTCTTGGCGTCCCTGTGATTCCACTCTGATAACTCTGGGATCACACACCAGACACCTAGGAACAGCCCAGAGCCTGTGAAAATTACTCAAATTAGCTAGTACACATGTGGCCTAAGAAACCTAGCTAATCACACCCTATTTGCCATACAAATTGGTTCCTATAGCTCCAGCTTGCTGTTACCTTGTCCCTGGGTGCTAACCCCTTTGTCACCCTGCCTGGTGCTCTTCTCTGCTTTTTACCTATCCGAGTGTCAATGTTCTGTGTCCTGCCCTTAAAATAATATTTAAATCTTAGAAAACAGGTGCTGTTATGCAATATTATTGAGGCAATAGATTCCTGATGTAGTAAGTCGCATTGGCACATGTGACCGGAAAGAAATTTATTTTTTGACTTAGCCGCTGTCTTGGCTATTGGGCAAAGCTCTCACTTCAAACTTATATTTTATAGTTTAGTCTATGAACTGGTCACTTTTGGGCCAAGTGCTTTATATATACCCTGAGCTACCCTTATATAGACAGAGGCGTCATATCAACAGGTAGAAAACATGGCCTTCCATGCTAAAAGAATAGCCTAGGACCACATTTTTCAGTGTAGTTTGCTTGTAGGACAAAATCACTATACCTTTTTCTCTTCTCAAGTCTCAAACACCATTTCTGCTATATGCGATTTGAATTTTGAACAGATGATTTAAGATTCTCATTAGGAAATATGAGATAATATAGAACATTTTATTCATATTGAAAGATATAAGAAAAAAATTAGGAATTATATTTTTTGACTGGCAGCATACACCAATTTTCTTTTCCACATCTCTAACTCTTGTCCTTTCCAGAGTGTTAGATAAAGTAAGTCCAAAGAGTTGGAAAACTAGACTGTCCTTGAACTACTCTGTTATTTTTTTTTCTGGCATTACTGACATGTCACTCACTCTGGGCTTCAGTTTTCTAATATGTAACCTAACATTATAAATGGACATAAAAAGCCTGTGTAAAAGCAAAAGGTAAATGATTGATATTTATAATTATGGGTTAATTAGCTACTCATAAGAGTTAAGAAAAAGCACTGTTAAAAGCTTCACTAACTAAATTCTAATCATTTTATTATTTACAATTATGATTAATATGCTGTCCATAAGTTGTAAGAGTGAGTGCTTTTAAGAGTTCCATAAACTACAGACTTTCTTCTACAACAAGAAATTTGCAAGTGATTGAAAAGCTGATCTAGTGACAGATGTAATGCAGCTCCCTAAAGTGCCTCCCATTTATCCAGGAGTGTCTGACAACCTGGAGGAGTTAATGTGACAGACAGCTTTCTTCATCCACATAATTCCATGCTATTCTTCATGACCTTGTACTTAATCTCTGGAGAAAGTTTGAAATGGAAAATAAATTAAAAACTTGGATGGACCACAGTTTTTTTTAATCCACTCATCAGCTGATGGACACTTAGGCTGATTCCAAATCTTAGCTATGATGAATTGTCCTGCTATGAACATAGCGGTGCATATATCCTTTCTGATTGGTGTTTCTAGTTTCTTGGTATATATTCCTAGAAGTGGGATCACTGGGCCAAATGAAAGTTCCATTTTTAGTTTTTTGAGGAAACTCCATACTGTTCTCCACAGTGGCTGCATCAGTCCGCATTCCCACCAGCAGTGCACAAGGGTTCCTTTTTCTCTGCGTCCTCGCCAGCACTTGTCATTTGTTGATTTGTTGATGATAGCCATTCTACAGGTGTGAGATGGTACCACATTGTCATTTTAATTTGCATCTCTTGGATGATTAGTGACTTTGAGCATGTTTTCATATGTCTCTTGGTTTTCCTTATGTCCTCTTTTAAAAAGTATCTATTTAGGTTCATTGCCCATTTTTTAATTGGGTTGTTTATCTTTCTTGTGTTAAGTTGTATGAGTTCCCTCTAAATGTTGGAGATTAAACCCTTATCAGTGATAACATTGGCAAATATATGTTCTTCCATGCCGTGGGCTTTCTTGTTGTCTTGTTGATGATTTATTTTGCTGTATAGAGCTTTTTATTTTGATGTAGTCCCATTTGTTTATTTTCTCTTTAGTTTCCATTGCCTTAGGAGCTGTATCGGTGAAGATATTGCTTCGGCATATGTCTGAGATTTTGCTGCCTGTGGATTCCTCTAATATTTTTATGGTTTCCCATCTTATATATAAGTCCTTTATCCATTTTGAGTTTATTTTTGTGTACTGTGTACATCTACACAATGGAATACTACACTGCGGTAAAAAAGAAGGAATTCTTACCATTTACAACAGCATGGATGGAGCTGGAGAGCATTATGCTAAGCGAAATAAGCCAGTTAGAGAAAGATAAATATCACATGATCTCACTCATTTGTGGAATATAATGAACGACATAAACTGATGAACAAAAACAGATCCAGAGCAGACAAGCATTGATCAGACTGTCAAACCTCAGAGGGAAGGAAGGGGAGGGTGGGGTAAGGGGGAGAGATCAACAAAAGGATGTGTATGCATGTATATAAGGCTAACCAATGGACACAGACACCAGGGAGGTGAGGGCATGAGTGGGGGGTGGGGCAATAGGGGGATAAGGACACATATGTAATACCTTAATCAATAAAGAAAAATAATAAATTAAAAAAAGAAAAAAAATACAAAAAAAAGAAATTGGATGGAATATCTCAGGAGAATCTTCGATTTTACCTTTTTTAAAAAAATTCTTCCCAGAGTATATATTTATTGATTTGAGAGAGAGAGTGGAGAGAGAGAGAGAGAGAGAGAGAGAGAGAGAGAGAGAGAGAGAGAGAGAGAGAGATTTTGATCAGGGATCAAACCCACATCCTAGGTATGTGCCTTGATCAGGAATAGAACCCCCAACAATTTGGTGTATCAGAGGATGCTCCAACCAACTGAGCCACCCAGCCAGGGCTTACCTATCACTCACTGATGATCCAGAATACCATTATTTATATATGTGAAGGTATTGTTATTTTACTTCACTAAGTACTCATGCCTTCTGTATGTTTCATACTCAGAAAAAGAAAGAGTGATTGCATACTTCAGAGGAATGTTTGGGCAGAAAGTTTCATGAAGTTTGACTCAGTTATCCTGTGTTTTGGGTTCTGGTTATACTATTTACTGGTTTTAATAGCTTTGAGAATTCACTTAACTTCTCTGAATCTAATTTTTTTTATCTTTCTTTTAGGATATTAGTCCCTAAGTCATAGAATTATTAAAGATAGCAAGGATCACAATGCATGCAAAATATGGAGTGCATCTACTGATGCATAGTGGGTACTTAAAATTTTGTTATATTAAAACTAGAGGCCCAGTGCATGAAAATTGTGCATGGAGGTGTGTGTCCCTTAGCCCAGCCTGCACCCTTTCCAATATCGGACCCCTTGAGGGATGACTGACTGTCTGGACAACCCTCTCACAATCCAGGACTGCTGGCTCCTAACTGCTCGCCTGCCTACCTGCCTGATCACCTTTAACTGCTTCTGCCTGCCAGACTGATCACCCCCTAACCACTCCCCTACCAGCCTGATCAACGCCTAACTGCTCCCCTGCCAGCCTGATTGCTCCTAACTGCCCTCCCCTGCCAGCCTGATTGCCCTTAATTGCTCTCCCCTGCTGACCTGGTTGCCCCCAACTGCCCTCCCCTGAAGGCCTGGTATCCCGCAACTGCCCTCCCCTGCAGGCCTGGTCACCCCTAACTGCCCTCCCCTGCTGTCTTGGTTGCCCACAACTGCCCTCCCCTGCTGGCCATCTTGTGGCAGCCATCTTGTGTCCACATGGGGGCAGCTTCTTTGACCACATGTGTTGGAGTGATGGTCAATTTGCATGTTACCTCTTTATTATATAGGATGTTAATAAATCAGAAAAAAATTCAATGAGAACTAAAGGACAAGAAGGAAATAGCAAAAGAAGACAAGCTCTAGAAAGATAAAAAAATTGTTTTCTTTCTATAAAAATTTTTATAACAAGAAAGAACATTTAGTATTTCTATAAGATCTCAACAAAATAAAAACAACTGTGGACTAATTCATTATTTCACCTGATTATTCAAACATTACTGATACATATCATGTACTTGGCAGTGTGGAAGTCACTGTGGCAGTTACAAAGATATATGAGACACGCACTGAGCCATTAAGAACTTCCTATTCCAGTAAGAGAGATGAGATATTGTTATAAATAACTATTAGTCAACACCCCCCCCCTCCAAAGAACCTGTCCTGAGAAATCTAATCTCATGAAATGCAAAGTTTTATTGTCAAATTAGTTTTAAAAACTGCACAGCATACCTCCCATCCATCCCTGGAAATTCACAAATTGAAACTCCTCTGAGTCTTCTGAGAATCCTGTGTAACTCATTTCCTTAGTATATATAGAAAATGGATGTTTATTGTTTTATGTATCTTTCCCCCGCAACTATAACCCCCAAACAATTTGTAAAAAAACCTGTTGCTTTGAACACATTTAAAAATATTTCTTTAATTAAAGGTATAAAATAATGAATGGCCCTGGCCAGTGTTGCTCAGCGGGTTGTCCATAGTCCCGAGCACCTAGAGATCACTTGTTTGATTTCAGGTCAGGCCATATGCCTGGATTACTGGCTTGATCCCCAGTGGGGGGTGTGCAGGAGGCAACTGATAGATGTTTCTCACATCAATGTTTCTTTCTCTCCTTCTTTATTCCTCTCTCTCTCTAAAAAAAGTCAATAAAAACATTTTACAAATAAAGTAATAAGCAGCATTAGAAAGAGATCAATAGAGTGGAGTGCTCTATTCAGAGGATACAGACGTGAGGGAAAGGGCTTCTCTCTGAGAGAAGAAGCTGGAGGGTGATGGAAAGAGCCACATTAGAGGGAGTTCTGAAAGTGCTATAAGTTCTGCAGAAGTAGAAATCCACTGAAGAAATGTCTGAATTAAAAGGAAAAATGCAGTTTAGAAGGTCGGTGCAGTCCAAAATATTGATCGGTTATATATGGAAAAAGAATCTGATTAAGTTTGTGTGGCTCTCCAGCAGCAGAAAGAGGATGGACTTTGAATATACATCAAGACATTCTAAGGAATCTACCAGAATGTAAACAGAATAGGTGGGCTTTTCCACCCTTCTAACATTTCAGTGGGATAAACACACATACAGGAAAGCAGTGGGAAACCTCCAAGAGGACCTATTTATTGGTACAGACATGCTTGGCTTTCCCTCCATCATCAACCATTAATCCCCTGTAGGAAAACCAAATTTTATCAAGTAGTTGTCAGCTAAACACTGGGTCACTTACCTCGACAACATACCAAGTCCTGATGATTTAATTCTGGGCCATAGCCTTTGTAGGAACTGGGGGAATGGAGATTTCCCTGTGAAGACATTTTTCTGCTGGACAGTCAATACTACAGTTTACAATGCCTACCAGTTTAGCAAAGGATTCAGCTACTCAGTTCCATTGTGAAGCAGGTCTATGTGTATGCAACTCAGTTAACCTCTAGCAATAGCTTTAGGGTAGAAGCTGGTTCTCTTCCTACTTAAAACTTGCTCAGGCCTTACCTCTCCCTGCCTCCCAATTTCCCTCCTAACATGAGTTAAAGATAATATGGTAATGGTTGGTTTGTAACCTCAGTAAGAATTAGAACTGATGTCATTTACTCATTTTAGAGAAAGAACTTGCCTTTAAGTCTTCTAACCTCTTTTGGTGACAGTTTTCACTTAAGAAAAATAGTGTCAAGCAACGCTGAATTTTTTTTGTTTGTTTGTTTTTTGTAGCTTCTCTATTATACCAAATAAAGGTTGAGAATTCCATGATCCCATTTTAGTTACTATCTAACCTAGGTAGAAAACTTGACTTTTATCCTTGAATATTCCTTCTGGCCCCTCATTTGGCCTTAACTTTATCATGGAAACATAATTTTTCCAGTAATTTCTTGGCTTTTGCTGTGTTTGAGAAACTTCAGTTGAGACTTTTAAAACAAGAGAGCTGACTGGTTCATAATGTTTGAATACTTGGATCCAACCTAGTAAGAATGAGCTGTACAGGAATTAGTGCTCAATAATATTGTATAAATTTGTTAAAATTTTTTGGATGTGAATGTGTTACTTCAAGTGGCTTATATTAAGATTCTCTCAGACTTGGGTGTAATACAAACCCAAATGTGTGTTGTTGTTTTTTTTGTTACAGATCTCTGTTTTTTAATTTTGTAATAAAGTTTCATTATAGATGCCAAAAACAAAAAACAAAAACACACACACATAGACTCCTGTGCTAGATAAACGGTGGCATGACTAGGCCCCCAAGGATAGTCAACTCGCAGTCAGTTTTTATTCGCATGAGTTAAATTTCATTCAGTTCTGAAGAGCTGTTAAAAGATTTTGAGCAGAAACACTCATGATCTGAATTGTGTTTGGGAAGATTAATTTTGCAGTTCTGTGTAGGATGTATTAGAAAAGACAGTAGTGTGGCAGGGACGCCACTTACAGAGAATCATGTATGGGCACCACAATCATCTCCTTTCCCAATGGAGATGCCATTCAGATTCCTCCTCTATCCTTCCAAGGAGAGGAGGGTCTTCATTCCAGACCTGGGAAGAAGCATGGACTTGATTTCATTTGCCTGGAATTCAACCTGAAATTTATCATGCGGTCTGGTATTAAAGTGCTGGGTATTAATTTAGGCTTTATAACTGATATAACTTTGTCGTCTCATGAAATATTGACATATATAAACCATTGATAAAGTTTATCAAGACCCTTAAAGGACATTTCTTGTTTTGTATAATATTATGCAAATATAGGACATGTGTTGGGAAGTATGAATATTGGTAACATGGATTATTATACATCTTAATTTCTGTGAGATTTAATTTCCTTTTTTGACAAAGTTCTTGATAACTATATTATTCCTTCTTAATACTAGTTGTCATTTACCAAGTGCCTACTAACTATGAGGCACTGTGCATGATACCTAGAATTTATTATTGTATTCAAACATTCAGGTAATAGCAACGATGCAGGTTAATGTTCACATGAAGCGAGGCTAAGATGGGATGCATTGCAGTGAGGCACACTGGGCGTGGCTGGGAGGAGACTGCAGAAAAATTGCAGAGTAGGGCTCACGGTGCCACTTCATTTACTGCCTAGCATAAAAGGATAAAGAACTAACTCTGGGCTCTGTAGTAAAAATAGGACTAGAACACTGCTTAGGCTCAGGCGTAAGGTTGCGCCTTTTCCCTTCTCCAATACTTCCCTAGCTCAAAGAGACATGCCTAGCAAGAAGCACTATCACCTTTCAACTTTACCCTAAACCAACATCTGTTACCAGCCAGAAGGGCATTTGTTTGCCAGCTACAGGATGATGGTTCAGTAAACGTAAGTTTCTTTTTGTGATCGTTGGTTTCAGAAATTTCTAGCTAAACTCGCCCACCCCCTGCTGCTCCAAGAACAGCTCTCTGAACTCAGTCAAATCGGATTAAGTATAGGGCTAGTCAAACATATAACCTTATTCTATTAACTTTCAAATATAGAGACTAAAGGTAATCATCTGTCATATTCTTACTTGATAACCTTGGTACAAAACCTACTATGTGCCAGGAATTGCCATCTGGAGTGGCACTTATAGAAATCAGGAAAATCATGGGGTCATTCTCCTGAGGAAGGCAGACAAGGGGAATTGTCACGTACTATGGTTTAGCTGTCACCTCATGAAACGTTTTTGTTTTACAGACCTAAGAGCAAAGAAGGCCTCTGACTTGTCAAAAATCACGTGGGCTGTCAGCGGTGCGACAGGAATTAAAACCCTAGTAGACCAGCACCCGAACCAACCAGGGCTCTTTGAACTCTAAATCTCAGGGCACATGTTAGTTCACCTCCCTCATCCTTTGCCTTTGCTTTTACGTATTTATTTTTTTGAAAGCCACTGATATTTCTGCTGCACACTGATCTGATTCTCACCTACCCTCATGCTTTCGCTGCCCTGTTCTTGATTAGGCCCTCCCTGCGTCCCACTTTCTCCTTCTGATCTGAGCCCGTAGGGTTTCTTGAGGATCCATTTGCTTGATCATTGTTTCACCACAGCCTCCAGCTGACGAATTTCACTGGTGCCAAGCTGTCATTGTTCCGAAGCTGATTGCAGATAATGCTGCTTCATCTTTCTGTAGAAGTGAGAACAACATACCTTACATAATAACTGGCGGTGTCACATTTGTCTGCTTTCACTATGAAGTTTTTAATACTTCCCAGCCCTTTGTTACAACCATACAATTTCCACATCTACGAATGCTTCCTTGGACACTGTCCCTGCATTTAAATACCCCACTGTTCACATTTCCACTTCTGATTGAACCTTCTATTCTGGAATTAAAGTAAGTTTCTTCCCCTCCCTAGGAATGTGCATATGTTCATTCACTTGCTGAGCCTATTGTTTAATAATGTTCAATAATCAAAGGTTAATAGTTACTTGTGTCAGGATTTAAACTGTGTTTTTTTCCCCCCAGAATATTTCAGAATGATATTGTTTTCTCTTTAGTTCCCACTCACTTTAAATAAGTCTCACCTATCAGATTGCAAATGCAACACAATTACTTAATTTCTTCCTTTTGGTCATCATTCAAAACACATCAATTACCAGGAACTCTAATATTTAGGATGGACACAGAGATAAAAGGCATATTTCTTCCATTCAAGTATTGTGGGGGAAGACAGACATGTTGATCAACATTAATGTTACAATGCAATACATTGTACAATGGAGTTAAGGACAGAGTGTTATGATGAAACAGAGGAGGGAAAACAGGTCCTGGACTCCTTTGCAGGGTGAGAAAATGAAAGCCTTCCAAAGGAATAGATACTTCAGCTGTGTTAGGTGTTGGGTGTTGAAGAAAAGAAAAAAAGTTACTGACGACAAAGAGGGAATGTTGTGCCATTTTGCAGCATGGAAAACTGAAGAGCAAATAAAACATCCTCATTCTCAAAAGCATAAGGTCAATATTCTAAGCACTAGATTATAGAGAAAACACCTAATTCACTCAAAGAAGTTGAATACATTCTGTGGAATTTTTAAGCACCCAAATTCCACTTGGGATTTCAGTGTACCAGATCCTTCTTCTTTAAGATTATTGGGACAGGATGAAATTTTGCAATATTTTAATCACTTTATTTGGTACAGAAAACTTAGAAAAGGGTAGGAAAGTTAATTTAATTTTTAACATTTTTGTTGTATTTTAGATAAGAGGGAATTATTAAAGATATTTGAGAGAGGCCCTTGTTATATAATGTGAAAGGCATATTTCATGAAGCTATTTGAGTAGAGATATTAGGATGCAATTTTATGATAAAAACAATTAGGAGAAAGTATTAGTTTATAGCTAAGAGAAACCAAGAGTGAAATCATTTCAACAATATTAAAAAACAAAGCCTAACTCAGACAATTTGAATTAGAGGTCAGGTTGGCCAATTGAATAAAAAAAAAAAGGTAATTCTGAGTTGTTAAATATAAGTGAATTCAGAAAAATGTTGGTGTCAACTCCCAGTGGTCAATAAATTTTTGTTTGTGCATTAGAACCTTTAGCCATGATGTAAAAAGGAATACAAACTTTAAAATACATCCATCCAGTGGCCTCCCCTCCCAAATTGTAACTTATAAATGTAAAAGGGCTATTCTGAACCTGTGTTGGGTATTAGGGAAAGATGCTTTTCACATACAACATATTTGAAGCAATTTCTATCCTATATAATAAAGAGGTAATATGCAAATATACCCTCACACCCTCACAAGATGGCTGCCTATGACCAGGCTGACAGGGGGGTTAGTGAGGGACGACCAAACGACTGAACAAGCAGGCTGTGTGGGGCAACCAGGCCAGCAGGGGGGCAGTTAGGGGCAACCAAATGACTGAACAACAGGCTGCGTGGAGTAACCAGGCTGGTGGGAGGAGAGCAGCTGGAGGCAACCAGGCTGGCAGAGAGGGGGCAGTTGGGGTGACCTGGCCAGCAGCAGGGCAGTTAGGGGTGATCAGGACAGCAGGAGGGGCAGTTAGGAGCGATCAGGCAGGCAGGCAGGTGAGCGATTAGGAGCCAGCAATCCAGAATTGTGAGAGGGATGTCCGACTGCTGGTTTAGGCCCAATCCCGGGGATCGGGCCTAAACCGGCAGTCAGACATCCCCTGAGGGGTCCCAGATTGGAGAGGGTGCAGGATGGGCTGAGGGAAAACCCCACCCTCCCACCCCCCCAATGCACAAATTTCATGTAGTGGGCCTCTAGTTAAATATAATGCTAATTGAACACTGTTGAAAGAAGATATCAAGAGTTGACATGGACATAAAATATAGACTTGCCAGGAATTAAAGGGAAGGATCTCACTTTGGTGCTTTGCTTTTAAAACTGGAGGGGGAAATATAGACATTAAAAATGGTAAGAGCATATCCTTGTATTGAATATGTCCATGTGACAATAGCTTAACACTATTAGAAAGTAATTGTACTGAAGACCTGAGGTTTCCTATGGTGAGTTCAAAAAGTAGGACCAGTCAATGTACCTGGAAATAATCACTAACCAGGTGAGCAGCAGCATGGGAATCTTTTGGCATTGCCAAACTGTGTACCTGGCATGGAGCAGAAGCCATATAAAATGTTAGGTACAGGTATTTTCCCTCTAGTGCAGTGCTTTTATGAAAGACAGAGAAGGAACTATAGCAGATAGTATTTCTGGCATTACCAAGGAATTGGCTCTCTCTTAACTTCCCTTAGGCTACTGGATCAATGAACTGCTTATTTAAATCTTTATCATCCAGCCACTTATTTGAGATGTGAGAAGAGTGTTTTATATGAACCAAATGGAAAGGGAGGGCATCCCATGAGAATGCTGCCACTTTATTTGCCTAGGAAAGGTTTACCTCAATTATGGATGATTTCATAAATTGAGAAATAATGGAAGAGCAATAGGAGAATGGAAGTAACATTAAAACAAAACAAAATAAAAACTCATCTGCATTCAAAGGGAGCAGGATATTGATTCTAAACAGGCAAAAACAAACAAACAAACACAAAAAAAAATACCTCACCTATTTTTTAAAAATCTCTAAAAATAAAGTACAATTAGAACAATTTTCTATGTGTATTCAATGTGACTGAAAAATTTGGAGTCTATATTATAAGAAATAAGGATGAGAGAACCTGTTAATCAAGACTCTTTGATGTTAATTTGTTGTAAACCATCAGAAAACACCTAAACCAAATGTAAAATTTATTGGCTAGCCCTACTTTTAAGTCCAGAGAAGACTAATTGCAGTCATATTTAGGATTAAATGCTCAAATAATGCCCTAAAGGATATAAGGTATTCTCAACCCTCCTCTAAGCTTTGCCTTTCTGTCTCCATTCTTATGTAAATTCTCCTCAACTGATGTTGTTTAGCAATCACAGTTAAAGGCTATTTTCCTAATGATTCCAGTAAAAACAGTCTTTGACTAGGATCCTATATTTCCACTTGGGTCACATACTCATAACATACACAGGAAAAACACTCAAGTCTCTACCACACACAAATCTGGGTATGAGGATAAGAGCTGCCCCATCCATAAGCTAAGAAACAAAAGTGAGGCAATGTTCATTCTTCATTGGAAAATCAAGACACTGTTATCAATAGGAGGTAGAAAGCATACCAGACAGAAGACAGTAACAGTTTTCACTACATTCCATGCCTTGATAACACAAAAATCACATGTCTTTTTTTCCCCATAATGATACTGTGCCACATTCTACAGGCATGTCATTTGTGCAACTTTGCCAGGAAGCTGCAGGTTAACATTCTCCAGGTCTATTCCCCACAGATGGCTAGGAAAGGGACTGGACAAGGGAAGGATAGACACCTACCCAGTAAAGTCTGTGTGACATAGGGAAGGTACTTGTCTGCCAGTCATTGGCCAGAGCAGGCGTAGGAGTGGCCATAGCAAGCATAGGAAGATTTAAGATAGTATTTAATCCCCTGAACAAAGGAGTTCACTCTCTTGTGTTTTCAGGACTCTTGGGACTCCTGTTTTAGGGGGCACATGCTAATGGATTGCAACTAGTCTGATGGTGTACAGGACCCAACCCCACCATGGAGAGGAAACTTTGGACAATGGCTTTACTTCTAGCTCTACTGAATCCTCAGCTGTACATTTTCTAGGACTGGATTAAGAGAAATGGGACTTTGGAAACCCAAGGATGTGATTCCATGAAAAATAAAGATTTCTACCACATCTCATCCTCCTGTAGGGGCCTCTGGAAATGCCTATTCCAGTGGTACCCCAAGAACTCCACTCCCACTAGCAATGGAGAAAGACCATCCATGCTTTTCTCCAATAACAATAAGATACATTTAAAAATGAACATATCTAACATGATATAACTACTTCTTGTACCACTAAAAGTGTGCCCAACTTATATTCTCAAAGAGACAATACCAATTTCTGTGCAGCTCCAAGTCTAGAATCTTTGGGTGATGTGCATTGCTCATTTTTCTATCTATCTATCTATCTATCTATCTATCTATCTATCTATCTATCTATATATATACTAGAGGCCTGGTGCACGAAATTTGTGCACGGAGGAGGGGGGTGTCCCTCAGCCCAGCCTGTACCCTCTCCAATCTGGGACCCCTCGAGGGATGTCCGACTGCCCGTTTAGGCCCGACACTGGGATCGGGCCTAAATGGGCAGTTGGACAATCCTCTCACAATCCAGGACTGCTGGCTCCCAACTGCTCACCTGCCTCCCTTCCTGATTGCCCTTAACCGCTTCTGCCTGCCAGCCTGATCACCCCCTAACCACTCCGCTGCCAGCCTGATTTATGCCTAACTGCTCCCCTGCCTGCCTATTTGCCCCCAACTTCCCTCCTCTGCCGGCCCAGTCACCCCTAACTGCCCTCCCTTGCAGGGTTGATCGCCTCCAACTGCCCTCCCTTGCAGGCTGGGTGCCTCCCAACTGCCCTCCCCTGCTGGCCATCTTGTGGTGGCCATCTTGTGTCCACATGGGGGCAGGATCTTTGACCACATGGGGGAAGCCATATTGTGTGTTGGAGTGATGGTCAATCGGCATATTACTCTTTTATTAGATAAGATAGAGGCCTGATGCAGGAGTGGGGGCCAGCTGGTTTGCCCTGAAGGGTGTCCCGGATCAGGGTGGGGGTTCCCTTGGGGCATGGGGTGGCCTGAGCAAGGGGCCTGTGGTGGTTTGCAGGCCAGCCACGCCCCCTAGCGACCCAAGAGGAGGCCCTGGTATCTGGAATTTATTTTCCTTCTACAACTGAAACTTTGTAGCCTGGAGCAGAGCCAAGCCTCCTGCATGCTCCAGGGCTGGCAGCCATTTCTGTTTGGGTTAATTCACCTTCTACAATTGAAACTTTGTAGCCTTAAGCGGAGGCCTGGGCCCGGCCAGGGTATGCGGAAAGCTTTGCTTTCTCCGTTGCTGCGGGCAACCCTGGCCTGGTCTCTCCAGCTCCATGGCTGCCGCCATTCTGTTTGAATTTGTTTACCTTCCATAATTGAAACTTTGTAGCTTGAGTGGAGGCTTAGGCCTGGCAAGGGTATGCGGAAAGCTTGGCTTCCTCTGTTGCCTGGGAAACCTTGCTCTCTGTGGCTGTAGCCATCTTGGTTGGGTTAATTTGCATACTTGCTCCTGATTGGCTGGTGGGCATGGCTTGGGCATAGCGAAGGTGTGGTCAATTTGCATATTACCATTTTATTAGGTAGGATATATATATAAAGCCTAAGTGACTGAATGACCAGTTGATTGGTTGCTATGATGCACACTGACCACCAGGGGACAGACACTGAATGCATAGGATTGGGCCTGTTTCCCAAGTAGATCCCGGGAAAGGATCTGTGGTGTTTATCTAAGGCGTCCCTTGAGATAAACTTTAACTGTGCAGGTGTTGGGACATTCAAGTAGTTGCTAGAGAAGAGACTGCTCTATGCAAGCAGGATCAAGGCCATGCCTAGGACTGAAAAGACCAGAAACTTTAATTTCAGTTTTAAGCGTATGCAAAATGATTCAATTAACTGCCGGAGGAATTACACCACGTGAAACATATGCAATTGCAAATCACACAGCACTTTATTACTCACAAAAGTTCCTGATGCTGCTGTTACAGGCTAATACAGGATCCTGGTGGTGCTGTCCTCTGTGGTCCGGCAGGTGGTCTGGTCTGGTCTAGTCCGGATGCAAGGGGCTGGCGTTTCTCACCTGAGAGCTCAGTCTCGTCTCAATCGGGAGGTACTAGCAATTCTTCTGTTGTCTGGCAGGGAGAGGATCGTGGAGCAGCGTCGCTTGTCAGACTGACAAAAGGACGTGCCTTTGTGGTGGTCTCGACAGGCGAGCACTGTTAGCTGGTCAGGACCTATTTTTAAAGCCTGTTTCGTACCCGCAGCAGTTCAGGTGGCTATCAATGAATTATGTCTATGCACACGTGTTAATCTCAAATAGGGTGAGGGGCTGCATGTGGTTATCTAGGGAGAATACATCACTCACACAAATGGTTATCTTAGCAAGTCACTCTGAGTCAGTAACTGAGGTTCAAATCCTTATCTATGGGGTACACACGCTTCAGGGCAGTGGGGAATGTGTCCTTAATATCACACTGTAAGTTTCAAGAATGTTAACTCAAACATTTTAAAGCCTTTTTAACATTTTAGACATTTTTAAAGCATTTTAAAACATTTCTATATATTACTACAACAGCCTGCGGGGATTGTGCTGAAACCGGCTATCTGACATCCCCTGAGGGGTCCTGGATTGTGAGAGGGCACAGGCAGGCCGAGGGACCCCACTGGTACACAAATCTGTGCACTGGGCCTCTAGTGTCTATATAAGATGGGAAATAGAAACAACCACAATTAAAAATAAAAATAAAATAGACTCACTTAGAAAAGAAGTAGAGAGTTAAGGGTTTAACATTCTATAACAGGGGTGGGGAACATCCAGCCCGAGTGCCATATAAGGCCTGCGATATCATTTAGTCTGTCCCTGCCAAAGCATTAGGGGTGATTTAATTAAATGTTTGACCAAATATAGCAGGCTAATTTTTAAGCTGATAATTTTGTATGGCCCACGAATAATGCTATAAATATCCAAATGGCCCTTGGCAGAAAAGAGGTCCCCCACTGCTCTATAACATAAAACATATCTTTAGACAGCTGTAACAAGGATTCCCTGTCCTAATAGTGAAACAAAGCCCATTGAACACTCTCTGGGAGGACAGTGCTCTTCATGACAATATTGAGAATTACTCTTCATGATAATGTTGAGAATTACTCTTAAAGATACTGCAATATTTGGTAGTTTACTTGGTGTTAGTTTGGCACGTTAGGCACTGAGAAATCAATAGCCTCTTTGAGTCAAGTTACAACTTCTCTTAAAATGCAGTTATTTTCATTGCCAGAGATTTTGTAGTGATGATTAAGACAGCCATCTGGCTCCTTTTATCAGGAAACTCTCTCATTCCCATTGCCACAATGAGCCCATTTCTATAACTGCATCTCCTGATAGCAGCTCTGGCTTACAGAGTTCTGGCTATTAAATTTACATAATAATGTAATGTTACCATGTTAACGATCACTCATTTAACTAACTTTATTCCACCCCTGATTCATCACTCTCTGGACACAGTTATACACATACACTCCTGCTTCCCACCAGTACTTACTGACTAGTTCCTGCAGCTCCTTTAGGATACATATCTCCTTCCTCCCTTGGCAGGCCCAGAACCTCTCTCCAGCGGGGTCTGGTTGTTATCTAACCTAAGTTACCAATCTGGAAGCCAGAGGAGAGGTGGACTTTTATTTTAAAGGTGCATATGTTCTTTGTCTTCAGCAAGAATGCAGGCACACATATACTCTTTGACCCAGACAAATGAGGTACTATAATAGTGTCCTAGACAGTTCAGGTGAATCTCTGGTTCTTGAGTGCATCAACCCATATGTTTCCATCCATCCCTAGTCTCTGGGTTCTACTGCTAACCAACCATAGTACTGAACTTGGCATATCAGACTTGCCAGATAGATAATTGAATCTTCTCTAGTGTTCTATTGCCCTTGTAATTCAGTTTAAGGTCTCAGGTTTTTGTTTGTTTGTTTGCTTTTGCCCATTATTTCAGACTATGAGATTCTTTTTGTGCTGCCTAGGAGCCCCTCTGACTTTCACATCTATCCTTAAGTCTGTGCTTCACCATCCTTACCTTTTCGTGGTCTTTTTCCAGTGCATCCATTGCATCCTGCAAGAGACTGCTTCCTTTGAACCTCTTAATCATCTACAAAATTTCATCGATTTCCACCAGTCATGAGCTACCTGTAGTGGAATTTCCATTACTGATAAGGGTCTCCTTGTCAGTTGGAACACTTTAAAGTCCTATTTTAGGGCTGTTTCCTTAGGCTATTTTTAACACAAATTACAATCACCCAGATTCCTTTCTATTTAGGTTAGCCCTTAAAAAACAACAACAAAAAGTGTGTGTGAGTAATACATGGCTTCATTCATCAGTACAGCAATATCTAGCTTCTACTATAACCTAGCAACCACAGATGCCAGCCAAACAGAGTAGGGCAAAAGTAGGTTTACCATTGTTCATATGGAAATTAATACAGTGATTAATAAATAATAATATAAGAATAAACTGTCTCATATACTCACAACTGTAAACCTACTTTTGTCCCTTCTGTACATAGATTTACAAATCAATTTTTAAATCCTCACCTGAGAATATGGTATTTGCTTTTCTCTCCCCTCCTCCGGGTCTTTGGGGTTACAATTCATCTGGTTACTGTATTTTCTGGCATATAAGACAACTTTTTAACCCAGGAAAATCTTATACGCCCAGTTGTCTTATACACCAGAAAATACTGTCTGTGACCTGACTGGCAATCAAACGAGCTACTTTTTGGTGCATAGGATGATGCTCCAATCAACTGAGTTATCTGGCCAGGGCTAAATCATTCTTGATTTTATATTATCCTATAAAAAGATAATAGTAGCACACTATGACAAGGAGGAACCATATAATCTTACATGAGGGAAGTCAGAGTTCTTACAGAGATGTATAGAGGATATGACATGGTTGAAATGGATAGTAAAGAATACATATATTCTGATGTACCTTGTAAGACATTACAAAGATATAAAACAACATTTACAAAATATAGTTACAAGAAACAGCCTGGTTTTAATTAACTAAACATAATTAAAGCAACACTGATATGAGAACACTTCCTGGCCATGTAGAGAAAGAGGAATGTATAAGTTAGAATTCATTTTTCTTTTTGTTTCATTTTTTTAATTGAGGTAAAATTAATATAAAATAAAATTAACCATTTTAAAGTGAACAAATTATGGCACTTAATACATCTACCATGTGATGCAACTATCACCTCTATCTACTTCTAAAACATTTCCATCAATCTAAAATACAACCACATCCATTAAGCAGTTACTTCCCATTCTCCCCCTCCCCAGCCCCTGGCAACCGCAACCTGCTTTTGGATTCTATGGATTTACCTATTCTGAACATTTTCTAGCAAGTGAATTATATAATATGTGACCTCTTTTTGTCTAGCATATTTCACTAAGAATAATGTTTTTGAGTGTAAGCTACACTGTGGCATGTATCAGTACTTCAGTCCCTTTTTATGGTTAAAAAATAATATTCCATTATATGCATCTACCACATTTTGTTTATCCATTTATCCATTGATGGAATCAATGTGTACACTGCACATGAGTATTGGTTTGATGGTCAGTTTTCAATTCTTTTGATTATATACCTAGGAATGGCATTACTAGATCATGTGTTAATCCTGTTTTACTTTTTGAGAAACTGTCAAACTGTTTTCCACAGTGGCTGAACTATTTTACATTCCCAGATAGAATTCATTTTGGCCAAATGTAATGAAAACTTTGTTTAAAAAAGCATCTTTAACAATAGGGAAATCTATTTTTCTCACGTAAACAATTACAGAGGTATGCTCAGGGCTTCAAAGACATTCTGCCATTTAGGGATCCAGGCTTCTTCTATTTCAAAGGTCAACAAACTATTGACTGCAGTTGCTTGTATCTATAATTAAGTTTTAGAGGTATTCAACCATTCCCCAGTACTCTCAATGGGGGCTTAGGTGTTGCATGGCAGAGCTGACTAGTTGACATAGTGAAAGTACAGCCTGCATGGCACAAACTGCTCTCTGAGCTTTGACAGAGGAAGTTTACTGAACATTGTGTTATTTTGTTGGCCTGCTGTCATTAGCTTGGTTTTCCTATTCATAGTCCTAAATGGCCATGGAGCTCTGGTCATCATGTCCTGAATTTAGCCATCAAGAAGGAGAAAGAACAGAGGAAGGACATGCCATTCTCTCTAAAGATGCTTCCCGGAGGAATCTCCTTACATGTCATGATCATAAACTAGTCCCAAGTCCTTGATTATCTACAACCAAGGCTTGGGAAATGCAATCTTTATGCAGGTGGCTAGGAAATCATGTAAAATTTGAGTTCACTTAATTCAAAAAATGGGGAAAAGAAAGTATTCTTTAGAAGAACTAACACTTGTTATCCATCCTAATCATCTCACAACAATTAGAAATAGGTGAGTCAGTAGTACTTATCTATCTTCTTTGATAAACAGTGACTTCTAAGTTCACTAAATCTCCTTCTCTGTTTAATTTAAAAGTTTGATTAAAGTTTTATCTCTCAGTGCAGCAGAATATCTAGTATAATTTGATTTTCAAGGTTTTGCATTTGAAAAGAAATTGAAATTCGTAGAAGTTGTTAATGGTACACTTTGTGGGATTAGGGTAACCAATAGATATTATTTTTCTGAAAGAAAAAGACTATAAATAGTTTCTATAATATCTTATGGAGAAATATCCATAGAATAAGTAAGAGTGAGAGAAATTTAGCACAATGGAGTATGTATTAACTCAAACATATGTTTCAATGTGGGCACAGACTCAGGAGTGTGAAAGCAGAATGTATTTAAATATGTATAAAATAGCAAATAAATTAAGAATATCCATAAGATTTCTTCTATTTAAAAATATTTTTATTTTTCCTAAGAATAGAATCATCAGAATGAAGCTGTTCTGTAATTTTTCCAAAGCCCATATGTTAATTAAGAGTGAAAATTAATTAAATATGTAAAGCTATGAGTTTATAATATGTACACACCCTAGAACTATGTTACAAAAAAAGAAGAGACTGTTGTATTCCAGGGAATCTGGTGCTGAGAGGATTATTATTTTACTAGAGGCCCAATTAGTGCAAGAATGGGCCTTCCTTGCCCTGGTTGCTGGCACCACCTTTGCTCCAGCCAGAGCCACTTTTTTGCTTGGGCCCGGAGCTGCCTTTCTGTTTTCCCATGCTGCCCAAAGGCCCAGAGTGGCTGGGGCAGTGTGCAAGCGTCCCACCCCTGGCCGCTCAGCACCTGCATATGCAAATTAACACACCATCTTTGATGGGTTAATTTACATACTCACTCCTGATTGGCTGGTGGGTGTCGCAAAGGTACGGTCAATTTGCATCTTACTCTTTTATTAGTGTAGATTCACACCAGGGTCATTCTAAATTGTGCTGATCTTTGAGTAGAATAAAGGGGAGTTTTATAAGAATTGCAAAACTCCAATGTTTTGTTTTCTTTGCTTTTTAGGTTTTAATTTACATAATGTATATATCACTCTTCTTAGTGTACACCTCTCTAAATTTTGGCAAAGTCTAGAATTGTGCAACCACTACAAACAGTCAAGATACAGAACTGTCACATCACCCTCCAAAAATCCTCTTATGCTACCCTTTGTAGTTAACCTAATGTAGCCTAGGAGTTTGTCTTAGTTTATTTTGTATCATACATTTTAGATTCATCCATGTTGGTATATTAATAATGTCTTCCTTTTAATGTTGAATAGTATTTCTTCATATAGACATATCGTCATTTGTTTAACCATTTCTAATTAAAGGGCATTTGGCTCCTTTGTTCCTTTAACATACCTCATCAATGCACTTAAAATTAAGAACTTCCTTAATTTCTTGTACTTTAAATTGTTTCAGTCTCAGTTTGTATATTTTCTACCACAGACCTAGATTTTTGCCCATTTAAAAAATTTGCCTGTTTTTTCATTTTTAGTTTTAATAGTGCTTATTTCTCTTTATTGTGTGTCTTTCATGAGGTAAATGTATTAATTCTGCTGTATCATGTTATTTCATTTTTTATGAGTCATGTTATTGCTTACCCAATATCACAAATATTTTCTCCTTTTTTTTCTAAAATATTTTCTAATAGTACTCTATTTTATATGGTTAGCTTTGATATATTTTTGTTATGTACTTTGTGAGGTCTGAATAGTTTTATTTTTTACATATCGATGTTTAATCACTCCAGCATCAGTTACTTAACGGAATTTTTTCTCTCTGTCAAGTTGCTTTGTATCTTTTTCAAAATGTAATTAGTCATATTTGTTCAGGTCTATTTCAAGTATCTCTATCCTGTCCCATTGATCTATGTGCCATGCCTTTCATTTATAATACTGTCTTACTTACTGTAGTTTTATATTAAACTAAAGGCTCGATGCACAAAAATTCATGCACTTAGCGGGGGGGTGGTCCCTCAGCCTGGCCTGCACCCTTTCACAATCTGGGACCCCTTGGGTAGGGTCCCTAGGCCTGGCCTGAGATCAGGGCCTATTAGGGCTTTCTTTCCTTAGGCTACAGGCAGTTGGCCCCACCCCCGCCACTGCCACTGGTGGCCTCCCTCTGCAGGCAACAGGTGTGGGGTGCGATGGCTTGGCTGGCCTGGGCCTCCCTCTGTGGAGTGATCGCTGGCCGGCTGCACACCTGTCACAGAATTGCTGCTGCCAGTGGCCTGGGCCTCCCTCTTTCTTTGCTGGGGGGTGGGGCCAGTCCAGCCAGGGCCCGTCTGCCTACCTGATCGCCCCTAACCGCTTGCTTGGGGGCAGGACCAGCTGGGCAGGGGCCGTCTGCCTACCTGATTGCCCCTAACCTCTGGCCTGCATACCTAATCTCCCCTAACCACTTGCCTGCCTACATGATCACTCCTAACCACTGGTCTGCCTACCTGATCATCCCTAACCACTCTGCATGCCTGCCTGATCGCCCCTAACTGCTTGCTTGGGGGCAGGACCAGCCTTGCAGGGGCCGTGGTGGTTCTGGTCTCTGGTTGTTCCAGTCATTACACTTATGGTGGCTGGCCTTTTATTATATAAGATATTGAAGTATTATGTGAGTCCTGTAGCTTTACTTTTTTATTTCAAACTGTTTGGGCTATTCTAGTTTCTTTGCATTTACAGTAAATTTTATAATCTGCTCCTCAATACCTTTAAAACATCCTTCTGACATTTTGAATGGCAATGTTTTTAATGTTTAGATAATTATGTGGAGAATTGACATGTTAATAATCTTGAGTCTTTCAATCCATTAAAATAGTATATATTATGTATATTATGTTGCCATTTACTTGTTTCTTTAAAAAAATGTTTTTTCACTTCAAGGCATCATGGTCTGGAATCAATTTAGCACTAGTCTCTGTTCTTTAGAATTAGGTAGTGTTATAGCCTCCTAATCTTGCACTACTGATAAAGTCTACCCAGTGATAATTGGTATATTTTCTTATTATATTTTACTTTCCATTCTTCTTAAGTATCATGTAGTATTTTGTTTTTGTCTTTCCAGTTGATACTTAATAGGAAGATGGACTCCAAAATAATTTTTTTAAGTTGTCTATAGATCCTGGATATTTTTGTTTGTTTTTTTCAGTATGTCATAATGGGGGCTATATGTCACAAGCAATAAAAACTTTGAATAAGATTTAAGGTCTCGATGAGCCTCTAAAGTCCTTCATCTTTCATTGGTACATATGACACATTTGCAGGTTTATGCCTCTAACTGCTTTTCATGGGTTGGCAGGTTTTTATAATAATGGTATGGTGGATTACTCAGGGTTTTCCAGAGAAAGGGAACCAATGAGATATAGATGGATAAATAAATACATAGAAGTAGATATAGTAATGGAAATATTATATATATATGTTTGAGGCCCATTGCAGGAAGATTCCTACAATAGGGCTTCCTTCAGCAGTCTGCTTCCCTCCCTTCTCCCCTGCCCCACCTGCTTCCCTCTCTTCTCAGCCGCCCCACTTGCTTCTCCGCAGCTTCGCTTGGCTTCCTTCTACACTGTCTTGAGTCTTCGCTCTGTGACTGGATATGCAAATTAACCTCCATCTTGGTTGGGTTAATTTGCATACTCGCTCCTGATTGGTTGGTGGGCGTGGCTTATGGTTGTAGCAGAGGTATGGACAATTTGCATGTTTCTCTTTTATTAGATAGGATGAATAGATTTATTATAATGAATTGGCTCATGTTATTATGGAGGCTAAGAAACTTAATAATCTGTTGTCTGCAAACTGGAGACCCAGGAAAGCTGATGCTGTAAGTTTCAGTTAGTATGGAGGCCTGAGACACAAGGGAAGCAAAAGAATTGATCGAAGTCCCAGTCCAAGGGCAGGAGAAGACTGATGTCCCAGCTCAAGAATCAGGTAGAGAGAGTGAATTCTTCTTCTTCACCTTTCTGTTCCATCCCAGCTCTCAACAAATAGGATAATGTCTACCCACATTGGGGAGGGCAGTCTGTTTTACTCAGTCTACTGTTTCAAATGCAAATCTCATCCAAAAACACTCTCAAAGACAAATCCAGAAAGAATGTTTAGTCAAATATCTGAGCACCTTTTGATCCAGTCAAGTTGACACATGCAATTAACCATCACATAAAAGGCAGTAAAGAGTAATAGAACAGGAAGGTATTTTGCAATGTTAATTGAGCTAGATATCAGGCATTTATTGCTTGTAAAGCCAGTTATTACAAAGGTACAAAGCTGCAAAAACAATTACGCCACCTGAGATTTTGTGTACCAGTATCTTTCCTTTGTTATCTTAAAACTCCAATGAGAATGAGCTGTAAATAAAGGGAATGGGTAGTGGTAACAATAACTGCTAGTAAAATGTAGAGTGCTTTGACATTTACTTGCTAGTTATTTCTAAGACAAATAATGAGGATATGAAACTTGGAAATGTTAATACCCTTGCCTAGCGTATTAAAACATGTTGCAGCTCAAACCTAGATATCTGTCTCTAATTTCATCTTTTTATTTTTACTGTAATAAATGGCCTTGCATATTTTCTTATATCTGAATCCTTCATATTCTTGAAGATTTAAGTCAGTTTATTTATTGAATTCTTTCACTTCTTCATTCAATTAATGTATGCAATTCAGCTCATTCAATCTTTCAATTCATGAAAGAATCTTTAAGACCTATAGAACTGTTATTTACCTCACTTATGCAGCAGTGTCTTCCATAGTTCTCTAAGTATTTATTAAACACCTAACATATATCAGACACACTTTAGATCCCAGGAATACAATAAGCAGACAAACTGTCTTGTTGCCATGATTTATGCAATCTAGTGAGGAAGACTGAGCAGACACAAATAATTAATTAAGCATATACTACATTAGATAAAGATAAATATCATGGAAAAAAATAAAGTGTGAAAGGGATATAGAAAGTTTTGTAGCTTGTATTTTTTTAAAATATACTTTATTGATTTTTTTACAGAGAGGAAGGGAGAGGGGTAGAGAGTTAGAAACATTGATCAGCTGCATCCTGCACATCCCCTACTGGGAAAACATTGATCAGCTGCCTCTTGCACACCCCTACTGGGGATGTGCCCACAACCAAGGTACATGCCCTTGACTGGAATCAAACCTGGGACCCTTCAGTCCACAGGCCGACGCTCTATCCACTGAGCCAAACCAGTTAGGGCTGCAGCTTATATTTTTAAAAAGGTGACTAGTCGAAGGCTAGCCTCAGAAAGTAATGTTTGAATAAATTCCTGAGGCAATGAAAGAGTGAAGACTTTGGGGACCTTGGGGAAGAGCATTTGCAGGTGAGAGAGAATTCAGTGGAAAAGCCCTGTGTTATGAATGTGCCTGATATGTTCAAGCACCCTTTATGCTTAAGTAGAAGAAGCAGGAATGAGCATAGTGGAGATGAGGTGTGGGTGTGCAGGAGGTGACAAATTGTTTGTACAAGGCTTTTTTGACATTGTTGGGATTTTGTGTTTCACTGTGAATAAACTGAGAAGATATTCTTGAGCAAAAATGAAATTCAATTCCTGTTATTGGCCTAACATCAAGAAGGGGAAAAAAACATTAATCAAGTAATCATAAAATATATGTAAAAACAAAAGTAATAAATGCTATAATTGAAACCAGTCAATTGGATTAAGTTTAAGACTTGACATGTGAACTTGGCTCTGAAGGATGACTAGAAGTTAACCAGGAAACAGTATAAGTTTAATAATAACCATGCCTTATTGAGTTTATCACTCTAAAAACCATCATGTTCAGCACTTTCCTTGGATTAATTAATTTAGTCTTTACATTAACCCTCTAAGGCAGTGGTTCTCAACCTTTCTAATGCTGTGACCCTTTAATACAGTTCCTCATGTTGCGGTAACCCCCAACCATAAAATTATTTTCATTGCTACTTCATAACTGTAATTTTGCTACTGTTATGAATTGTAATCTAAATATCTGTGTTTTCCGATGGTCTTAGGCAACCCTGCCAGCGGTTCTCAACAGTTATGAAGTAGCAACGAAAATAATTTTATGGTTGTGGGTCACCACAACATGAGGAACTGTATTAAAGGGTCGTGGCATTCGAAAGGTTGAGAACCACTGCTCTAAGGGATGTGCAGTTATTCCTTTTATGGAGGAAACTGAAATACATGAAGGTCAAATAACATGCCCAGATTCTCATACTTAGGAAATGGGGGGAAATGAGACATCAAACTAAGAAGGCAGGTCAAAGAAAAGGTGCTAATCTTAGATGGTGAAAAGGACAAAATTCTTGGTCCTCAGCCTGTGAAATTCCCTCATCAGCCTCTCCAGCTACTCTAGCTTTCTAATTCATACTCATATTTCAATGGCTGTTTGAAATTTTCTCCTGTCTGAAATATTTCCCTGCCTCTCCAGCCACCACAGGTAATTTTTCTAAAAGTGCTATAGAAAAGATTCTGTGATCTTTGATAAATAATTATATGTTATTATGTGGCATCTCTTACTATTTACAAGAATTTTGAATAAATTGTTTTTAAAGGTTCGTGCTTTTTGCTTTAATATTGCAAATTAATTTCAAGTCCCTAGGGATTTGAGCACAGTGGAAATAATTGGGATGATTGCTTAATTTTGTTCGATATAGTGTTTAATATGAAGTTCTGCAATAATCTATAATAACAAAAGCATAATATGCTACTGAGACTGGTCGTCCTTCTGGACCAAGCCAGTGAGAGAGGGATCCAGGCAGCCGCCACGGCTTCAAAGGCCTACTCTTACACGAATTTCATGCATCGGGCTTCTAGTATTCACTATAAAACAGAAAAGGGTAAAAAAAAAAACCCAAAAAACACAAAACAGAAAGGAATGAAAAAGTAAGAAGGAATCTCAGAGGTCTCTAGAGGCTGACAACTTCCTTTTACATATGATTGTGGGTGAGGACAAAACCCTCCTTTATTGGCTCTAAAGCCTATGCTGGTTTCCAATCCATATGAAAACATTATTTATATTGCCCTTTAGGATTCAAAGTGATATAGGAGCCAGCCACAGACAGTGGAAACTAAATGTCCCCAAACAAATATCAAACTCCAAGAGGAGACAGATGGGTACAAGCAGCACTTGGGATCTAAGGCAAATGGGGAGAGGCTAATGCACACAAGAGAGGAACACAGAGCAATGCAGCACGACTCATTTCTTTCTCCTTCCTGTTACAACTGACCTGCCTGTAAGGAGTGTATGTTCTCTTTCCCCATCCATGACACAGGACTGCTGCATGGGGAGTCCCACAGTGCGAAGCTCTGCTGGGTGATGCCTGCTATTTCTGGGGTTCAGTACTAAGAAGTCATCATTCCAAATGTAATACACTTCTAATAACAGCTTCATCAATAATGAAGGGGTTAATTTGGCCCTATGTGGTTTATTTTTTGTCTTACAATTTTTCATAAATGTTAAAGTTTTAATTTATCCGGATTTAAGATGCATCTTAAAATTGATGACATGTAAAAGTTTTATAAGAGGTATTTTCTTTCTTAGCAATAAATAAAATAATGGTATTTCTAATAGTTGGGGGCATCTTCTGTCTGACGAAATACAATATAATCACAATTGACTTAGAAACAAAGTGTGAGTCAAGTAGTGCACACTTTTGGTCCCAGTAGTGCCATGTCTTGGGGTTAATAAAATGTGCAGCTTCTCAGCTTCTGTGTGATGTAACCGATAAACACATTCATTTGCAGACCGACCATGATTGGACATGTCTTATAGTCCATCCAAATGTATTATTTTAAATAAATGTATTATTTTTTAAAATGGCCTCATTTTTAAAACTATATTCTACAAATGGTAAAATGTGTGAGAGAGCTGAGTGTTTATATAAGAATAATTTAAATCCTCAGGTCCTTATCTCTATTCCCACACCTCATGTAGTAAAAGCAATTGTCTTTTCCAGCCCCACAATATTTTAAGAGATAAAATAAAAAGATGAAGGGGAATTTGGGCAGGAAAGGGCGCAATTTTAGATAGTGTTGCCAGAAAAGCCCTCAATGAGAATGTAATTGTGCATTAATCATTGATATAAGTCAAATTCTTAATCTGAAGTTCTTGATGATGTGCCCTTGCTTCAGAAATGATTGACTTTTGCTTCAGTCAGTAGAAGTACTTGTTGCCTCCATACATTCCACAATTGGAGCTGATATGCAGTTGGGCTTTAGTTTTTAGAGTCCTTATCTCTAACACATTATTCAGTTTAGTGCTTATCTTGTTTTTCTATCTCCCATACTACAATGTAAGCTGGACATAGACAGGGAAGTATTGATTTTCACAGTATCTCTAATATCTACAACTGTGCCTGGCCTAGAATTTGCACTCCACAAATATTTGTTAAATTAAAGAATTAATATTAATACTTATTTTTACAATTCTCTCGCAGTTATAGACCTGACAGAAATATACCAACCTCTAACAGTGTTTACATCTTGATGGTGGGGAATTGTATTTTTTCCTCTGGTTTCTACCATGTTTTAGTTCTCAAAGTACCTCTTTAAAAATGATATTTAATTGAAAGTCATCAAGTAAAAAGAGTCAAGGTGTTCTTCTATCACACACCCAATGCTCAAACTCATAAGTAAACTATAAAAAATTACAATCTTTTAACAAGATCATGTTGTGTATAATCATATCACCTCCTGTGCTGTCCATTTTGAAGCACCTGTAGTTAGCCATTAGCATGAATGACTGTGGTCCTGGGACAGAGCAATGAGAGCCGGTCTGTGAAAATTACTTCCTACAGCTTGTTTCCCAGTTTAGGACCCTATCATTACTTACTGAGTTGTAGATAGAATATCAAGCCTGAAACAGACTCTGGTCTAGAGGATATCTAGTACAGAGGCTGACAATGTATTTTATCATCACACACTCATTTATTATTTTTTCTTCTACAAGGACTAAGCATTTTGAAATATTTAATTAAAAAAATACAACCCAAATTAGTAATCAAAGATTAATCATACTAACAGTCTTACCAGTAGGACATGACTACTATCACTTCATTGAGTACAAGTTATACAGCATAAAAATGATGTTTAAGTGACTTGTGTAGCTAAATAAAATTTCTATGAAACTCTTGAAATATTAGATATTTTTTCCAGATTAAAATTTTCATGGGCACATTCATGGTGGAGATTGTCAGTTGGGAGTTAGACAGAAGTCAGACTTCCTCAGTTCATTTTTTTTTTTTTAATTGACAGACTCCCAACCACTACCCATTTCACCCCAAAACCTCAGGACATGCTGGCTGAGTTTGAAAGATGACTCAAGGGAAATAATTACACACCCTAGACATGGTGATCTTCTAGGAAAGTGGTCAGGTCCCATCTCATTGTTCACTCTACATGTAGATTGAGTCCAAGAGTCACTGCCAGCACCCAGTGGTTTCCCTAAAAAATGCTCCTAAGGGCATGGGAGAAGATCTAAGTAATTATGAAACATATATACCTGAATTCAAAGTTTCAATACTCTAAAGAAATTTTCCCACAAATTAAGCTAAAATGTCAATCATTTTAATTACAGCCCTTACAAAAATTTCCATTTCCATAGAATTTAACAATTTAATTCTAAAAACAATATGGAACAATTAAAGACCAATCAAAAGTGGGCAAGGATTCAGGGAAATGTGAACTCACAGAAACTGCTAATAGTTTAAATTGGTACAATCTAATTGGAGAAAATTTTTGCAATATCAATTTGATTTGCCGATAAACAGAAATGTCACTTCAGAATATAACATAGAGAGCCTTTTGGCGTGTACTAGAAGATGATGATCTAATTGCAGAATTATTTGCAATCACAAACAGCTGACCAATATGTTTATCAACAGGAGAATCTATCATGTATTATAATATATTCATAGATGTAAAACCACAGAGTAAACCCAAGTAACTAATAAGTATAAAATACCTTGTGTTGCAATACATAGGAAAGATTCAGAATGATATATGGAGCATGATAGATTTAATGTAGATTTAATGGCATGCAAAACAACAGTAAATTTGTTTATGAACATATACAAACGTAATATACTATGAAAACATTTACTGCAAAGACACAAATCACTTTTATAATAGTGATTGCCTCTAGGGAGGAAAAGAGTATTTAGATCCAATGGGAATATAAAATGGTCTCGGAAATATTTGTCATGTTTGACTGCAACACAGTTTTGAAGAAATTTTTAAATATGAGACTGAATATTTTTAAGTAATATTCTCCATCATTTTTTGAATGTGTGAACATTTTCATTAAAATTAATGTGTGTAAGTTATTACTTTTCCACTTTCAGTTTAAAACTCAAAGAATATTTTTTTTTGGTTGCACCCAGTCTTTTTATGTAAATTAGGATTTAAACAAAGCACAGCTAAAGATTACTGAAGGTGCTGAAGAGTTGAACATTAGGCCTATATTCACAGTGGTCAATGAGAGGGGTTTAAGATAATTTTATAGGCTCTTTACAATGCTAGGGAAATAATAGACAACCCCTTCATCAGCTCATGCACCTTGTGTATTCTTCATCTGTAATTTTTGGGTGCACCACCCAGCATTCAAATAAGCAGACAAGTTGGTCAGTTGTGAAAGAAAAAAGCTATGTATAGAGTTAGCTGTGCTCATCTTTTATTCCAGACAGATGGTTGTCATTCCTTAGAAAATTGATTGCACCCAGTTTAAATTTCACAGTGATTTAAACATGCTAGGCATCACTGCAGGGCCACCAGATAAGTTACTTCAGATTTTAATAAAGCTGAATTTGTTGGAGGTGATCCTTGGACTGGTGAGACCAAGACTAAATCCACTCATAATTTTGTTCCTTTCACATAATTCCATGCATACTAAGAATTTTCCAATCTCTATATATAAAAGCCTAAATGACCAAAGGACTGAACAACCGGTCGAGTGGTTGCTATGATGCACACTGACCACCAGGAGGCAGACACTCAATGCAAGAGCTGCCCTCTGGTGGTCAATGTGCTCCCACAGCCAACCTCCCGCTGCTGGCCTACTTCCCACAGTTCCTTCCCCCTGCTGGCTGGCCCCCCGCATTGGCCCAAATTGGGGGTCTGGCCAGCCAACCTCCCATGGTCCCTCGCCCTGGCCAATCCCTCCCCCCACAGATGGGCCCTGATCACCAGCCAGGCTGAGGGACCCCACCAGTGCATGAATTTGTGCACCAGGCCTCTAGTTGGAATATAATAGCTGCTATTTGGTTTGAAAAGTGTCCAGGAAAGTATCACTTCAATGGGATATTTTTAATGCATTTATAACTAAGAAAATGGAAGGCTCCAAACAGTGTAACGTTGAGAAAATGAATGTATTGCTATGCTAATGTGGGCTTTGACCTAAATAATTGGTTCTGGAATTTTTTGCTCAGGCTCAGTAACCCCAAGTCATTCTGTCTGCTGGCCTCTTGTGATCTTTTTAAAATGTATGATGATATCTATACTCAGTTCTACTGAAACTCAATTTTTTTCTTTTGATCAGGGTTGTTGTAGTAAAAATCAATTCTGTTAAAGTCCATTTTAAAACAATAATTAATGAAAAGTTTTATCCATCTTTCCATGCTTTTAGTATAAACAAAATAAAGTATTTTGAGATTAGTGAAATGAATGATACAGTTACAGTATTGGCTAATACAGTTGCTGAAAGTTTATTTGGCATGTGACCAAAAGACAGAAAAATTCAATACTTTTGACTTTGTGTGTATGTATGTGACACACATGAGAGGAAATAAATAATAGAGAAAAAAGAAACCATATATTTAAAAACAGGAATAAAGATTAGTTAGTTTGATCATCCACTGAGTACATCAAGCAAAAATTCTTTAAAATTAATTTATCTAGTGTTGGATTTTTATTATCTTGTAAGTTATAAAGAAACTGAAAATGGTTTTTGCTATCCAAATATGTATATTCTATTACTATATTTAAGATGCTCATCCTTTGTGGAAAACTGCAATAGTAAATAGTGAAAGATCATGGACTTTAGAGTTAGAAAAATTGTGTTGTGTATCTAAAATGGAGTAAAAAGCATATTGGACCTAATCTCAGGGATGCCTCTTCAAGAAAGAGGTCTCCACCTGGCCCCCCATGCCTTCTAAATTCACATTTCTTGTATAGTATTTTCATTTGTGTGTCAGTCCCTCCTTCAGATCCTGAATCCCGCTGCAAAGGTTGAGGCAATGTGTGACTCTGTGGCTTATCAGTTACTACTCTGAAATTGGTCCCAATCCTGTTGCATATAAGTTTTATCATCTGTAAATTGAGGATAATATTTACTGGCTTGTTATAAGGATTAAATTGCCTAGTACTTCTGCTCCCCTAATATAACATCTATGAGAAGATGGTTCTTAAATGTTTTCTTCATTGATGCATCCCCATTATCTATACTATTGCCAGGTGCACAATGGAGGATTCAGTGACTATTTATTAAACAAAAGTATATATATACTAGAAGCCCAATGCACGAAGATTTGTGCTAGAATGGGCCTCCTTTCCTTGGCTGCCAGCACCACCTTTCCACTCCGGCTCCGGCCTAGCCCCAGAGGCACCTCTTTCTGCTCCGGCCCCGCCTTCCCACGCTGCCCAGAGGCACTGAGAGAGCGGGGTTGGGGCAGAATGCCTGTGTCATCGCCATGGTGATGATGCAAACATCCTGCCCACCCACAGTTGCTCAGGGCCTGTGTATGCAAATCACCCACCATCTTTGTTGGGTTAATTTGCATATCACTCCTGATTGGCTGGTGGGCGTAGCGAAGTGATAGTTAATTTGCATGTTTCTCTTTTATTTGGGTAAGATATATGTAATATATAGCATATATCCATGAGTTACATAAATTAATAAAATAGTACCACCGGTCACAAAAGTGGTTAATAAGTATTTGTTCCACATGCTTTTATTTTTATTTCTTTTTTTTAATTGATTTCAGAGAGGAAGGGAGTGAGAGAGACAGCAACATCAATGATGAGAGAAAATCATTGATTGGCTGCCTCCTGAACACCCCACCAGGCATACGCCCGGATCAGGAAAGGAACCTTGACCTCTTGGTTCATAGGTCAATGCTCAACCACTGAGCTATGCCTGCTGGGCTATTCCATATCCTTTTAGTTATCTTCCTCCAGGATATGTATGATGACTAAACAAGTTAAGATATGTGTTTAGATCATAGTTGTTACTGAGAGAAAAAAGTAGAGTCTGCTTCCCCATTAACATCTCTATATATTTCTATATCTATTAGTGAATATATAGATATAGAAATTATTCTAGTGAAAATATGTAACTATGTAGCATAGCAAAGAAAAATGTGTATCAGGTTCACTGTACATTAAATATATGCCTGTTCTTCAACTGACCTAACATAAAGCTATTTATGCTGCCTTCTATCCTCTCTGAGTTCTAGTATGCCTAGTGTGTACAAAATAATTTAGCTTTCATCTAAACTTTCACAAAGTTCTCTTTGTTGTATTGGTATGTATTCCAGCCCTAACTTCTTAAAGTGCCCTGAAACAAGGGCTACTACTTCTATGCCATAGCATGTTGCTAAGTATATCCTAATAAACACTATTGATTAGGATGCATTACATTAATATTCACTGCCATGTCTTCTCTCATTCCCCATTAAATGTCTATGGAAAAAAATCAATGACAAAAATATGGAGTTCAGGGTAAAGAGCTGCCTGGGAGCCAGACAGCTGAATTTCAGTGCTCTCTACAGCAGATGGAAAAGGGTTATCCAATGTGCAAAGTGGGATTAAAAACTATCTATAGATATAAAAAGCTAAGTGACCAACCCTATGTCCGTCTGACCATCCGACCAATGGTATACATGACGTGCACTGGCAATTTAAAAATAAATGTTGACTCGCACATGCACAATACATATAAAACTCACATCAAATTTTTTAATAGTATTACTCCTTTGGGAATGCTGTGTCATAAATTAAAATTGAAAGTAGGTGCCATCATGCTACTGAGAAATTTTAATAGTAAGTGGGGTCTTTGTAGTGGTACTAGATTTATTATCAAAAGATTTATTATCAATTATCAAAATAATCAAAGCTGAAGTGTTAACAGGATCTGTGGAAGGAGAGCTTGTTCTCATTCCAAGAATTGATTTGTTCCCATCTGACAGTGGCCTTCCATTTAAATTAATTCAAAGACAGTTTCCTGTTATGCCAGCACTTGCGATGACTATTAATAAATCACCAGGGCAAATTCTAGAATATTCCTGTCCAAAAGCGTTTTCGGACATGGTCAGTTATATGTTGCTTTCTCTTGAGTTCGAAGAGCATGTGCGTTAAAGTTAAAGTTGTAAATACTTCATCACAAGTGAAATTAGTCAAGCACTCTGAAAGTGTTTTTACTCTTAATGTGGTGTATGGGGAAATATTAGAATAAGTTTAATCAATTTATCAGTCATTGTTTTTTATCAATGTTGTTATATCATGTTTTTGTTGTTTTTATATCATGTCTTTGTTGTTGTTATATCATGTTGCTATTGTTTATTTATTAATAAATTAATATATTATTTTATATACATTTTACTAATTTTATTTCATCTCTGACACTTCTATTACAGAGAAAGGGTGAATAGCGATATTAAAATATTTCTTCCAATTAATTTCCTTTCAGTGTACATGAATCTGTGCTCTGGGCCACTAGTCTCTTAATATTGTTCTGGGGATTCAATATTACTATATTGAAAGCACTTTTTAAAAAATATATGTTTCTATTGATTTCAGAGAGAGAAAAGGAGAGGGAGAGAGAGAAAGAAACATCAATGATGAGAGAGAATCATTGATTGGCTGTCTCCTACACAGCCCCCATTGGGGATTGAGCCTGTAATTTGGGCATGTGCCCTGACCAGGAATCAAACAGTGACTTCCTGGTTCATGGGTCGATGCTCAACCACCAAACCACACTGAACAGGCTTAAAAGCACTTTGAACATCTCTTGGCCATAGTAAGAGAACAATAATGTTAGCTGTCATTGTTATTACTATTATACAAAGGTTGGGGAAAATAAAAATAAAATCCAGCTGTTTATGAGAAACATGCCAAAAATCAAAAGAAATAAAAACTTGGAAATAAAAAGATTTACAATTCACCACACAAAAAGTGACAAAATAAAAGGGGAGGGAAACTAACAGTATTGGGCAAAAGAAAATATAACTTAAAAATAATTTAATTGAACATAGAGAGATGTTTATGATTGATAAAAGATAAATTCTATTGAAAAGGTGTAGCAATTTAACTTTTAAGAACTTCAGAAATGTAAAGAAAATAGACATCTATAATTACAGTGACAATGTCTTTAATACATATAAATGTGTGTGGGAAAGAAAGAAAGAAAGGAAGCATGAAAAGAGAGAGAGAGAGAGAGAGAGAGAGAGAGAGAGAGAGAGAGAAAGAGAGAGATTCACTCAATTAGAAACAGGTGAAGCAGTATTGCATTACTATACAATTATCATGCTTATTATATAGACATGTAGATATAGTTAGATATGAAACTTGTGTGTATTTGACTATGGTCAGACTTGTTTCTCTGAAACCTCCAGTAGTCCTAATGTAGCAAGAAATTTCAAAATTCAGAAATAACTAGGTTAGGTTCAGGGGTTCAGAAAAACATAATTAATTTCAACCCTCTCCTTGGGTCTAAGGGCTTCACTTGTTACTCATGCCTGAGCCCGTTCCTGGGTGGAGCCTTGAAAATAAAGCCTCTATGCACTCCTATGGTCAGCTGGTCGTGCAGGTCAGAGACCCTGGCCACTTAGCCGCTCTCAGAGCAAGCTCCTCTCATGCTGTTTGAAAGGCTGCATAGAAACTGTGAATCACTTATTTTCAGAAGTTATGTAACTAAAGAAATTGCTTTACACGAGTAAAGGATAGAGTGCAGTAAAAACCACATATGATGTGAAACGAATACTTTTTATTTTTAAGGGCAAGATTTAAGGAAAAAAACCTAACATTCTTGTGGGTCTCAACTGGTTACCAAAGACTTCTACTTAGATTATATGTTATGAGATACTAAAATAGAAAAGATAATCAACATAAAAACTGCGAAGTTAAATTGAACTACTTGAGTGAGAGGATTCAACATATTATTGAAGGTTGCTTTTATGGAATAACTGGAGCTATTTGTGTGTTAGGCACTGCTAAACATTTTTGGAGAAGGCTTGGGAAAGCCACATCCATTCATTGCCAGAGGCAATTGGTGATTAACATCTTTAAAAAAAAACAACCAAAAAATGAGGCTCTACATTTTCCCTCATTTGATGTG
This sequence comes from Ia io, assembly GCA_025583905.1. NCBI lineage: Eukaryota > Metazoa > Chordata > Mammalia > Chiroptera > Vespertilionidae > Ia > Ia io. The sequence goes on along the minus strand of JAJQQW010000011.1, from coordinate 64,813,452 downwards.
TTAAAAAATCTAATAATATACCACAGCTGGAGGCCACAACTGTTTCTTCCATTAATTTAATGTTGTGTTTTATCTCAAAAAATAATCTAAATGAAAATCAGTTGTTATCTTGATATGCTTGATTCAGATAGTTATAATGTACACTAAAGATATTAAACTAGTTAGGCCTCCTACTGCCAAAACTATAACATTAGGGTAATAAAGAAGCAAAATCGAGAAACATATATAAAATTCAGAAACATTTCACAATACAGTGTGTTTTATTTTTACAGGGCTTTACAGATACTAACCAAGAGACTGTTATTTTGATGTGGTTAACTGTGATCCTAAAATATTAGCAATTACTTCAAGACCCAAGTCAACACCAGCCCCCACTGAGGCTTTTTGAGAGTTGTTTACTTCTCAGTAAGTTAATGTGGTTACTTCTTTTGTTGTTAATACTCACCTGAGGATATTTTTTTCCATTGATTTTTAGAGAGAATGGAAGGATGAGGAGAGACAGAGAGAGAGAAATGTTCGTGTGAGAGAGACATCGATTGGTTGCCTCCCACAAGCACCCCAATCGGGCCAGGGATCAGCCTGCAGCCAAGGTACATGCCTTTTGACTGGAATCAAAACTGTGACCCTTCAATCTATGGGCCGACACTCTTAGCATTGAAATAACCGGCTAGGGCTGTATATGGATAATTTGAGGTGAGAAAATTATTCTTTATTCATTTTCACTAACTCCTCAAGAGTTTCACCATGTAGCCTGCTCATTGAAGTGACTTTAGCCCCTAGGTTAGAGGTATATTTGTTTATAGAGAAATGTGAGGTAAGGAAGAAAAAGAAATGGTATCAATCTTTAATCTATACTAATAAAAGGGTAATATGCTAATTAGACTGGGAGACCTTCTAGGAGACTTTCCAGACAAAGCCATGGTGGCGGGGCCAAGGCAGAGGCAGTTAGGGGCAATCAGGCCAGGAGGGGAGGGCAGTTGGGGGCGATCAGGCTAGTGGGGGGGGGGCAGTTGGGAGCAATCAGACCAGCAGGGGGGCAGTTGGGGGCAGCAGGCCGGCAGGGGGTGCAGTTGGGGGTGAGAAGGTAGGTGGGGGAGCAGCTGGGGGCAAGCAGGCTGGTAGGCAGATTGGTTAGGGGCAATCAAACAGGCAGGCAGGTGAGCAGTTAGGAGCCAGCGGTCCCAGATTGCGAGAGGGATGTCCAACTGCCGGTATAGGCCCGATTGGGATCAGGCCTAAACTGGCAATCAGACATCCCCCAAGGGGTCCCAGATTGGAGAGGGTGGAGGCCTGGCTGAGGGACACCCCCTCCCCTTTGCATGAATTTCATGCACCAAGCCACTAGTATAATTTATATTTATATAAATATATTTGTGTCATATTTCATATTTGTTTAGAAGAAAATCACATTATTTGCTCCCATTTCAGCTTCTTTACATTTTAATGAAATGTGAATTGAACATTTTGAAATTTTTACATTCCATTGCAAGCATTAACAATAGTATATTGAATCTTTTAAATGAAAAAAAAATTGCGTAATTAAAGTACAAGAAAAGGGGGTTTCCAATGATTAAACTTGAAAATTAGAGACCCTACCATGTTAAGTTATAGATGAAACCTGATGCTTTGAAGGGTAGGAATGGATTCAGGCACAAAAGCCTCTACATTATGCAGTCTGGGGACAAATCTCTGTAACTTGTTCATGGTAGAAGATAAAAAGTGGATTCACTGGATAAAATTAGGAATTGCCAACCCAAAGGCTGGGATAAAGTAACTTGGCCTTGTTGTAACCCAGTCCACCATTCTTTTCACATTTTTTCTGTGAATGATGACCTGCTAACTAATATATAACTGTAGACAAACAACCAGTTTGCTTAAAAATTCTAGGAACTAACTTCAAAAGAAGCAGATTCTGACCTCCAGACATTCCGGCTCCCGAAGATTTGCTGACCCTCAACCATAAAAAACAGGATGACCCAAACCAGACCATGTGCATAGTCCCCTCAACAGAGAACTATCAACCTCCTCCTTTTGATTCCTTTGTTCTATTTTGATTTTTTCCTTCTTCTCCCTCCTTACAAAAGCACCTGCCCACATCCAGTTATTCAGAGGGGCTTTGTGACATTAGTTTGCCATCTTCTCAGGCTGCTGGCTCTTGATCCAATCTCCTTTCACCAGCCCTTATCTCTGGAGTATTGGCTTTTGAGATGCAGGATTCTGAACCTGGATTAAGTATCATTGTCATTCCCACATACCTACACCAAACTATAATATAAAAGACAAGCCACAAGTTGGAATGCTGTTGTAATTATAATTTCAATATTATAATTGACAAAGTAATGTTCTACAGATTGTATAAAAGATATCTACAAATCAATAAGAAAAAAACTCAAAGATAAAGTAGTTCAAGGATATAAATAAAACATTCGAAGAAAACAAATTCAACTGCCTATATATGTATGTGTTTACCCGCTCAGATTCAGGGAAAACAAGTTACTGAGACAATAAATGTGCCATTTGTAACTTCCCCAGTGTAATTTTATATTTTAACTAGAGGTCCGGTGCATGACATTTGTGCACTCAGGGAGGGCAGGGGTGTCCCTCAGCCTGGCCTGTGCCGTTTTTCAGCCCAGGAGCCCTCGGGGATGTCAGTCAGACATCCTTACCACCGCCACAGAGCAGGGAGAGGCTCCTGCCACCACCACTACACTTGCCAGCAGTCAGCACAGCTTGTGGGAGCACACTGACCACCAGGAGGCAGTTCCTGCATTGAGCTTCTGCCCCTTGGTGGTCAGTGTGCATCATAACAACCAGTCATTCCACCATTCAGTTGATTTGCATATTACTCTTATTATATACTAGAGGCCCGGTGCACAAAATTCATGCACGGGGGCAGGGGGGAGATCCCTCAGCCTGGCCTGCACCCTCTCCAATCTGGGACTCCTCAGGGGATGTCTGACTGCCGGTTTAGGCCCGAACCGGCAGTCGGACATCCCTCTCACAATCTGGGACCGCTGGCTTCTAACCACTCACCTGCCTGCCTGCCTGATACCCCTAACTGCTCCCCTGTCTGCCTGATCACTCCTAACCACCTCTGCTTGCCTGCCTGATCACCCCTAACCGCCTCTGCCTACCTGTCTGATAGCCCCTAACCACCTCTGCCTGCTGACCTGGTCACCCCTAACTGCTCCCCTGCTGGCCTGGTCCCCCCTAACTGCCCTCCCCTGCTGGCCAGGTTGCCCCTAACTGCCCTCCCCTGCCTGCTTGGTCACCCCAACCACTTCTGCCTGCCTGCCTGATAGCCCCTAACCACCTCTGCCTGCTGGCCTGATCACCCCTAACTGCCCTCCCCTGCCAGCCTGGTCACCCCTAACTGCCTCTGCCTCAGCCCCTGCCACCGTGGCTTTGTCTGGAAGGACTTCCGAATGGATGTCCGGAAGATGTCTGGCCTAATTATCATATTACCCTTTTATTGGTATAGAGGATTTATAATATTATCTGTTAGGATTAGCCAGAATGTGGACAAACAAATATTTTTATGCACTGCTAGTTGTAGTGTCTAGAGATGACCCTTGCTATATACCAGTGTGCTGCAAGAATTTTTAATATATGCAATACCTGACTAGTCAGAAGTACTGACCTCTGATTTGCTTTCCTCATCAGAAGCTGTGTTTTCTGTGACTCCTGAGTTCTTGTCTTGCTTTTTTTATGTTGCGAACTTGAATGTCAATTTCTTTGAAAAATCTGAGCACTTCAAAATGTATTTTACCTGAAAAGACTGACTTTTCTTGCTCTTTGGCTACGTAGGGCATTCAACCTCACCTAATTCTTGTATAATGTGTAGCATTTTTTTCATTAAAACCACCTTAACTAGTTGGATAAGTAATACAAAATGTAAAAGGTGGAGCAAAAGTAAGTTTACAGTTGTTCGCATGGAAAATAATACCATAATTAATAGATAATAATACAAGAATAACTCTGTATTTTGCATACTCACAGCTGTAAACTAGGCGCGCACCAGTCTCTCTCCCAGCCCTCAGAGGAACAAACACTGCTGACACTTGGTCTCACATTCTAGGCTCTACAACTGGAAGACAATACATTTCTGCTGCTCAGTTGGTGGTGTTTGTTATAACAGCTCTAGCAAACTAATACATGGGATTTAGGGTTAACAATTCTGAAAGGTTAATTTTATAAGTTAGAATCCAAATGCTCCATACTCCTGTTTGTGTCCCATCATACTTGAGGTACAATGGCTACAACTTATCAGCAGTCTTTTTTCTTTAAAAAAAAAAAAAAAAGATTTTTTAAATTTATTTTTAGAGAGAAGGGAAAAGAGAGGGAGAGAAAGAAACATAAATGTGAGAATGAAACATTGATTGGCTATTGGTTGCCTCCTGTATGCCCCCTATTGGGGATCAAGCCCACAATCTGGGCATGTGTCCTGATTGGGAATCAAACCAGCAATCTTTCGGTGCATGGATGACACCCAACCAACTGAGCCACACAGGCCAGGCCATCAGCAGTACTTTTTATAATTCTTTTGTGTAGTATAACACACAGTAATTTACTTTCCTATTCTTATTAAAAGCAAATATCAAGATGTTTACAGTATTACACATACAGGGTGGGGCAAAAGTAGGTTTACAGTTGTGAGTACATGAAACATAGTTTATTCTTATATTATTATTTGTTAATCACTGTATTATTTTCTATACAAACAACTGCAAGCCTACTTTTGCCCCACCCTGCATAGTATTGTCAGAAAAGTATATTCACAGAATCGTATTAGATTTACAACTGGCATTATTCAAGGATTAGTTACATGGTATACATTTAGAATCAACATAAATAAAATAAAATAAAATAAAATAAAATAAAATAAAATAAAAAAGAGACATTGCAGTCAAATTCAGATCAGTTCAATAATGGAAAAGAATAAGCTGAAATAATTGTTAGCTATAAATATAGAAAAATAATAGAAGAAATTTGTTCTTAAAGTTAATTATGAAGACAGAAGTTGATATGAATTTTCTTAGGAGGGGACAGTCGGGCTCTGGTCTTTTCATGGGGATGCTTACCACAAGCAGGCCGCTTCCCCCAGAACGGGAGATCTGTTTTAATAAGCCCTCCAGTGACTCTGCGCACGCTAAGCGTTGAGAACCACTGACCTAAGGGACTCTTTTGAAGACATGTGCCTCTTAAAATTCTGACAGAATTTTCTAGTGGGGAAAATCACTCTTCCCTCAGTATCACATTACTTCTGGAAATGTTTCTACCCGTTAGTGTACAGGGGCAGGGATAGAGGAAGTGCTCACCACCTCCAGCTTTGTTTTACCTTTTGGATGTTGCACAGATCAATGAGAATACAGGATTTCAGGTGTACAGCTACTCCAACAAATGTCTTATACCACTTGTTTTAAAGAGCCTCCTGGAAGCAACCGTGGGAAGAGATTTATATGTATATATGCAAACCTACCCAGGGTGATTATAAAAATACTCCTCTCTCCCCTTTCCCAAACACAAAACTTAATCCCCGCTTTACTTTCGTTGTTTCTTTTTATGCAACTCTCTTCTGCAGACTGATTGGTGTTCAGAAGTCCTTGAATGTTGCTGCTCACTGCCTTCCTTAACCTTTGCTCTTAACATTTCAAACCACACTGGTGGTAAGTTACCTCATAATTAAAGTGCTTCGGCAAGCAGCACGGACACTGACGTACCCAGATATTAGCAAAGGGCAGGAATCGGTGTGTTAGGGTACAATTTTGTTTTTCCATAAGTGGAAGCAAATTCTCAAATCAGAATTTTCTGTCTCTAATATTATTTTTTGAGGCTCTGTTACTTCAGAAACAAAAAGCTTTTAAATCTCAACCATTCTCTGTGCAATGTTTCTCTTAATGATCCATGGACATGTTTCACGCTGGGAGGTTAAGAGGTGAGCAAAGGCTAAACTAAAACCATCCTCACAGTACAGTGTTTCACTTAATGATAAATGACGCTGTTTCAACGTGGGAGGATGAAAGATTTTGCATTTACTTTGAAGCAGAGAAATAGGCAAGTGCTGCTGATTAATGATGTGTCTAGGAGAGTGGGGGTGATGGCCTAGGATGAGCTACTGCTGCACTGAGAAAATGTCATTATTTTTCCCTCCTTTTCTGAAAAACACACTCTATGCTGTCTAGGAAATCACTTACACTGTGGTCCAGACAAGAAAATTCAAACGAAAATATAAAATTATTAGCCAAGTCATCTTTTATTTATTTATTTTTCAGAGAAAATTTTAGAAAAACTAAGACAGGAATCAACTGAACCATCAACTTTATGCTCCTGCACATTAGTAATTTGAAACATACCTCAGCCCTAACAGGTTTGGCTCCATGGATAGAGCATCGGCCTGCGGACTGAAGGGTCCTAAGTTCAATTCCAGTCAAGGGCACATGCCCTGGTTGCGGGCTCAATCCCCCGTGGGGAGCACACAGGAGGCAGCCGATCAATGATTCTCTCTCATTGTTGATGTTTCTATCTCTTTCTCTCTTTCCTCTTCCTTCCTCTCTGAGATCAATAAAAATATATATTTTTAAAAAAGAAACATACCTCAAAGAACTTTTCCCGATTTTGGTCAAGCAAACGTTATTCATACCAGGAGAAATTATAAAGATGATTTGCTCTCAGGTGGAGAAAAGAACAAACAAGAAAGAGGACATGAGCTTCCACTTGAATATAGACCAGTGCCATGGCCTCTTCCCTCACAGGTGTGTTTGCATGTTCAAAGGTGGATCACAGGAGGATGTCCCACTCCTTGAAAAGACCTGTCCCAAATAGCCACCTTCTCTTATGTAGGACTGCAATTATCAGAGTGAGTAGAGCACACAGAGTCACTATTGTTCCAAAAAGTGTTTCCATTAAAAAGGATAGTACGAGTTATCTAGAGATTCTGAATAAACTCAAAAGTAAAGAAATAGAACTATCTAGCAAACCTAAACTGTTGTATGAATAATTATAATGGCTTTCTGTTATAAGAATAACAGAGAGGTGCCTGTAAATTTATTCCCATTTAGTTCCAGTTCTTACCCTAGTGTAAAAAAAAAAAAAAATCCTGTCACCCAAATCTCTCTCTCCTGGTTCATCAGTCTGACCAGTATTTCCAGTACATCTTGAGTTCTTGCCATTATGCACTCCCAAAGTTAGTCATTTAAAATCAACCACTTTTTTTCTTTCTACTGCATCTTTGCAAACTAAAAAGAACAACAACAAAAAAGAAGGATGAGGAAACTTCCATTGCTTTGTGACCCATGCCCATCAATTTCCAATCATGATGTGATCACCACAGCACTGTCCAGAGGCAAGCCCTCTGATTCCCATGGAAATCCTGCCTGGCTCCCAAATCCCATTGCTGTGCCAGCACTCTGCTGCCCTGCTCCACCCTGCAGGGCCCTCCGAGGGCTGCAGCACTTAGGGCTGTCTGAATCAGACAGGGTTGTGCTGTGCCTTCTGAATGCAGCATCATAGGCTGTCCATGGAACTTGGTGAGTTTTCCCAAATCTAACCTTAACCCTTTCAGTCCAAGCAGGCACCATTTGCTGCATTCATAGCATCTCTTAACTCCTAGAAGAAATTGTTCTCAATTTTTCTTTTTTGTTGTTATGTGGGTAGATCCTGGGTTTAATATAATTATATTAAATCAGTCGCATGTAATTAAATAAGTTTCTAGTTACTCTTCTCATCTTTTGTCCCTCCCTCCCGTCCCCTCCCCTTTTTTCTCTCCTCTTCCTTCTCCATCCTTCTTCTCCCCCTCCATTCTTCTTCTCTCTTCTTTTTTTCTTTTCTTTTCCGATAAGCAAGGCTAGCCAGGATGAAAGACAGAATAGTGAAAGATACCAACAAGTTATTATTAGATTTTAAAATATTTCTCACTGAGCCATAAGAGAAAGGTTATCATAGTGTAGCTATGGTCTTTGAGTCTTTCTAGCATTTCTTTATTATTATGCCAATTATCAGACCAAGATTTCTCTTCTAAGCTGGAAAAAAATAACATTCAATTGGAATACTTTATAATATTGCAACCTCTACTAATGATCAAGCTTCTGCTGAAAGAAATATCTATATTTACATAGTCAATATATGTGTGCATATATGTATACGTATATATTTCTATGTATATATGAGACTAGATATAAATATATTTATTTTTCCCTTTCACTCTGTGATTCGTGCTATGACTTGATATGCCATTTTGATAGCAGCCAGAGGTCTCAGATACCAGGTATCTTTCAGAGTTGTTTGGCTGAGCAAAGTTGCCTCCCCCAAGGTAATCCCTGGGAATAGGTCATAACCAAAGACTGGTCAATGTGGGAGCATAAAAGCTTGCCTCCTCACCCCCAAAATGGGGAATTCTGAAGGATAATTTGGTCTTCAGAGATGCCTATTGATCTGGCCCATCTTCTCCCTTTGAGAAATTCTGATTCCTTCCTTTCCCTTCCCAGGTGATCATTCTAGCAGCACCCCTAGGGAAATTTCCTGCATGATAATCTGTATTTCAGAGATGCTCCCCAAGGAGCCCATGATGCAACACACTTTATTTTTTATAGTTTAAAACACTTAATAGTATTGTTGCTAAACCTTGCAAAGTGAGGCCTTTATTTTTATATTCAGGAAAAACTCAGCTAGGATAATAGAAGCATTACAACTCCATTTATGTAAAACTTAATTAAGGCATATAGGCATTAAAGACCAAAAAAGAAAAGCACGTGGGTTGTCTCCAAACACAATGTACAATGCCACATCAGTCATGTCCCTGTAAATCAGCGTGGGTAGCTGTCAATAGCAGATGCTCATGTAGGACCTGAATCTCCTTTTGTGTCAGGTGTCTTTATTCAATTCAGCTTCTCTGGGAAGAAAGGTATCTTTGGGCTTGAATTTTTATGCAATGCTTTTGTTCCAAGGAGGTTCAACAGTTTACTATAATAATACTATTCAACATTCATTAAAAAGTTACTAAGTGCCAGTTAGATTATTTTAATTACTGGGTCATAAGAACAATTGTCAAAACTATTCCGAATGGCTTTACTTATCTTCCTATTATATATTGGTAAGCTGAGGAACAGAGACAGGAAGCAATTGGCTAAGAGTCATGCAGTTAAGAAGTGACAGACTCAGAGCCATCTTATTTGATTTCAGAGTTTCCACATGGAACTTGACCATGTTCTGCTTCTCAGTGGGTAACACTGTCTAAGATGCTGAAGGAAAACTGTTCACTGACAAAAAAGGGATCCAATGTCTTGTCTCCCACCATGAGAAAATGTTTATTTTCCAATAATTTGAAATGTTGAGAGAGAGAAGGGGAAGATTTCCCATTGGGAATCAAGAGGACTCCTTGTATGTTTCTTACCAGGTCATATCAGTTCTCTCCTCTGTGCATGGTCTCATGCCTTCTCTTCTTTCCTATCAGTCTAACCTTCTATTCCCTCTCATTCTGTTTCAAGTTCCAGTTGGTCCAAAAGGTTATTCTGGATTGTTCCACTTTACAATGATTGATGGACATATATAAACTGTCATATGCCCAATGCCAAACTGTGATTCATTTTGAGCACATTACATTCTAGAGGCTTTTAGAAACCTCACTTCCTTTAATCATCACAAACTCATTTGAAGGGTGGGTATTGTGATCACTATTATTTCTATGTGCAGTGAGGGAATGGAGACACAGACCGCTTTGGTCCTAGGTAAACTGGTGCAACCTGGGTTTGAAAGCATGGTCCGACTCCGACACTCCTGCTTTGGCTGCAATCTCCTACTGTTTGTCCTCTTGATAATTTACCTTCTTTTAATTATTGTAGGGCATTTTAAAATTTAAATTATAACTTAAATTATGAGCTAAGCTAAGATTTATGTGTATATATTTTTGTCTCTCAAATATTAGCTTGAGTTCCCTTGGTTTAATTTTCTCCTGATCATTCACATTCCCTCACAAGCCCCACTAGTAGATAAGCTGCCAGGGAACTAGCCAGCTGCAACTCATCATGTGGATTCTTTTTTTTTTAATTAAATATATTTTATTGAGTTTTTACAGAGAGGAAGGGAGAGGGATAGAGAGTTAGAAACATCGATCAGCTGCCTCCTGCACCCCCCCACTGGGGATGTGCCCTCAACCAAGGTACATGCCCTTGACCTGAATCGAACCCCGGACCCTTTAGTCCGCAGGCCAACACTCTATCCACTGAGCCAAACTGGTTAGGGCATCATGTGAATTCTTTGGAAATTGCCCTGTGGATGGAAATGTGACTCTCTGCATGTTTATAAGTCAAAGGTGTATACACTTCTTGTTTTTTATTTAAAATATTTGCCTTTGCCCTGGCCAGGGGACTCAGTTGGTTGAGTGTTGTCCCATGCATCAACAGGTCACTGGTTTGATTCCTGGTCAGGGCACATGGCCAGGTTGTGGGCTTGATCACCAGTGGGGGGCATGCAGGAGGCAGCCAATTGATATTTCACTGTCACATTGATGTTTTTCTCTCTCCCTCTCCCTTTCTATCTCTCTAAAAACCAATAAAAAATTAAAAAAAATTAAAAATATTTGTCTTTGTCCCTTCTTAAGTTATATTATCCTGGCCATCACTGGGGAGTAGCCCAACCACTCTCATGTCTACATTTCCCCAGACTCTGTGGCATCCTCACAGCCCTTCAGAAAGGTGAGTATCTATCTCCCTGATAACAGTCAATGAAAACCTGCTGTCCTCAATTGATGGTGAGTTCAAACTTATTCATGAAAAAGTCATGGTGTTTAATGAATTGCAGTGAGACCTCTGAAGGGAATGGGAGCTCTAATTTAATTTAAACACAAAGCTTCTTTGGTGAATTTCAAACCTAAATGAGTCAGATGTGAAATATACTTTGACAAAAGTCAAAGTATGGCACTTATTGTCTTCTATAACTTTAAGAATGCCATTTATTGTCGTCTTTATCTTTAGATGTCCATAGGGGCCTAAGGGATTATATTATTTTCTGTTGTCTCTGCAGTTTATCTGTGGGTATTGTGCTTGAATCCTGGGAGATGTACCCTACATGTCACAGGATATTAAAATTTTATTTTTGATCGTCAATATTCAATTTGCAATGCAAACCGAAATAGCACTCTGTTTCCCAAAAGCACCAGTGATGCTGACAGCTCAGCAAACAATCAAACTGTATTTGATTATTTACCAGAATGCCTTTTAGTAGAAAATCAAGATGTCTAGTTTTTATTAGGCTTCTTTGGCCCTTTGCCACCTTGCTAGGCTTTGGCTTTCTTCTGAAACCAAACCAACACAGCTGGAGGTTATGAAAGAATCCCAAATGCTTTGTTTTTGGAAAGATATATACCCATTAACACAATTAATTAGACCATGTGTGATTTGGGAGTGAACTGCATTGGAAACTTGCTGAGGGTACCTCCTCACAAGCATATCTCCCTGCCTTCCTGTTGTTGTGTTATTTTATTATTTGTTTCCTATCCAGATAAGCACATCCTTTAAAAGGTAGAGTCTCCTGAACTCCTTTTTTTCCCTTAGAAGAAAAATAATGAGCTCTTAGTTCAGTAAAATTGGACAGGAACTATGAGGAACCTCACTGTGTACACACAGTCCTCTGTGTCAGTTTCTTTTCAAAAAGATAAAGCCTGTATGACACAGTTATTTCTTTTCTAATTTTAAAAAGGGTTGTTACTCTTTCCCCCCCTCTCCATTGTGTATTCTTAGATGTCCAAATCTTGCTTTTCAAAAGCTGATCATTTCTGTGTCATTCTGAAATAAATTTGTTATAGCTGAATTGAAAAGATGTGAAGTCAAACCTCCATGCCTCTAAGGTAGTGTTTCTCAGACTTAAATATAAATATATATGTGTGTATATATATATATATATATACATATATATATACATATGTGTGTGTGTATATATATATATATATATATATATATATATATATATATATATGACACCTGGAAGGCTTGTGAATGAAGGATTGCTGGACATCACCCACATTTTCACTGGTGGATTGGGCCTGGGAATATGCATTCCTCGCAGGTTCACTCCTGATACTGATGTGAGGGTTCTGAGGATTGCACTTTGAGAACCATTGTTTAGAAGCATCTAGCTGCAAACATATATTTTTCTTGTCTTGTCTCATGCAGTATAATTTTTTAAATACCGTATTTTCCGGCATATAAGACGACTGGGCATATAAGACGACCCCCAACTTTTCCAGTTAAAATATAGAGTTTGGGATATACCCGCCCTATAAGATGACACCTGGTGTATAAGATGATCCTTGACTTTTGAGAAGATTTTCCTGGGTTAAAAAGTTGTCTTATACACCAGAAAATATGGCACTTAATTTCCAACATATATGACTTGGAAAAATCTTACATAAAGTACTTATCTCAGACAATTCTGAAAAAACCCACAAAATTGGAAACCCCGGCAGCCTGAGGTCTTATAATCACACATGGCAAGAATCTTCTGGAACAGAAGTGTAGCAGCTGAAAGTGAGATGTGTCCCCTTGGTATTTTGTTTTACTCATCTTTAATTTCTAGTGCTCTAAGTCCCCCAAATTTTTATATGCACATTTTTCATTGTCACTTACTTCTGATGCATCACATTTTCTTTTTTATACATTTCACTTTAAATTTTACTTTAAGTGTAAGGTGTTTTTTGTAACTTAAGGGTTGAATATAATTTTTTCCAGGTAAATCTAGTTATCTATCTATCTACCTATCATCTATCTATCACTTATCTCTCTTTATATGAAGTTATAGTTTAATGAAAATATACTATGATACAATTAGTTTGAAATTTTTGAGATTTCTCATGTGAAATTTGAGGTCAGTTTTTACAAATTTTTATATATGAGCATGAAAGGAATTATCTACACTAATAAAAGAGAAAGATGCAAATTGACCGTACCTTCGTGATGCCCAGCAGCCAATCAGGAGTGGGTATGCAAATTAACCCAACAAAGATGGTGGGTTAATTTGCATACACAGATGCCCAGTGGATGGGGGCAGGATGCTTGCATCATCGCCAGGGCGATGACACAAGTGCTTCGCACCACTCCAGCTGCTCAGGGCCTCTGAGCAGCATGGGAAGGCAGAAAGGTGGCTCTGGGTAAAGCGAAGGCAGAAAGGTGGCTCCAGGCTGGAGCAAAAGCTATGCCTGCAGCCAGGGTAAGGAAGGCCCATTCTGCATGAATCTTTGTGCATCAGGTATCTAGTTATTATATACTAGAGGCCCAATGGATGAAATTCATGCAAGAGTAGGCCTTCCTTCCCACAGATGCTGGCACCGACTTCCCTTTGGCACCCGGGACCTGGTCTTCCCTCACAGAGGGAGGCCCTGCCCACCCGCCACAGCCCTCCAGTTGGTGACCTGGACCTCCCTCTTTGGGGCTATTGTGGAGCCCCCCCAATTGATTGCCCTGCCAGCCGGTGACCTGGGCCTCCCTCTGCTGGTGATCATGGGGCAATGGCCGGGTCCCCAACCAATTGCATCGCACCCGCCTTGACTGGCCTGGCACCAGTGGGTGTCATAGCGTGGTCCCAGATGGTCGTTTGCCATTTGGATGATTTGCATATTACCCTTTTGTTATATAGGATTTGTAGCTTTGGGGGTTCAATATATATCTATTAGATTATATTTGTTTTTTTATTTTAAAAGTACTTAGCAGTACTTTTTCTATGCTTGTGTTATGTCTATTTATTCTTTTTATTATTGATTTTAGAGAGGGAGGAAGGGGAAAAGAGAGAGGGAGAGGGAGAGAGAAACATCTATGTGAGAGAGATGTATGATTGGTTGTCTCCTGCATGCATCCAGACTAGGGATGAAACCCACAACTGAGGTATGTGCCCTGACTAGGAATCAAACAGAGCAATGCTCCAACCAACTGAGCCACACTGTCCAGAGCTCAATTAATTCTTTAACATTTTTCAATTTTGTTTCATTCAATTGCCCCTAAACCAGGAATAAACAGTGTTAAAACTGTACCACCATACATGTGTTTTGCCTGTTTTGAACTTTCTAAAAGTGTAAGTATACAGTACGTACTTTTCTGTGTATCTGGCTTCTTTCACTGAAAATGTTCTTGATAGTCATCCATGTGATTGCATACATCAGTGGTCCATTTTTAAATTGCTATGTAATTTCTATTGTATAAATATACCACAATTCTTTATCCTCCTCCTGTGAACATTAGGAGAGTTTCTAGTGTTAGGCTATTGTAAATAATGTCCTTACTTCTATTTTTCACTGCTTACTTTCTTTTATTTGCTTAGTATATATTTAAGGAGTATTTAAATATTAATGTTGCCAATGTTTTGACTTAATGATTTTCACAGAGAATTTTTTTTCTTATAGTCTATCAGCAGATCACTAAATAAAAATGTATTGAGAATGTACTTCAGTGTGCAACCAGAAATCTAAAATCAATTAGGTACTTAATATCCCAAATATATAGAATTTATAATATAATATGGTGAATTTAGCCCTGTAAATCAATATTTGAAATTTATGGTAAACTCACAAAAGTTACAAAATAGGAGGAGAGGAAATTCCAATTGGTGTTCACTAGACAGTGAGATTCATCTTAAAAGAGGCTTCACTGGGAATCATAGAGTAGGAATCTGCTATCAAGAGTGAGTGTGATTTAGATAATCATATATTTGAGAGCAGAGATACATTTAATTTGGGATCCGTGCAGGGACATATTTGCATCCTATGCTTATTGTATGCATAAAAATCCCGCACATTTTATATTATATCTTACATTAATGTATAAAAGACAAGAGTTGTACAACTTTTAGAATTATTTGAAAAATTAGTGCATAAAGTTGGGAGATCAATTTCTTAAGTTTTCCTGAAATAGAAAGGGTATGACAGACATCAATGGGAAATAAACCTGCAGTATAGGTTGAGATGATCTCCAGACTGAAAAAAAAAAAGCATCAATTTCTCATTTGTCTTTTTGTCTGATATTTTGAACATATATATTTTTAGGGCTTAATTTACTTTCCCCTAAAAAAGTGTCCTGGTACCTTTGGTGGACTAAGAACTCACAAAGGTAGGTAACTATTGATTTGTGTAAATGATGTGATAGTAATTTCAGTCCAAAAGAAGATTAAACTGAACAAAACTGTCGAAGCAGTGTGTTACATGCTGCCATTAACTGGCAATGCTTGACAAGAATCTAGCAACAAGGAAAGAAGGACTGTTTACTAGATATACACAAACTTAAGTTATGGGTCTGATCACGGCAGTGAACTTAGCCAGATAGCGACATGCTGAAGGATAGCCAAGTGACACATGTAACAATGCTAGAGGCATTTTATAGACATTCTAATCCACTTTTATCCTGGAGGAATAATTGAGTTTAATTATTGCTACCTTATTTTGTAATTATCTAATCTATTCAAACTAGCCTCCCTTCAAAATCCAGTATTCAGAACAACAACTGAAATGCAAATGTTTGCAAATCTTGGCTGTGCTATCTCTGGTTAAAAATTAGGAAACATTCTGTTCTCTTTCTTTAAAGACATTTTTTGGAGCAGTTTTAGGTTTATAATAATATTGAGAGGAATGAACAGAAATTTCTCATATACTTTCTGCCGCTACACAAGCATATCCTCTCCCATTATCAACATCACTCACTAGTGTGGTATACGTTTTACCAAGGATGAACCTACATTGACACATCATGATCATCCCAAGTCCATACTTTACATGTGGCTCATTCTTGTTATATAATCTATGGTTTTGGACAAAAGTACAATGACATATACTCATATTTACCATTATAATATTACACAGAGTATTTTTATTGCCATACAAGTCCTCTATGCTCTGCCTATTCACATTTTCTCCCCATCCAATCCTGGCAATCACTGATCTTTTGTTGTCTCCATAGTTTTGCCTTTTACAGTATCTATACTAATAATAGAGGAATATGCAAATTGTCCAGGACACCATCACAGCAATGACCAAACAGCAGGTTGTGTGGGATGACCAGGCCAGCAGGGGGTTAGTGAGGGATGACCAAACAACCGAACAGCAGGCTGCATGGGGCAATCAGGCTGGCAGGGGGGTTAGTGAGGGATGACCAAACAACTGAACAGCAGGCTGCATGGGGTGACCAGGCTGGCAGGTTGTCAGTTAGGGGCAACCAGGCTGGCTTGGGGAGCAGTTGCAGATGACCAGGCTGGCGGGGGGGTGGGGCAGTAAGGAACGACCAGGCCAGTGGGGAGGGGGGCAGTTAGGGGTGATCAGGCAGGCAAGTGAGCAGTTAGGAGCCAGAGGTCCCGGATTGTGAGAGGGATGTCCAACTGCTGGTTTAGGCCCGGATCCTGAGGGGTCCCAGATTGGAGAGGGTGCAGGCTGGACTGAGTGGACCTCCCTCCCCTCCCCGCCATGCATGAATTTCATGCACCGGGCCTCTAGTATCATATAGTTGGAATCATATGTAGGTAGCCTTTTTAGATTGGCTCTTTTTATTTAGTAATATGCAGTTAAAGTTCCTTGGAATATTTTTATGGCTTGATAGCTCCTATCATTTTAGCACTAATATTCCATGGTATGATTATATCAGTTTATTTATGTATTTCCCTACTGAAGGACATCTTGGTTGCTTCCAGTTTGGCAATTATGAATAAAGCTGTTATAAACATCCATGTAGAGGCTTTTGCACAGACATTTTAAACTGCTTTGGGAAGATATCAAGGAGTGAAATTGCTGGATCATATTTTAAGAGTATGTTTCATTTTGTATGTAACCTCCAAACTGTCATCCTCTTACCATTTACAACAGCATGGATGGAACTGGAGAGCATTATGCTAAGCGAAAAAAGCCAGTCAGAAAAAGAGAAATATCACATGATCTCACTCATTTGTGGAATATAATGAACAACATAAACTGATGAACAAAAACAGATCCAGACACAGAGAAGCATCTATCAGACCGTCAAACCACAGAGGGAAGGTAGGGGAGGGTGGGGGTCAGGGGGGGAGATTAACCAAAGGACTTGTATGCATGCATATAAGCCTAACCAATGGACACAGACACCAGGAGGGTGAGGGCATGAGTGGGAGGGAAGGGTGGCAATGGGGTGATAAGGACACATATGTAATACCTTAATCAATAAAGAAAAACAATTAAAAAATAACACTTCCTAAGATGCTGGGGGTAAATGTTGGCTTTGAGAACTTTAAAACAAAACAAAACAAAACAAAACAAAGTGGCTGCATCATTCTGCATTTCCACCAGCAGTGCAAGAGAGTTCCCGTTGCTCCACATCCTCACTGACACATTTGATGTTGTCAGTGTTCAGATTTAAGTCAGTCTAAAGGGTGGGTAGTAGTATCTCATTGTTGCTTTAATTTGTGTTTTTCTGATGACATGTGATGTAGAACATTTTTTCATATGCTTAGTCACCATCTGAATATCTTTGGTGGGTGTCTCTTAATATTTTTGGCCCATTTTCTAATTGAGTTGCTTGTTTTCTTATTATTGATATTTAAGAGCTCTTTGTGTATTTTAGATAACAGTCTTTATCAGATTTGTTTTTGCAAATATTTTCTCTTATGTGCCCTGTTTTCCAATTCTCTTGATATTGTCTTTTGCAAAGCAGGAGTTTTTCATTTCAATCAAGTTCAGTTTATCAAGTATTTCTTTTATAAATTGTCTTTGGTGTTGTATCTTAAAAGGCATCATCTGAGTATAATTTTCAGCTGAATATAATTTTCAACTGACCTCCTCCCTATAGGTTTGCAGTTACTATACAGGTGGAAAAAATAACAATTAAAAAAAAGTTTAAACACTTAAAAGGAGGCCTGCAAACTCAAAAGAAAATGACAGGTATTTTAGGTTTACTTACCCAACATGCATTTCCAATTTCCCTCTTGCTTACTTTCTATTAAAGAGGCTAGAAAGCCAAGGTTCTCCTTTCAGACTCCTTTGCAGCTAGAGCTTTCCTTATGACACACTCATCACCAAATGACATGTAATTAGAAGTCTGCAGGTGCCTCCTCCTTCCAACAAACCTTCTACTTTCTCTTTGGTGTTATATGGGGGCTGAATATCAGCAGCCATTTGTATCCACGCTAAAACAATGAAGAGACTTTTAGGTATCTTGGCCTGCTATCCTTAAGTTGCTGGGTAGAGCAGACAAAACTGAAGATTTTAGTTGCCTGGGTCTCCTGAGAAACCATGTGAACATTGAACATATGTCACAACTATCCCAGTGGAAGACAAGGCAGCTATAGCACCTCCAGGTTGTTCCAGAGAGAAAAAAAGAAGCTCTTACATAGAAACGTCTCTTATATGCAACCTTATCTAACACAAGGGGTAATACAAGAGGTATCTCTTATAAAAAGGAACTATGATAGAAATTGATTACTAAAGGTATACAGGGACCACTGTATGGTATTCTCAAGAATACTACCAGAGATTTTCCCTAAATATTAAACTCTAGTATTTCCTCTTGAAAGTAGATTGTTTTATATGATGCAGTAAACCCTGGAGGACAAGTTAGGGGGGTCTGGGGGGGGGGACTGACACATAAAAGTTTCCACTTACACTGTAACCATGGAATGCATTTCAATTTTTACAAACATACACGTGTAGATACATTTTTGTATTTAAAATGCAATAAAATTAATATACAATAAGTATGGTAAGCATCTCTGGAATCAAAGATATTGCTCACATATTATATCTTAGGAGTTTACAAACATCCAAAAATTTCACTGGGACCAGCTCAGAGAAGCTGGACAAAATGTGATTACATTTGAGTATAAAGAAATTGAATCAGCCACACTGCACACTTAGAGAAAGTCTCAGTAAACAGGGGCATTTATTCAGCCAAGAACTTAGAAGTAGGAGATTGAGAGAAATACACATTGACAGTGCCTAAGCTATGCAAGAAAATATGAGCTCTGAAATAAATTTTTATTTCTTCAGTCACAGGACTTCTAAAGTGGTTGAAAATTCCTCAAACTATATTAACTGAGACATATTTGTTAAGATTAATTCAAATTATGTTTGATTTTCACAATTACTAGGAACACTGATAACTTGGATTCCCTTGTCAATCTGCTGAAACGGAGACCATCCTACCATTCACTTATTGCTCCAGTCAGGCCCCTTAACTACCTAACTATAGTGTAGGAATTTAATTCCCACGACACCCTAAGATGCAAATTCTTTTAATATTCTCATAGAGAATGAAGTTTAACATGAGGGTTTTTTGTTGTTGTTTTGTTTGTGTGTATTTTTTAACCTGAAGTTTTGGCTGTAGAACTTTAAGTCTGATACACCATGTAGACCAGAATACAGTTGAGTTGCAGGGCACTATGTCAGTTCATGGAAAAGGAGATCTAAGCCAAAGGAACTAAGAGAAACTCAACCCATTGCAGGAAAAAAATGTGTCTGAGACAGTTTGTACTCCAAGGACTGTGGTGGCACTAAGTATTCAGCTGTGAACTATGTCAACACAATATCCGTTCTCCAGGAACTCAGGGTCAGATCTCCCAGGTGAAAGGGTTGTCTCAGAAAAGGATCCATGCTCCACTCATCCTTTCCTCCATTATTTTTAACATCTGACTTTTGACTCATGGTTAAGATATGACATCTGCATCTCAACCTAAAGGCCTGAGATACACATTCCAGGCTGTAAGAAAAGGGAAGTAGAAAGAGTAACTCCGTGTTAGTATTTTATTCAGGAAGATGTTCTTCTTCACAGGGACTTACCCCTCCATCTCATTGGCAAAAAATGTGTACATGACTATCCAAGACCACAGAAGGGCCCAGTGTAAGGGAGACTGGTAAACATGGGATTTTATCTGGATATCATATGCCCACTACAAAACCATAATACTGTAATATTATTTTTAATATTATCCTATTAAGAGGACATGGCTATTGTGTAGAACACTAGTAGTGACTGCCACAGAAGTCACTCAGGTGAGAGGTGAAGATTGACAGTAATCAAGAGCTCCGTATTTCAGGTAAGATTCGCTGAAATGAAGTTCACGTATTCTTTTTTTAATTGCATACATTATGATTTCCAGGCAGCTAACCTGGGAAATTACATGCTGACTAAAATACACACATTTCTGAAAACAGTGAGTCAACAGAAAAGAACAATCAACACAATTTCTCAGAGTTATAATTATACTTTTGTTAATAGGTTTTGAGTGTCTTCATCATATTACTTGACCATAAGGACAGCCGCTGTGGAATTAAGAGCACAGAACAGACAAGAATAAAAAGGTCAAACTTCTTAAGTCTAAGCCAAGACTTCTGATATTTCTCAGGGACTTAAATTTTTCTTAAATATAACAGTTAAACCGTGTTGTGTAGGAAAATAAGTATAACATGCTGTCCATTTCAATAATTACAAAATCTTTAAAATATTAGAAATGGAAATGATTCTATATAACTTTGGCAAACTCATTTATTTTAAAAATAAGTGGCCGAAGGTAAAGCAAATATATATATCATTACTAATATTGTATTCTGTAGGGAGTGGCTATAGGGTTAAGCCTAGGACTGACCTGTTGGCAAAGCCAGAAACAAGTCCCAGCTTAGAGGGCACAGCCTTCTTAGCATAATTTAGCTTGATCTTATGACGCCCCCTAGATCCTATCTGGGTAGCTAACGGGCTGTGGGAGGTGCAGCAAGTGCTGCCAAAACAAGTGAAACTCACAAGAACTTTGCAACTATTGTGACCACTACTTTGTTTACCTCTGGCTATAAAATAAAGGCTCAGCTTGCCCTCTAGATCCTCTCTGTGGTCTCAGCCAGGCACAGGAGATCCACCTAGACCCAGCTTACTCACTTTATCTGTCTTTTCTTTAATCCTTTGCTGCCCCCCACTCAGGCTCATCGAACACACTTGGCTGAGCTGGCCCGGCACAGTATCCAGTTCACTTTTCTGTGTTCCCACTTCTAGGATCGCTCTATGTGGGAAAACTCTATGTGGTGGTAAAAACATTTCCTAGAGAGAACGACAGTGACCGTGAAGAAGAGAAGTAGGAAAAGTGATCAGTGAGGTGTGCCCTTAGTCGTTTAACACCTGAACTACAATTAGCTTATTCATGAACCAAGTTTCTAGCTGCATTAATCTTCAGATATACTTCTTAAAAATTATCTAATTATTCCAAATTGAATGAAACATTTGTGTGGAATTCTGAAGTCACTGATTTGCTATCAGCTGAGTTGCTGAGGTTTCTTCTTCCCTCATTGACAGTGGGAAAAAAGAATTAACTGAATGTGAAACTCTTCCTACAGCAAAAAGGTATCAAATCATTTTTAATATACACCATCCCATTGTGGGTCTTTATAAAAGTCACAGAAAGGTTCTGTTCTTGCAGAAGGCAGGGTGAGTAAAATTTGTAATAAGCAAAGCTCTGACATAAGATAAATTATGGAGAAGGACTTATCCTGAGGCACTAGAAACTATTGCAGAATTCTGTGTAGAGTCCAATATGGTCAGATGTGTGTTTTAGAAACCTTGAAGATATTAATTTTTCATAGTGATAGGAGAATACAACTTCAAGGAATATACTCTTAAGTGGGGTATAAATAAAAGATAACATTTCAAAAGTATTAGAGGGGGAAAATAACAAAAGGCAAGAAAGGAGAAAAATGGACAAGAAAAAATAGTGAATAGAAAAAATAAGTAATAGAAGTAAGAGTTAATACAAAATTGATCAAAGTAAAGTGTATAGATTCAATTTTCCAGTTGGGAGAAACAAAATAATTTATAAATAACATGCCAACCTTTTTCACAGTTCTATACCTACCCCTCTCATCTAAATTAAAAAGGAAAGACATGGCCATTCACATTTCTTCGCCAAAATTTATAAATTATACCTCACTAGTCTTATTTCCTTTTACCTCACATTCAATAATTCTGCAGGACCTGTGGGATCCATCTCCAACTCTAACGCCAAAGCACATCTTTTTGTTGTCTCTATTTTAGCATACCTGATCCTAGCCATCACCATATCTAGCTTGGACCGTAGCAATCCACTCACAGTTGGTATTCCTTCTTCCTCTCTACTTCAGCTCATTCTCTTTCTCCAAAAAGGATGATATTAAAAAATAAATCTGATAGCATCACACCCTGGCTTCAAATTGTATGATAGGTAATTATTCAATTAAAATGTAATCCAAACTCCACTTTACAACTTCTATTTCCAGCTATGAGTTAGGAACAAGGCCATATTTACCTTTCTATCTTACATAACAAAAACAATAGACAAAATATATGAAGCAATGTTTTCAGAAAACAATGGCAGAACAGTAATTTATTTGAGAAGGGAACCAAAATTTATGAGCCTTACTAGTGTTCTAACTTAATGCCTAGAGGGAATTGCTGGGCCAAAGCACAGGGAGAGAGAATCAAACTGAAGTTCATGGTCTCTCTCGGTTGTAGAAACAGAATTTAAAGTTCAAAACAGTCAAGATTATGCCCTAGCCTGTTTGGCTCAATGAATAGAGCATCAGCCTGTGGACTGAAAGGTCCCAGTTTCAATTCTGGTGAAGGGCATATGCCCAGGGTTGCGGGCTTGATCCCCAGTAGAAGGCATGCAAGAGGCAGCCAATCAATGATATTTCTCTCATCATTGATGTTTCTATCTCTCTCCCTCTCCCTTCCTCTCTGAAATCAATAAAAATATGTTTTTAAAAAAGTCAAGATTATAAGACAGAGCATTAGAGAGGAAAGAGCTACACAGAAAGCTCCAGAACAATGGAAGAAAATTCCTTTTGAGTCTTCATTTGAATTCTTAGCACACATGTGTGAGGAAATTACTGAGGTGGAGAAAGAACCACCAGAAATAATCAAGTAAAACAGACCCTGGAGCTTCTGTAAAGCTGGTTTATGTTTACAACCAGAGTAGAAAGCCTCAAAGTTCATATCAAATACAGAACTCAGAAAGCTATTGCCTCAGTTTTCAGGTCAAATTATTCCTAGACTGGAGGCTGCTCTGGGCCCACTTAACAAAGGTTAAAAGCAGGCTTTGCAGGGCCAAATTGACCCCAAATAATTTTACATCTCAGCATGAACCTCAATATATTTAAAGGAATGCAAAAAAAAATTGTATCCAAAGTGTAAAATTCACAATTCCTGGCATTCTTATGCAGAGATACATTGAAGTACTAACTTCAATACCTGTCAGTGTAAACTTATTTGGAAATGGAGTCTTTATGGATGTAATGAAGTTAAAATGAAGCCCTTTAGCTGGACCCTAATGCAATTACTGACATTCTTAAAGATAAGGGAAATTTAGCCACAGAGACATAAAACAAAAAAACATGACCATGTGCAGAATGTAGCCACATACCAAGAAATACCTCATGCTACCAGAAGCTGGGAAAAGCAAGGAAAAACATTCCGGCTTTGGAGGGAGCATGACTCTGCCAACACCATGATTTTAGACTTCTAGCTTCTAGAACTGTAGAGAATAAATATCTGTTTTTTTAAGCCACTTAATTTGTGTAACTTTGTTATAGTTATTGTAGAAAATCAATGCAGGTAACCAATATAAAATTGCCAAGCAAACAAAGAAATAGAAAAATATGAGGCATAATAAATAGTAAAGTTAATTAATAGTATTAAAAACCTAAAATGACTTAGATGATAGAACTGGCAGATAAATAATAATAAAAAAATGAGCATTACTTCCTAGAAATGTAAATTACAATGTCAGAAATGACTAATACATTCTATGGAATTAATGAGAAAAAAAGATTAGTAAATAGAAACTATTCAAAATTGAGTAGATAAGAAAAACTAAAGAATGAAATAAATACAGCATTCTTACTTGTAGAATAAAATTAAGTACATGTGTAAATAAATAGAGTCCCATAAAAGGGAGAGAGGATGGGACAGAAAAAATTTTTTGAGAAAATAATGGTCAAGTATCTTCCAAATTTGAAGCAAACTCTAAACCTACAATCCAAGAAGCTCAATGAATTCAAAGCAAAGACATGAATAAAATTGCATCAAGGTATATTGAGATAACATTGCTTAAAATTAGTGATAAAAATAAAATTATTAAATCAGCCTGAGAAGCAGGCATATTCATGATGAATAAGGACAATAATTCTTCAGATGTCTAAAAGCAATACAAGAAATACAAGTCATAAGGCTGTGTTCTGAACTTCTAAAAATCTTGACAATCAACAATAACAACAATAAAATCTGTCAACCTAGAATTCTATACCCAGTGAAAATATTGTACAAACTCCATTTTATGATCCACAAGTTTTAAATTATAGATACCATTTCTTTCCACTCTGCCCTCCTTTATTACACTGTACTAAAAGTAGACTGCTTCCAGTCTATGCAAAATTGTTAAATTGATTCTCAACTGAGAAATGTTTCATTTATTGTTCCTTTGCTTCAAATGTTTTTTCCCCCACACTTTTGATACTTGGATTCCATCATTATTCAGGTCTCAGCTCAGAAGGACTTTGATCTACTAGCTATAGAATCTGGTGTGATTAACACAAATCAAAATTAATTAACAGCAAGTTTATGGAGCTTTATATAAAAAGTGTGTGAACATATTTTCCTAATATGCAAGAAATGTTTAAAATTTAATTACCTTAAAATAATCCAAGATTTTTTAAATACTCAAGGAAAAGTAATAACAGTGGAATAAAACTTACTTTGCTGATAGGTAGACTGATAGGATTTGCTAATAGCAGTGAGAGAATGAGAAAACTTAAGAATGATGTCAGGTTTTGTGACTTGAATAACTGAAATAATGAATTGTCATGGAGATAGGCAAACCTATAGGAGTGCTTAAGAGGAAATCATCTACACTAATAAAAGAGAAATATGCAAATTGACCATCACTTTGCTATGCCCACCAGCCAATCAGGAGTGAGTATGAAAATCAACCTGGCAAAGATGGTGGTGGCCCCACCCCCCAGCCACTCCAGGCCACTGGACAACACCCATGCAGGTGTGGAGCTGCAGGGCGGGGTGGGATGTCTGCTATGAGGGAGATGGTGAGGTCGGAGGGAGCTACAGGAGCAGCGCTCCGGCAGGAGTGAAGACTGAAGGTTCACTCCGACTGGAGTGAAATCGGAAGGCGGCAGCCAAAGCGAAGGCCTGGGTTCCTGGTGCAGGAGGAAAACTGGTGCCGGCAACCAGGGGAAGGAAGGCCTATTGCACGAATCTTCGTGCAACAGACCTCTAGTAAACATATACATTCTGAGATATCTATTAGATATCTAGATGCAGATGCCAAACAGGAAAAGATATACAAATAATAATGTCAAGGGAAAAATAAATTTATGAGTTGTCAGCATATAAGTGGTACTTAAAAATCATGAATCTAAAACTTATAATGTAGAAAGTAAGTATAGAGATATGTGTAAAGACTAAACTCTTGTGTATTCCAACATTTACTAGTTAAGAAAATGAGGAAAAACCAGAAAAAGAGAGACAACCTTAAAAGAACAAGAGGTACCAATGTCCTGATGTTTGAGTAAAGATAATGTTTCATGAAGAAAGTGGAAAATGTATCCAATGATCCTGATAATTTGAATAAGCCAAAACAGGTAGTTAATTGATTTTATCATATTGGTAATATTTAAAGGGGAAGTTTAAGAAGTAATGAATATTTATTACTAATTGGAGTGGACTCGAGAAATTGGACAGAAAGGAAGTGCAGACAATATTATTATATGTCTGAAGCAGAAGAGCGTATACAAAATGTGAAATCTAAGTCTCCATAAGGATATATGCACCACTCTGTTCATTGTAGCATTATTCACCTTGGCCAAGACATGTAAACAACCAAAGTGTCCTTCAATAATTGGATAAAGATGTAGTACATATGTACAATGAAATACTACTCAGCCGAGAACAGATGAAATACTGCCATTTGTGATAACATGGCTAGATTATGAGCATATCATGCTCAGGGAAATAAGTCAGATGGGAAACAATCACATGATTTTACTCATATGTAGGATAAAAAACTGAAAACAACAAATAATACAGGACATACATACAAACAAAAACTCAAAGATATAGACAACATTATGGTGGTTACCAGAGGGGAAGGGTGTGGTGGAGAGGTACTAAAGTGTAAAGGGTGTCAAATATATGGTGACAGAAGGAAAACTTGACTTTGGGTGGTGAACACAAAAATGATATACAGATAATGTATTATAGAATTGTACACTTGAAACATATAATTTCATTAACCAATGTCACCCCAATAAATATAATTTGAAAAAAAATCTAACCCTCTAGAAAAGAAAAAGAAATGTCAACAAATTAATAAAAGTAAACAATAATAAACAGCTTAGGGGTAAAAAGAGAAAACAACAACACAAGTAAAACATTCTATGATCTCACTCATATATGGAATCTAATGAACAAAATCAACCAATGAACCAAAGACCCAGAGACATAGAAGCATGTAACAGGCTGTCTTATCTCAGAGGGAAGGAAGGGAGTGGGGTGTGGCATGTGGGAAGAAATTAACCAAAAAACTTATAAGCATGTATGTATAACCCATGGACACAGACAATAGTGCAGTGAAGGCCCAGGTCAGGAGTGAGGTAGAGGGAATCAGTGGGGGGGGGGGGGGCGGGGAAGGGGACATCTGTAATATTTTCAACAATAAAGATAAATAAAACAAACATCTCAGACTACTTAGAATAACCAGTATCGAATATATATATATATATATATATACATATATATATATATATATATATATATATATAGCCAATGATAATCATATATGATTTTAACATGCATTAGAAAAAGAAACAATACAAATTATAAGTCAAAAATGTGTTCAGCAGAAAGCTAAAGAAAATGCAACCAACATCAGCTTAAATAAAGAAAGGATTTATTGATTTTACCCAATAAATTATTAGGATTAAGCTACCCAGGCCTTTGTGACAGTCCAGTCATACCATCATTATATAGGGTGGGGCAAAAGTAGGTATACAGTTGTGAGTACAAAAAATATAGAGTTTATTCTTGCATTATTATTTATTAATTAGAGGCCCATTGCACAGAAATTCATGCACTCAGGGGCATCCCTTAGCCCGCCCTGTGCTCTCTCGCAGTCCTGGACCCCTCAGGGGATGTCCACCTGCTGGCTTAGGCCAACACCCCAGGAGATTAGGCATAAGCTGGCAGTCAGACATCCTCTGGCAGCTTGGGAGCCCTTTGGATATGTCCACCTGCCAGCTTAGGTCTGCTCCCCATGGGAGTGGGCATAAGCTGCAGTCAGACATCCTTAGCACTGCCAAGGAGGCAGGAGAGGCTCCCACCACCACCGCTGTGCTTGCAGCCTTCAAACTGGCTTGTGGCTGAGCAGAGCTCCCCTGTGGGAGCACACTGACCATCAGGAGTTAGCTCTTGTGTTGAGCATCTGCCTCCTGGTGGTCAGTGTGTGTCATAGTGACCAGTTGTTCCTGGTTGTTGTGCCATTAGGGTAAATTTGTATATTACCCTTTTATTAATAGGACTAGAGTCCTGGTGCACGAAATTCATGCATTGGGAGGGGAGGGGAGAAAGGTGTCCCTCAGCCCAGCCCGCACCTTCTCTAATCTGGGACCCTCGAGGGATGTCTGACTGCCCACCGGGATCGGGCCTAAACGGACAGTCGAACATCCCTCTCACAATCCAGGACTGCTGGCTCCCAACTGCTTGCCTGCCTGCCTTCCTGATTGCCCCTAACCGCTTCTGCCTGCCAGCCTGATCACCCCCTAACCACTCCCCTGCCAGCCTGATTGATGCCTAACTGCTCCCCTGCCAGCCTGTTTGCCCCTAACTGCCCTCCCCTGCAGGCCTAGTTACCCCTAACTGCCCTCCCCTGCAGGCCTGGTCCCCCCAGCTGCTCTCCCCTGCAGGCTTGGGTCTCTCCCAACTGCCCTTCCCTGCAGGCCTGGTCACCCCCAACTTCCCTCCTCTGCCATCTTGGTCACCCCTAACTGCCCTCCCCTGCAGGTTTGATCGCTCCCAACTGCCCTTTCTTGCAGGTCTGGTCCCTCTCAATTGCCCTCCCCTGCTGGCCATCTTGTGGTGGCCATCTTGTGTCCACATGGGAGCAGTATCTTTGACCACATGGGGGCAGCCATCTTTGTGTTGGAGTGATGGTCAATCTGCATATTACTCTTTTATTAGATAGGATAGAGGCCTGTTGCACAGGTGGGGGCTGGCTGGTTTGCCCTGAAGGATGTCCTGGATCAGGGTGGGGGTTCCCTTGGGGTATGGGGGGCCTGGGCGAGGAGCCTGTGGTGGTTTGCAGGCCAGCCAACCCCCTGGCGACCCAAGCGTAGGCCCTGGTATCTGGTATTTATTTATCTTCCACAATTGAAACTTTGTAACCTGGAGCGGAGCCAAGCCTTCTGCTTGCTCTGTGGTGGCAGCCATTTCTGTTGGGATTTATGTATCTTCTATAATTGAAACTCTGTAGCCTTAAGCGGAGTCCTGGGCCAGCCAGGGTGTGTGGAAAGCCTGGCTTCCTCCATCGCCAGGGGCAACCCTAGCCTCCCGCTCTTTCCAGCTCCGTGGCTGCTGCCATTTCTGTTTGGATTTATGTATCTTCTATCATTGAAACTTTGTAGCCTTGAGTGGAGGCCTAGACTGGCAAGGGCAGGCGGAAAGCTTGGCTTCCTCCATTGCCGGGGAAACCCAAGCCTCACTCCTGCTCTCTGTGGCCGTAGCCATCTTGGTTGTGTTTATTTGCATATTCACTCCTGATTGGCTGGTGGGTGTGGCTGGTGGGTATAGCGGAGTGATGGTTAATTTGCATATTACTCTTTTATTACATAGGATTATTGTATTGTTTCCTATATGAATAGCTGTGAACCTACTTTTGCCCTACCTTGTATATCAAAGCTCTTGCTCTTATATTTTCTTGCCATTCTTTTTTTAAAATTATTGTTTATTTATTTATTTTTTCCTTTTTTATTGAATTTATTGTGATGACACTGGTTAACAAAATTATACACATTTTAGTTACATAATTCTACAACATATCATCTGTAGACTGTATTGTGTGTTCACCACCCCAAGTCAAGACTCTGTCCATTACCATTCATCCCTCCATACCCTCCTCCACTTCTCCCTGCACCCTCCCTGCTGGCAATCACCATACTGCTGTCTGCATCCATGAGGTTTTTTTCTTTTCTTTTTTGCTCTATCAGAACCCCTACCACGGACCCAGACAGCTATCAGCCTATTCTCTATCTATGAGTGTGTCTCCATTGTGCTTGTTAATTCATTTTGAAAATTTGGCTTCTTTTCTCAAGATCCATTGCTATGGTATTTCCAACTAAGATATTGTGTTAATGTGGGGAAAAAAAGTAGGACCCTGAGAAAAGTACTGAAAATTCATGACAGCCACTGGTCAGAATTATATCTAGGTGAAGGCAGTTGAAGTTGAGTATTTTGTCTTAATAATAACTACAGTAAAGGAAGTCAAAGGAATAAAATGGTGAATAACTTTTGGGTAACGAGTTTTTGCACTCAAAATAAGCAAAGTAAACATTTGAGTCAAATAAATAAAAATAAAGTAAGAAGAAAGGTTCACTAAAAAAGAGAAGAAAAGGAAAATATTCATCAGAAAGAATATATGCACCCCTATGTTCATAGCAGCGCAATTTACAATAGCTAAACTTGGAAAGAGCCTAAGTGCCCATCAGCAGATGAGTGGATAAATAAAACTATGGTATATCTACCATCTACAATGGAATACTATGGGGCAATAAAAAAAAAACTCTTCCCATTTGAAACAGCATGGATGGATCTGGAGAGGATTATGCTGGGTGGGAAGAGATCAACCAATGAACTTATATACATATATGCATAACCTGTGGTCACAGAAAATGGGATGGGGAGGGTCTGGGAAGGGGACAGGAGCAGGCTAAAAGAGGTGAATGTGGGAAAAAGGAGGACCCATGAATACTTTTAACAATAAAGTTTTTTAAAAAAGTAATAATGGGATAGAAAAAAATACACAACAAAGTAAACAACATAAAATTAAAAATTTATCTTTAAAATAAATTATTACATGTAAGTCACACAACAGTTTTACTCAGTTTAAAACAAAAGACATAAATAATAAGCATTTTAAATATAAAAAAATTACAAAATCAAATGCAAAAGAATCTGATATGTACCAGAGAATTCAATGTGCAATTTCAAATCTTTGCAATTTTCTCAAGTTGAGAGAAGATGGATAATTTAAATGGTAAAATGGTCACAAGGAGAGATGAAGACTATGAATATGTCATTAACCATGGGGAAGGACATATAAAAGTTATCAAATATTTACCTTCCACCTAATGCTAGGCCCAGATGATTTTATTAACCATTTTTATGTCTTGAAGGACATGAGAATTTCTAGGTTCTTTAAGTTTTCTCAGATCATATAAAACAATGTAAAATAAAATTTCCTGATCTGTGTCCTGATTCCAAAATAAAATTAGACAAAAATAACCCATCATTTGTAGATGAAAATATTATCCTATCTAATAAAGAGGGAATATGCTAATTGACTCTCATGCCATTGCAAAGATGGTGGTGCCCACAGCCAATAAAGAGGGAATATGCTAAATGACTGCCCCACCCTCAAATATGGTGGCACCCACAGCCAATAAGGAGGGAATATGCTAATTGACCACCTCTGCCCCTGAGGGCTCCCAGACTGTGAGAGGGGGCAGGCTGGGCTGAGGGATCCCCGCTCCAGTGCATGAATTTTCAGGCACCGGGCCTCTAGTTATTAAATATTAGCCAACTGATTACATGAACATATTTGTAAATAACACATTCTAACCAAGTAAGAATTCATTTAGAAATTTGATGTTGGCTCAAATTTTGGAAATGTATAATGCAACTTATTTTATTAATATGTTAATAAATAAAACCAATATGAACCTCAATGGGGAAAATTATGTCTTAGAGGTAAAAAAATTGAGACATACAATGCTTAAAAAAGCTGTTTAAAATTGAAGAGCTTAGGCATAGCTGAGGTTTATTTTAAGTCTTCCTGACTTTGAAAAACCTTTTGTATTAAATAAAACAGTTTAGTTGTTGATAGGACCTCAGATAATCCTGGGTAAATCACAGGTTTTCCCAATAAAATTGTTGAATCACTTACAATATAACAGAAAACCTGGATAAGAGCTTCTCTCTCTTGTTAGAAAGCTAAACCTTTTCCCAGAAAACTGCCAATATCTACACTAATAAAAGAGTAAG
This sequence comes from Ia io, assembly GCA_025583905.1. NCBI lineage: Eukaryota > Metazoa > Chordata > Mammalia > Chiroptera > Vespertilionidae > Ia > Ia io. The sequence continues at coordinate 64,782,184 of JAJQQW010000011.1, read as the reverse complement.
ATGCAAATTGACCGTACCTTCATGACGCCCACCAGCAAATCAGGAATGAGTTTGCAAATTAACCCAACAAAGATGGCGGGTTAATTTGCATACACAGGTGCCGAGCTGCTGGCAGCATTCTGCACCACCCCAGCCGCTCCGGCTTCTGAGCAGTGTGGAAAGGTGGAAAGGTGGCTATGGGCCAGAGCGAAAAGGCGGCTCTGGGCGGAGCGAAGGAGATGCCAGCAGTCAGGGGAAAGAAGGCCCATTCTTACATGAATCTTCGTGCATCAGGCCTCTAGTCTTTTTGTATCTCATTGACCATAACTGGCTCAGAGGAACCCATGTGGCTGCCACATGGCTTTAGAAGACATGTCTGGGGGAGACTACCAGAGTGTGAGGGACTGGGGTACTATTGGGAAACCAAGCTAGGTCTACCACAGTGGCATTTGTTTTTGTAGCTTTCACATAACTTCAAACCATTTCCACCATTTCCTTGGTGCAATCAGGAAAGCACAGTACCTGGTGAGGGAGAAGGAAGAACACCTGCTCTGTAGACAATGAGTCCACCTATTTCCAGTCATTTCTCTATTCTGAACTGTTTCCATGCTACATCAGCCTCCCTAATACAGTTACGGATGCCAATAGGAACTGCTGGTTTGGCAAATGTTTAAGAATAATTCATTTTGCAATGTAATCATTCATCCAGAAGCCAAAGGTGGTTTTATTGAATTAGATACATAAAATAGCTCATGGTCAGAGGACAGTGGAGGGCAAATTACCAGTACTGGTGATTAGTCTTGAGTGATGGGCCTCACACATGAGAAAATAAAATAGCGTGAATATGGGAACAGCTAAAGTGATATATGAATGTTCTAAAGCCATTGTAGGCAACTTTTCTTTGCTTCATTCTAGAATGTCACACACTTAAAATAATATTTTATGGGTATGTGACAGGAAAGGAATGCCTTATGCTGTGGGGCCCCATTTATACTCCCTGAGAAGCTTGTATTTGAATGATGTGACCACAGACCAATTAGGATGTTGCTCTTAGCCACATCTGTGTGCTCCACAGTCTTTCATCTAAGTGGGCTTCAAATCAGCGGAATGAACAGAGCCTGTTCCTGTCACTGTTGAATCAGCTGTATTTCAGTTTGCTGTGCCTGCCTCTGAAAATTGATTTAACTCATGTCTTCATCTGATTTCACCTCATAATTACTAAACAATGAGAAATTGGGAAGTACTTTTTCTTTAACTATATCTTCAGGTGTTGATTCTCAATTGGTCAAGCAAAATCGACTTAGAGAGCTCCTACTAAATGTGCATTACAGTGAAGACTGTCTTATCTTCTTTCTTTAAAGGGGCAAAGGAGGCAGTGGTGTTAAGGCCTTCTGGTAGAAAGAAATTTTAGTGCGGTGGACAGAAGCTTCTTGCCTAAGGGCAAATGCTGAATTTTTCTTCCTGGGCTAATTATAAACAGTGATTTTGTTAATGTGACTTAATTAGAGTGGGCTGATACGGGTGTCACAATTCTAAAAGAGAATGGGGAGAGAAGTTGAGGTATGAGCCATTTATTTTTTGACATGATTTTGTTTCACACTCTCTTCTGTCATCATTGAGCCTCACGCTCAGTTTCTGCCCCCTGGGTGACTGTCATTTCTATTCTGAGGTGATGGTTGTGCTGTGCTTTGATAAAGTTCTCGTTAACCACATTTTCAGTCCCAAGCAAGTGGTGGCTGGCTGTGTTGTGGTCATGAAGGACATCAATCAGATTGATGCCTTTAGTTAAAGGATCCCTCTTCTGCATCATCATTTTATTCTCTGTTTGATTATATTTATCAGCAAACCACAATTCTGTAGTAATTTACTATTTAAAAATGTGAACAATATCTTGGGTCATCAGTCCTGACCCACACCTGCCATCTAGCATGTCATCTGCTCCCTTTCACCACTCCCTGGTCAGGGCTCTGTTATCCATCACTGAAATTGTTGTATTTGCCTCTGTACCCTTTTTACTCTCAAACCCAGCTATTATTGAAATTTATTTTCTATTCAACATTTGTAGGTACCCTTTCCTGAATCAGACCACATCATAAAAAATTAAACTCCTTTTCCTTTACTCTAAAATGAAGTTAACTCCTTACATGGTAACAAAACCTTACATGCTTTGGCCCTTGATTTATTCTCCAATGTCATCTCAAACTATGCTGTCCCCACCATCCCACCACGCCAACGACAGGCTCCTGACTCACTGTATTTAAACTTCATTCATTATTCTTCTGTCCCTTGAATATTGCAAGATATTTCCCACCTTAATTTGTTCTTCTTTCTTGAATTGCTTCATTTTCTGCTTTTTTGGGTGACATATATCTCTTCATCCTTTCATTGAATCTCAGCTCAGCCACTATCTCCACAAAGTGGGTTTGCCTCCCCAACTATGAAATTATAACCTTCCTTGATTACAGCCAGCTACTGCCATGAAACACTTAGGTTGTTTCATTTATGTTGCTTACTGATTTCATAGTTTATATTGGCTGCTGTGGCAGTCACCACACACACACACACACACACACACACACACACACACACACACCAGATGTGAGGTTCCATGGGGCATGCACTTGGTCTGTTTGTTCACTTCTGAATCCTTTTAAACAAGAAAAATGTCTGGCACATATCAAATGCTATATATATATATATATATATATATATATATACATATATATATATATATATATATACACACACACACACACACACACACACACACACACACACACACACATATATATATATACGTATATATATATATATACATATATATATATATATATATATATATATATATATATATATATATATATATAAATCTACCTTGAAATGTGGAATTGGATAAATGGAAGAAAAAAATGTCAGAGAGCACTCATTAATAAACAGAGAAAGAGAGAGAGAGGGAGGGAGAGACTTATAATTATGTGTTATAGGACATTATGCAACATTCTCAACATGTCAATGCAATAATACAGTTGATCTTTAGAACAACCTTATAGTATGGTTCTTCCAGCACTCCTGTTTTTAAGAAGATAAAAGCAAAGACAAAAGAGGTCCATCAATCACTAGAGAATACAGGTTTAATAACAGATGTAGTAGAAATTCTAGTCTAGAAAGTCATCATCTCTTTCATTAATCTTGAATTACATTCCAATGATTTCTATTTGGGGGCTCCAGAGTGATTGTCCCAATTTGGAGAATTTGGAGAATCTGAACTTTGCTTAGAGGGTTGAACAGGAACCAAGAGTGGTATTAGTAGGTCATTGGTCTATTGTTCAATGAGGAAGTGGCAACACACGAGGGTTAAAACTAACAGATGAAAAAATTAAAACTCATAAAAGATAGTAAAAATAAGAAATAATTTTGACCTTTCTCAATATTGCCAATTGTAACTATTGCAGCAGGCCAGAGAAAAGGATCCCTTATAGTCATTATATGTTTTGGCAGCTACTTGGGCAGAGGTCCATTTGACATGCAAAGGTGGAAAAAAAAATAAAACATCTTATACTTAACCTGTTCTAATAAATTTTAATTTATTCCACACCTACCAAGTTTACCTGTTTTCATCCTGTCCTATCTCATTCCCTTCCATACTGTTTAGTTTTATTTTTTATATTTATTTATTTATCATTTTGTTATTGTTAATCCTCACCAAAGGATATTTTTTTTCCATCAGTTTTCTTAGAGAGAGTGGAAGGGAAGAAGAAAGGGTAGGGGAGAGAGAGAGAGAAACTTTGATTGGTTACCCTCCTGCAGGCACCCTGACTGGGGTGAGGATCCTGCAACCCAGGTACATGCCCTTGACTGTGCATCAAACACATGGCCCTTTGGTCCTTAGGTTGGCACTCTAACCACTGAGAAAAACCAACTAGGGCATGTTCAGTTTTATTTATTTAATTATTACTTAATACTTTTGAATTATAAGGGATATTTATGTCTAGGGATCAGAAATCTCTCTATTTCAAATCATGATTCTGTCAGATAGTCAATCTTTTTGAGCCTTAATTTCTTTCTATAGGACTTTAAAATTTATATATGCACATGTGTGTATGTATATAATTATATTTAATAGTAGATAAATAAATGTTTTAGTATATATAAATAACCTAATATAGTGAAACACAGGATTTTTAATTTTCTTTCTCTTCCAAAACTTGTACAATAATACAGAAAACAGTAAATCATATGGGATAGTGATAATAGTTTCCAGAATTTATGTCAGAAACTGTTTTCCTTTTCAAAAAATTCATTGGTTAAATATAATTTCATTACATTTTAGGCTTCTCATCAAATTAAATAAATTGAAAACCTCACTTTTTAGAATATCTGCACTGTTCTTTGAAAAATCTGCTAGCCATAAATATGCCACAAAGTCAAATAAATAAATGAAAAACCAGGTCCAAATGGAAGATAGAATTTAGAGGTTCTTTGGTTAATTGCCAACATTACACTTATTAACTATGGTTAAGAAAGTAGAAATGAATTGACAAAAATTACATGGCAATTTAGTGATTAGTCTAGGTACTTTATTCTCCTGGTTGTACCTGACCTTTATCCCTTAAAATTCCAATAAAACACATTTATTAAGGAGAACATTTTTGTTCATTTTTTATATCTTGCATAACAATACAAAATACATGAATCATCTATCAAAATTTTTCTAAAACATTGTATATTCCTCTCAATCATTTACCCTCCTTACCTCGATCTTCCATTCTTTTTTTCCTTTACTTACAAATATCTATCAAGCACTTGCTTTATGACTCTTTTCCCCCCCAAGATCCTAGTTTCTGTCTTTGACACAGAAAGCTTACTAAGGACAAAACCAATACCATGGCATCATGGTGATGCAGTTAATTCCTTTATAAACTAACTAAATGCATACCCAAAGACACACACAATCTCACAATTGCACACACAGACCTACACACATTAAAAAAGTTCCTAAGCAATTGTTAAAGGTTTTAAAACAAAATCTTGGATTTAATATTAATTTATTAACTAATAACTGAACAGAACCACACACAATGTTTTTAAAATGGAAATGAGTGACTATGGTAGTTTCTTCATTCCAATATTAATATATGCCTATTATAGACCATTTGGATAATACTGGAAAACTATAAGTAACAAAATAAATCATTCATGGATTCATTACCAAGAAGCAATCACATTTAAAATTCATTACTTGACACTGGTAATGCTTTCTTGAGAGATGGTTCAAATTACAGTGCATTAACAATTTTATAAACTTTTATAAAATTTAACTTTATGGTGAAGCATTTACTATAAACTCTTTATATGCATTTTAAAATAGCATTTCATTACCCAGATGTTCTATTATTTATTTAGCCAAGTACTAAAGAAAATATGGCTTCTACTCTGAACTACAATTTTTAAACATTCATTCCAACCTTTCAAAAGTCACTCAAAATAAATATAACTCTGTAGTAGGAAACTGGTTATTGATTGTATGGTTGTGTAGAAAAGAAAAAGCAGGAGCTGTCAGAAACTGAGTTCTGACTCCTAAAATCATTGTGTACTTACTCAAGTGAAGTCTCTCCCAGTGTTTAGCATTCATCTCTACTCTGGACAGGAGATTTTTAAAAAAATATATAGTTTATTGTTTTTTTTTTTTTTTTTTTTTACAGAAAGGAAGGGAGAAGGATAGAGGGTTAGAAACATCGATGAGAGAGAAACATCAATCAGCTGCCTCCTGCACACACCTTACTTGGGATGTGCCCACAACCAAGGTACATGCCCTTGACCAGAATCAAACCCGGGACCCTTCAGTCCACAGGCCGACGCTCTATCCACAGAGCCAAACCGGTTAGGGCATGGACAAGAGTTTTTTACTAGATGCCAATCAAACATGCTAATATTAACAACTGAATCATTACTACTGGCTTTGCCATTTGATTCTGCTCTTTCTCTGTGATCAAAATCTTGTTATTAGTAAATTGTGAAGCTCTTCATTTCTTTTCAGACATCGAAAAGCTTTTTCTTATTCTCACCAGACTCCCTTTAGGGATGCTGATCAAATTTGATTATGTCAAGAGCGCCTTGCCTTAAACTTTTAATTATTCTTTCATTTATGAACTCATCCATGCATGAATAAATTCATGCATTTATTCATTTGCACATAATTTATGCATTCATGCAGTAATCCTCCTTATAAGTTTCTAAGACTTTTCTATGTACCAGTAACTGTGCTAGCTGTTGGGTGATTAAACTACAATCTTAGTCTTGCAGGGAAGGGTGATGTCCAAAGCACTTTTGTTTTTGCTGACTCATGCTCTAACACCTTGTATCCTGAGAGGAAGTGCTTCATTGCACTCTCACTTCCTATTTTGTTATGGTTATCCCACCAAATTAGGCTTTGTTCTTGCACCTGCAACTCTTTCCTCCAGATTCCCCCAATCCCAAACTCTTTGTGTGCCGATCTTAACATCCTTGCAGGTAGCCTGGCTATGCTCAGCCTTTGGCTGTACTATGACAAGAAGAATTTAAGCATTTGTGACACTCTTAACACTATCCCGTCCTCCTACTCCAGTAATGCTTAATTTAAAGGTGTCATCTGCAGGAGGAACCAAATCTTTTCTCTTGCTCAAGCTCAAAAGCTGCATTTTGTTATAGCTAGAAAGAAACTGTAAGTTTTAGAAGTAGTTTTATCTCTTCCTTTTCAGCTGAAAAGTGGAAATGAATTCTCAAGGTTAAGTGCTAAAAAAAGAAACAGTTCAATGAATGTTTCTTAAAATTTCACATATGGAGCCTACAAAAATCCCCTGACTATCCTCTAATGTTCTGTTGAGAAGAAGCTGTGGAGCAATGCCAACTGCCGTTTCCTGTCAAGTGAGAATGAGAGGCAGCATTAAGAGGGGATGAACAGAGGGACGATCGCTAATCTGCAGCTGGAAGATGAGTGTTCTGAATGTCAAGGTCACTCTCTACCTGGATTTCTAAAAGTGCACAATTCTCCTTTTGACACAATAGAGGTTTGTACCTGAATCAAACAACCAGTTAGCAACAGTGCAATTGTTATGCTAGTGTATCACTCAGGGTTACCCAGAAAATAGAACCAATACGAAATATCTATCTCTAGATTTATATAGGTATATATGCAATATATGTGTGCATGTATAGAAGTATATCTATCATCTATCTCTGTCTCTGTCACTGTCTCTATCTCTGTCTCTATCATCCCCAATCTCTATATCTATATGTAGAGAGAGAGCTCTCTTTGGATATCATCTTAAGATGAGTCAGTGTTAAAAATCAACAATGAGAAATTCAAACAGGCATGAAGATGGGTGATTACCATGTGAAGACCCTAGTGGATTTTGTTGGAAACCCGTTTGCTGTCTGCTTTTATCGGTCTTGCCTCGGGTGCTACAGCTTCTAATCCAAAAGCAAGATAAAATAACCCTGTGGTTTTTTGATATGTCTTCAGGGAAAGAATCGTTTCAGGAAATAGTCAAGTGCCTTCCAGGCATCGGAGATTTAAAAGAAATATACAAATTTCCTGAAAAACTAAGTACACAAAGTGCATGTCTTACTAATGTTATTAACAAAATAGACATTCAGGGCCTATCCATATCAAGCACTGTGTGGAGTGCTAGATAAATAAAAAGTAAGGCACCACCCCTTCTGTTAAGAGGCTTATCCTTTAAAAGGGTGGCAGGAGAATTATAAAAAACTCCATAGCCATGCCATTAGTGCTGTGATACAAGCCAGTAGAGGGACCTAAGAGAACATAAGAGAAGGAAAACCAAACCAGTTACAGGGATAGCACAATGTCTCTCCCCAAATATTCCCAATAATTATGACTTAATCTGAATGAAAGAAATCCCAAGGAATTTGTGTGCATGTTTTTAACTTATCCATGAGGTTAATTTATTGTCTTCCATTTTTAACATCTTTCCTGTGAAAGCAAAACATAGGAAACGACATAGCAATGGAGAAGCCTGGTTTTGGGATCCAAGTTTTGAATGGTTTATGATGTAAAACAGAATGTTTCTGCATCCTGAGAAGCTCATGATTCTCTGGAGGAATTTCAGAATTGGACAGGCAGATGGAGGAATCAAGTTCAAAGGCAAGGGACCCTGAGTCCTGTTTCTGCTTTCGTCAGAGTGGCTTATATTCACCTGTTTATTAAGGATGTTTTGTGTGTATGTTTTTTAAAAAAATACATTTAAAATCTAATGTAAGCAAAGCAGAGCAAACTCCTGCTGCTATAACTCGTTTCTACTTAATATTTCTGCCCAAGCTCCTTAGCCTGCATTTCAAGGTCTTGTATAACTTGTCTCATACTCATATCTGCCCTTTCTGGATCATCACCCTCTTTCCTAACATCAATCTTTTACACCAAACACTGAGAACTCACTGCATTTTTTTTTTTTTTTTTTTACTTTATAGATGTCTACATATCATGGATTTTCATATTTTAAAGCTTACCAAACATGTTAAACTATATTCTGCTTTTTCAGTCTTGCTCAGAGACCTAGAGGCTGTTTAGTGTTTACATTACCCCCTCCCCCCAATATTATGCTTCTTGTTTTTCATGAAAATTACATTTAAAATGATCTGATTTGAAGTAGGACATCCAACATTTCAGAGTCAGCATCTTAAAGGAAACTATCTTCCTTTCTGTTCATAGGATTTGGAGTTTAAGATTAGCTTTTGTCTCACCAAATGATCCTGAAATACTATTACCAGTGTGTCAAAATTCTCGAGGTCAGCATACAGAGAGACTCTTCCCCATTGAGACTCCCAACACTAGATTAAAGGATGACTACTAATTATATATTTGATTGATTGTTCCAGGCAAGTAGTGCATAACTTATGGAGGGGCAGCTCTTCAGGCTATGATTTCATTTTTCTTTCTCCCAAAAGTATCCTGGAAGAAAGCACTACACACAAATTTTATGTAGTTTATTTGTTTTAAATGATAAAGTGCAAAAGCTAAAAGGAAAATACAATTTCTTCAATATTACCAATCTCAAAATAGAAAAGAAAAAATCATAAAGAAAGCCAAACATTTCAAGTAATAAAAATGAGAAATGTCAGCATGTCATATTTTATAGTCTATCAAAGTTTATTATGATATAATTGGGAAACTAATGAGGACATGAATATTTCTAAGAAATAAGAGAGCACATTGATAATTCTCTTATGCAATTTGCAGTCAAGAAGCAATTAAAGCAGCATTACTCAGAATAGCTAATCTGTGGAAATAACCCAAGTAGATTAGGAAACTGAGGTATATACATACAATGGAATATTATTCAGACTTAAAAATGAAAAAAAAAATCCCACTACTTATAACAAAATAGATGGACCTGAATTACATTATGATAAGTGAAACAAGTCAGTCACAGAGGACAGATAACAAATTGTCTCACTTATATGTGGAATCTAAAATATTCAAACTCCTAGAAGCAGAGAATACAATGGTGGTTGCCAGGGTGTAGGATGAGGGAGAAATGAGTAGCTGTTTAATGGGTATAATACTACAGTTATACTAGATGAATAAGTTCTAGATATTTTCTGTACAGCATAGTGTATAGTTAACAATAGGGTGTTTTGTACTTAAAAGTTTGTGAAGAGGGTAGATCTCATTATAGCATATACATAGGATATAAGAAATATTTTAGAGATGATAGGTATATTTATTATTTTGATACTGGTGATGCTATTCCATTGTATGCAGATGCCCAAACTCATCAAAATGTCTACCTTACATATGTACAGTTTTTGTATATTACATATACCTCAATAAAGCTGAAAAGAGGAGAAGTAGGACTCCTGGTTCTGGAACAGCAGCCTGAGTTGCTCCACAGACCTGCTTCTGCAGTGGGTTAAATCTTGCCACAAATGGCAAGATTTTATTTCCCGAAGTCCATGTCCATTCAAAACATCAGAATGTGGTCTTCTTTGAAAAAAGTGTCTTTGTAGATGTAATCAAGATAAGAATCTTGAGATGAGATCATCCTGGATTTAGGATGAGCCCAAGTCCAATGATTGGTGGCCTTCTTAGAAGAGGAGAGGACACATACAGAAACACAGAGAAGATAGTCAAGGTAAGACAGGGGCAATGATTGGAGTTATGCTGCCTCAAGCCAGGACTGCCAAGAGCCACCAGAAGCTGGAAAAGATAAGGAAGAATTCTCCTGTAGAGCCGTCAGAGAGACCATGGCCCATTCAATACCTTAATTCCATATTTCTGGCCTCTAAAACTGTGTAAGAATGCATTTCTGTTGTTTTATGCCTCCCACTGTGTGATTATCCTATCTAATAAAAGAGTAATATGCAAATTGACCATCACACCAAGACACAAGACGGCCGCCCCCATGTGGTCAAAGATGGCTGCCCCCATGTGGATACAAGATCGCTGCCACAAGATGACCTGCAGGGGAGGGAAGTTGTGGGAAGTTAGGGGTACCTGGCCAGTAGAGGAGAGCAGTTGGGGGTGACCAGGCAGGCAGAGGAGGGCAGTTGGGGGAGACAAGGCCAGCAAGGGAGGGCAGTTGGGGGGGACCCAGGCCTGCAGGGGAGGGAAGTTGGGGGGGCCAGGTCAGCAGGGGAGGGCAGTTGAGGGAAACCAGGACTGCAGGGGAGGGCAGTTGAGGGGGGGACCAGGCCTGCAGGGGTGGGCAGTTGGGGGGAACCAGGCCTTTAGGGGAGGACAGTTGGGAGCCAGAAGTCCTGGATTGTGAGAGTGATGTCCGACCACCCATTTAGGCCCGGTCCTACTGAGATCGGGCCTAAACAGGCAGTCAGACATCCCTCAAAGGGTCCCAGATTGGAGAGGGTGCAGGCTGGGCTGAGAGACATACCCCCCCCCCCGTGCATGAATTTCGTGCACCGGGCCTCTAGTTTGTTATAATAGCACTTCAAAATTAATACACACCATAAATAACTGGGGAAAACTATTTTAAAATTCAAAAATCTCTGGAAATTGTACTGAGGACATAGAAAATAATGAAGAAGCATTTACTAAATTTTTTTATTAAATATGGGTAATTACAAGAAATTTCTATAGCTCTTAAGCTATGACCTGCTCCCACTTCTATCCCTAAATCTTTTATTTTATAAAATTTATTTTTAATTTAAATATATTGGTTATATTACTTTAAGAGGTACAATATAATATTCAACATTTTTATACCTTGCTATATGTTCCCCCCACTAATTCTAATAAGCATCTGTCACCATGTAAGCTTATCACAATAGTATTGACTATATTCCCCTTCACCTTTACACCCATTTCCGCACCCTTTCCTTTTTGGGAACTATCCCATTGGTCTCTGTTTATCTCTGTGTGTACTTTTGTTTTTTATGTTTGTTTGTTTTACATTCCACATTTAAGTCAAACCATGTGATGTTTGTCTTTCTCTGCCTGATTTATTTCACTTAGCATAATACCCTCTAGATACATCCATTTTGTCACAAATGGCAAGATTTCATTCTTAGGTCTTCTTGGTAGAAGCTTCATTCTGGGTGCTTGTAGCCAAAGGGATGGGGCTCCCTATATTTTCAGTCATCACTCAAAAGATACAGATAAGGGTTCTAGTATAAACTCTAGTAAATCTACCACTTACATAAATCAACTACCATGTATATAGTACCTTCAAAATCTATGTACATAACATAAGAAAATAGCCGTTTAGTACGGAGAAAAGTGAGCAAGTAAAGTAAAAAGAAAGTAATCTGATTTTGATTATCAAATTTTGCAGAAAAGATGGTGAGAGATGAAAACGGTGAAAACATATGAGCGATGATGTGACCTATGTAAAAATTTAACAAGTAACAAGTGCTGGTTGTTGTACTCAGACGAAGATTCTGGGAGTATAAACTTTATTCTTGAGATTATTGCTAATTATTTGAACAGTTAGTATTCTAGGATTCTCCTTATTAAGCTAGAGGCACCCTCAAGAAAGAAGTGAGTTTATATAATTTAAAATACAGTCCAAAGTACTGCAAAACTAATATTGCACTCTATGAAAGCTCAGTTTAAGTGCCTCTTTTAGGTATTTTAAACCAATCCCTTCATTATGTGCCAAATTCCAATTGATCCTTAAAGAGATTAGTCCCCCTCCCCCCAATTTGAAGTGTATTCTACCTATAAAGTGCAATATAAAAACAATTTCCTTTTATTACTATCATTTGTCAAAAAGTCAAGTCTAAGATACAGAGGGACTAAATTATTAAAAAGTGAACTGTATAGAGACAAGAAGTGGAAAGGGTGCATTGGGAACTTTTTGACCAACTTTGGCCAGCTGAAAGCACAAAAAAATCAATGTGGATACCTAAAGGGGAAAAGGGAAGGAATTCTCAAAAAGGTATAAAGATACAGATGAAAACTGAGTGAAAGTAGCTTACAAGATACTATTATGTTGTACGTTTTACATAGATTTTTTTTTAGAAAAAAATTAATTTATATATACCTTTTAATGAACTTGAAACTGACAATAATTTTACATTGCTGTTATTTTCCGCCAAAAAGGAAAGTGTTATTTGTCCAAGCTATTATGTAAAAAAATTCAGTATATTCATACCACTCTTTCCACAATAGTGTTACCAATAAGTTTTTTAAAAATTCATTATCTGAGCCCTGGTCAGTGTGGCTCAATTGGTTGGGCATCATCCTGTGCACCAAAGGTTGCCAGTTTGATTCCTGGTCAGGGCTCATGCCAAGATCGTGGGCTTGATCTCTGGTGGGGGATGTGCAGGAGGCAACCAATGGATGGTTCTCACTCTCTCTCCCTTCCTCTCTCTCTAAAAATCAATTAAAAATCTTGTTTAAAAATTATCTGAAATCTCATGTACTTTGGTAATGGTAAGTTTTAAATATTTGGCAGACTTTCCACATCTTATTTAAAGAGAGAAGATTATGTTGGACTCTAGCAACTGTCAATTTTATTATATATAGCAAACAATTATCAATTTTATTACATATAGCACACAACTTTAATGACTGAAAAGGAATACTTGTCACAGACCTTAATGAACAAAAAGACCTTTTATGTTCATTTACATTACAGTTTATTTTATCTATTTGCCTTGTCATTATTCTTGGCAATACTGCCAACTAGTACATTTGCAAGCCATTCTTTAATTATTCTCAAATAAAAAATCACTAGTGCATTGCAGAAAGCCAGTTTTAGTCATTACTTGTAAATTTATTAAATGTACTTGGAGTGACTTTAAGTTTATGTTTAATGAATTGTGTTTCCACCTCAAATACCAACCAGAAAATATTATCTAAGGTTGACTATGATTAACAAAATCCACAATAAGGAAGAGCATGACTTGTTCACTGATGGGCCTGCCCCTGTCATCTAGAAAGTTCTCATCACCTGTATGTTGAATAATAAGCTGTAATTTTAATTCCCACAATGGAAATCATGGTAATCTAAATCATTGTTCAAATTGTCACAGTGCTGCAGGGACATGAACACTGTGAAATTTAGGTTTGGTTGATAAAAGGAGAGCAAGAAAAAATTATAAAGATTTGAGGATAAAAATAATGCATCTTTGCAGTCATTTCAAATATAACATTCAAAATTAGCAAAATTTTACATTTCTATCCTATCATTTATATCAATAAAAATTTTAAAGGCTATCCTACAGGACACTAAGGAGGAATTATCCACAAGTGGATGGTATGGATGTGTTTCTCTTTCTCAAAATATTTTGTGACTTATGCCTATAAACTAGCCATTGGAGATTTTTGACACATTTTCAATAAATATTATTGTAGTCAAATTTAAAATGCCTTCGATAAATAAAGTTATTAAGTATTATATAGTTCCTATTGCTCAGGGACTATTTTTTTTTCAGTGTTAAAATCACAGTTTGAAAATAAGACAATTGGGAAAAAAGAAAGCTGCAAAGATCTCTAGATAAAAAATATGATTACAATTTTGTTGACTTTGAAAGAGGAAATAATTTTACAGACAAAGGTGAGAACTGGTATGTTAGACAATCTTGTATTTAAAAAAAAGCCAATGCCTAGGCACAAGCCATGAGAAATGGTGAACGGCTGGGGTTTTAAGAAAAAGAGAATATATTGGTTTCACAACCATAGGGGAATGGGTGGGATAAGTGAAAGACACTGTCTGCGATTTTGAGAAATTAAATCTAATATTTTGACATGTTGAAGACAGATCATCCCTAACTGCCTCTGCCTGCCTGCCTGATTGTCCCTAACCCCTCTACCTGCCTGCCTGATTGCCCCTAATATAATATGGTTATATTAGTAGTGTCAACAGATTTGGCTTAGTGAAAATAAATAAGAGACGTATAAAGGAAATAAACGTGAAGGTGCTTGTTAAGTAGCCATTAGTTTCAATCTCAGGAGTATTATTCCATGACCAATTTTAATAAAAGGCATTTGTAGTGGATACATTTTGTTTTATGGCCTGAATAAGACAACAGTGAAGAACAGAACTCTAGGTTATAAACATTAAATAACAATGTGGGGAAAAAGAGATAGAAAGAGAGAATAAGATAGAGAGATGAAGAAAGTATTTAAAAATAAAAACAGATCAAGAATGGGAAAAAAACAAATATTTGCCACTGGTTTAGGCAAGCATGTGATTGCTGGTGACTATATTAAGAAGCATATCAAGAAACTGAGAAGGTAGAGAGTCCAGATGTAATTGGGGAAAAAAGCCAATGTTTCTGTTTACTAAGTGTTTGAAGTATAAAATAAATGGGAATGTTTATAAATTATTACATGAAAACTCCACTGAAACCATTACTCAGATCAAAAATGTAATCATCAGAATCTAAAATGTCCCCCACATGCTTCTTCCAAGTTAATATCCTCACCTTTATCTCAAAGGGTAGGTGCCATGTCTAGCACACAAGAATATTTTCTAACTTCATTTAAATAGAATAATATTGTATGCAGTCTTTTGTGCCTTCTTTTAGTCAATATTTTGTAAACAATCTATTATCCTTATTGTTTCATGCAGCAGTTCATTAATATTCATAGTTTCATAGTATTCTAATGTATACTAGTGGCCCAGTGCACAAAATTCATGCACGGGGGGGGGGGGCCCTCAGCCCAGCCTGCACCCTCTCCAATCTGGGACTCCTTGGGGGATGTCTGACTGCCGGTTAGGCCCAATGCCTATTCAACATACAGGTGATGAAACCGGCAGTCGGACACACTTCTCGCAATCTGGGACCGGTAGCTCCTCACCGTTCATCTGCCTGCCTGCCTGATCACCCCTAACTGCCTCTGCCTGTCTGCCTGATTGCCCCTAATCTCTCTGCCTGCCTGCCTGATTGCATCTAACTGCCTCCCCTGCTGGCCTGATCACCCCTAACAGCCTCTGCCTTGGCCCCTACCACCATGGCTTTGTCCGGAAGGAAGTCGACATCCTGAAGATGGCCAGTCAACCTGATCTAATTAACATATTACCTTTTAGTAGTATAGATAGATTATATAGGATAGGATTGCTTAAATGGGGGGGGCGGGCAGAGAGCCTTTTTCAGCAGGAGGAGATGCTCTTGGCAGGCAAAAATACATAATCCCTATATTTGGACTGATAACCAGCCATATGCACTATACTGCCAAACTGGTCATTAAAAAATTGAACTACTTTCTTACACCTTACACCAAACAGCTGTTGCCCTTAAAACCCCTCCTCAGCCCCCACCTTAGGTTCTGCCTTGACAGTTCACCCAGATTTGGTTCTGATTGGTTGGTTTCTTTGCCAGTCAGCATCAAAAACTCCACCTCCTAGGCAGCAATTGGTTCCTTGCACTTCACCCAGATTTGGTTCTGATTGGTCAGTTTCTATGCTAGTCAACTTCTCCGGGCCTATCAATGGGCCTGATCAGAGGAGCAGGGCTGATCATCAGCCCCAGTGGAGGTCCGAGAGAAAGAGAGGCACAGCTGCTGGCCAGGCCCCAAGAGAAAGAGAGAGGCAAGGGTTGATCAACAGTTGCCACGTAGGCTAGGGATCAGATCCTGCTTCTCTCTCGAGGTCTCTCTTTGGGCCTGATCCACAGCCCCCTCAGCAGTCAGTGCTGGGTCGCGTCGCCTGCAGTGGCGGGCAGTCAGTGCTAAGTCACCACGACAACCCAGCACTGACTTCCAGTCGGTCAAGCCTTCAGTCATTTTGGATGTTATGGACCCTGGGTTTTTATATATTAGGAAGTACACAACAGATTATTCAGGCTTTATATGTTTTGTGGCCATTTGCATTGTTTTCTCTTTAAACTATTTTAACCATTCAAAAAGTGTCCACTGTGATCTATGATATTACCTTGAAATACTCTAATGATTAAATAAGGTTGCATACCATTTCCTACATTTATTGGCAATATGGATATCCTTTTTTTGTGAAGTGCTTATTGACCATTTTTGCCCATTTTTAAATAAGCTTTTCAATTTTGGAATAGTTTTATTTACAGAAGAATTAAGATAACACTGAGAGTTCTCGTACACCCACACCCAGTGTCTCCTATTGTTAACAACTTACATTGGAATGTATATTTGTCATAATTAATAAAGTAATAATGATATCTTATTATTAACTAGAATCAAAACTTTATTCTAATGTCCTTACTTTTAAAAATCAAATGTCCTCTCGCTCTTTCAGCATCCCATTCAGGCTACTGTGTTACATTTAATCATCATGTCTTTTTAGGCTCCTCTTGGCTGTGACAGTCTCTCAGGTCTTGAGAGAAATATTCAGTTCAAACTAGGCATCCTGGGGAATGTCGGATAACATTAAGGGTTACAGGTGATTGTATTTACATAGTGATGTCCTTTATGTCAGTCATATGTTTGTATCCAAAATAAAAAACAACTTAAAGTTGGAGAAGAAAGGACAGATTCTGACATTAAACTATTATCAGATATAAGGGTTACAAATACTTTTCCCATTCCTTAGGTTTTCTTTTTATTGTATTGATTGTTTCCTTTGCTGTGCATGACCTTTTTAGTTTGATGTAGTCACACTTGCTTTTTTTTTTCTTTGTTGTTTTATTAGAGAAATCATTGCCAACTCCAATGTCATGAAGCTTTTCCCCTATGTTTTCTTCTAGGAGTTTTAAACTTCCAGGTCTTTATTATTTTTTTATACATTTTGAAATAATTTTTGTATATGGTGTAAGGTAACAATCCAATTTTATGCTTTTTCATGTGAATATTCAGTTTTATCAAAACTATTTGTTGAAGACACTACTATCCTTTTCCCACTGTATTCTTGACATGCTTAATAAGCATCAGTTGACCATATCTGTGTGGGTTCATTTCTTGGCTATTTTGTTGCATTGGTTTATACAGACATATCTTCTTTTACTAAGCACCACGTTATTATGCTTCACAGATATTGTATTCTTTTGCAAATTGAAGGCAAGACCTTCCACCAGCAAAAATATTATGACTCACTTTATTGTGGTGGTCTAGAACTGAACGCACAGTATCTCCAAGGTGTGCTTGTAGTCTGTCTTTATGAAAGTACCATACTGTTTGGTTACTGTAGTTTTGTAAAATATTTTGAAATTTGAAAGTATTATGTCTCCAATAGATCTCATGTTGTGTTATCCTTAAAATAAAATACAAATAATAAATATGAGTAAATAGAAAAAAAAGAGAGGGCTGATTTTGATTTTATTCAGAGTAAGAGTTTGTGAGAATTCATAGGTCAGAAGAAAAAGATTGTGATGGAATTGAGAATACAAGTGATACTATTTAAAAAAATAGTTTATCAAGCCCAGGCATGGTGAACTAGAAAATGTAGCTGAGAGGGTTGACTAGAATGAGGGCATATAAGTTGGAGACTCAAAATAAATGCAAGCCAATTTAAGGAAAAGAAAGAGTGGGAGACATGACAGAAAGGATAAAAATCAGAGCAGAACTTCTGAATTTCTTAACAGATATCTAATATAATTGTTCCAGTTAAGACAAAGAGACTGTATAACTTAAGTGGAATCAATATTTTTAAAGTAAATAAAATAATTATGAGTTTTGGAACTGAAAAAAAATCACAATATTCTGGGTGAAACATTTCTGTTCAAATTTGCACAGAGAGGTCTGAAATATGTATCTCACAACATATAAGTATCTGTATCTATAGTTATATATGCTATGCTATCATATGTAATCATAGTTATTAAGACAGAACAATTTAAAATAAATATTTGGGAATATATAAATTATAAATGTAATAATATAATTGTGTTATTTTTATATAAACACATAAAAGATATTTTTCTCCAGCCCTTCTCACTAAGGAATACAAAGAAATTGCATGCTGAATAATTATACAAATGGCATTACATGTATGTGGCATTACTTTTTATACATGCATTGTGGATGACCCCATGAAAGCTGTTGTGTGTGTGTGTTTTTAAGATATTTTATTGATTTTTATGGACAGAGGGGGAGAGGAGAGAAAGAGAGACACATCCATGTCAGAGCAAAGCGTCGATTGCCTGCCCGTGAATGCCAGCTACCAGGGATCTAGCCCACAACCTGGGCATGTGCCCTGACCAGAATGGAACCAGCAACCTTTCAGGGCACAGAGACAATGCCCAACTGAGCCACACTGGCCAGGCAAGAAAGCTGTTTAATGTAACAAAGAGAATATTGGACTTGGAGTAAGAACATTAGAGTTTAAATTTTACATTTTCTAATAAGCAGCAAAGTCACTTGCCTTTGTGAACTCTATTTCAAATATTTAAAATGAGTACGGTAAACTAGAAAGTTTTAGGATGAAAATACAGGCATTTTTCTACAATTATGTAGATTAGATATTCATAAATGCACAAAAGTAAAATATACCTCTGGCCAGTGTTGGGTGGTTGAGTGTTGACCTATGAACCAGGAGGTCACAGATCGATTCTTGGTCAGGGCACATGCCATGGTTGCAGACTTCTTCCCCAGTGGGGGGATGCAGGAGGCAACCCATCAATGATTGTTTCTCATCATTGATGTTTCTCTCTCCCTCTCCCTTCCTCTCTGAAATCAATAAAAAATAAAATAAAATAAACCTCTGTATTTTTAAAAAGTAAAATAGCCCTAGCCAGTTTGGCTCAGTGTATAGAGTATTGGCCCACAGACTGAAGGATCCTGGTTTTGATTCAGGACAAGGGTGATTACCTCGGTTGCAGGCTCCATCCCTGGTCCTGGTTGGGGTGCATGGGGGAGGCAACCAATTGATATGTCTCTCTCACATCAATGTTTTTCTCTCTCTGTCTCTTCCCTTCCACTCTCTCTAAAAATCAATGAAAAAAATATCCTTGAATGAGGATTAACAAAACAAAAAAAAGTAAAATATACATTGTATTCACTCTGTTTTTTTAAAAGAAAATTATTCTCAAAACTTTACAATTTGGGAGCTACTTTAAGTATTCAAGGTAAATAATAAGCTATTTTGTTGCCACTCAATTTATTCAAATTTGACCCTCCTATTTGTGTGTGGCTAAAGCACAATGCTAAATAACCTTATTAATCAGTATTCCTAATAGCCAATTCCCTACCATTACTCCAATTCTGACTCTCAGACTGTCTCAGATTCTCTCACTAAATCCCACATCCTTTATTTTAGTCAATCCTCATCTTTCAAAAAAGGTAGGGATGATGCTGAGGTTAGGTTTTAAGAATGGAGTAAATTTTTCTATTTTCCCACTAGTTGCTAATTAAAAAGCTAGAATTTCAGTGGTTTCTAAAATCCTCTTTAAAACAATTTATTTAAGAAAAGCATATTAGAAGGATTTTGTCATATTTGCCGTATCAAGCAGGCTTGTACTTGATGCATTATTTGCAGCCCCTAAATAATGCCTTGCTTTGTTTTAAGTATCCGTTTGAGGAATAGAAGAAATCATTCAGGCAATAAAAAACATTAGATACTGTAGGTGGATGTGACAGGTGAAGAATTGGTCAGGACAGTGTAGATGCTTCTGTGTATGTCAAGCTTGTCTCAGACTCAGTAGAGTCTGTCTCAGGCAATAAGGCATGTATTCTCTTTGACTAATATCATGTGTTACTGTGAATAAAACAGAGGGAAGAAGAGCTAGCCAACTTTGTGGGAAAAATATTGTAACTTTTTAAGCTTTCTAGTGGTGAAAGAGTAGAAGAGTGGGATACAGGCAGACAAAAGTACTACAACAAAATAAAAAGATGTGGTATTAAGCAAAAGTCATTCATTTACAAAACCTTTTTTTCCCCAAAATATGGGAGTATGTTTGGGGAGAAGGGTGGGTAAGAAAGTCTACCATTTGTTTCCCGTCCAACTGCTTTTTACCTAATGTTATTAATGCATCAAAAATTTTAGTAAAATAGTCAACAATGACATGTTGACATGAGACAGCAATAGTTGAGTGGAAAGGTGGCCCAGTTACAATACCCATCCCATCTCTTAGGGCTGCTGTACACTTGGTGTGGGGCTAGAGGAAGGGACTTTGCTCATATTTTTCTTAACTCTAGATGTGGTTCATATTGACAATGAGAAAAATATTAATAGCACTCACAAACTGCCAAGAAATCTATTACATGAGATAGTTCCGGCTTCTTGGGCAGAAATTTTAATCTTAGGATTACTGATTGATATTGCTCATTACTGGTTCTTCAGTTTATTTGACCATAAACAATTATCCCCCTGGCAATGTGTGTTCATAGAGAATAAAAGGAAGGAGGCAGGCAGGGATAAAGGGAGGGAGAGGGGCACAAACTGGTGAGATACATCAGATGCACTCTAATTTCATGTTATTGCTATTTCTTTTTGTGGGAAAAACAGTTAATCTCTTCCTCTAGGTGCTTTTCAACATACAAAATATGGTAACAAAAATAAGATTAGAATATAAAGATATAGGTAAGGCAAGGTCTTTTAGATAATAAGCTCTGCTTTCTTGTTTTTTTTAATGCACCTAAATATATTCCCAAATAATAACATTTGAAGAAATTGTGTAACTGATAAGCAGGTTAAAATATTTAGCTGAAATATTCAATGTAAAAACAGTATATAAAAAATGCAGATTTAAAAATTGAGTTGAAAGGGTAGTCATTTAGAATCAATTTATGTTTTTATGCAGTTACATAAATTTAACACCAAGTCTTAAATATTTCAAAAATATCGTCCCTCCATAGTAATTTTATGTTATATCTTGTGATTTCTAAATGCTTATATTCTTTCCAAGAGATCGTCTTTTCTTTTCAGTTGTTCAAATAACTTTTTTTAATATATTTTTAAAAATAGTTTTTATTTATTTTAGAGAGGGAGGAAGGAAGAGGAGCAGAGAGATAGAAACATCAATGAGAGAGAATCACTGACCAGCTGCCTCCCACATGCCCTCAATTGAGGATCCAGCCCACAAACCAGGCATGTGCCCTGACAGGGAATTGAACTGTGATCTCCTGATTCATGGATTGACGCTCAACCACTGAGGGACAAATAACCAGTTGGGCTCAAATAACTTTTTTAAAAAGAGCCACTTTATATTTCCATTTAGTATCATAATGGTTGTAATTTTCCGATTTTTCTTTTTGTCTAGTTTTTATTTCATAATAAAAATCTTAATTCTGCAATCCAGCTAGACTTGGAGCTTGGAGGGGATAAGAAAAATATGGACTCCATGGTACTGGGGGGAGAGCATGAGGATTATAGAACATTCAGAACAGATGGGGGTGACGGGCTGTTCCCAGGAGCTACAAAAGAATGGTCTAGTGATTAAGATAACACACCAGTCAAATTTATTAGAGTTGTCCACAGTCAGCAATGGTGGTCTTCTTGCTGGCCTTGCCATTCCTGGACCCAAGTGCTTCATGGCTGTCACAATATCCATGCCTTCTTTCACCTGGCCGAAGACCACATGCTTGCCCTCCAACCACTCAGTCTTGGCAGTGCAGATGAGAAACTGGGAACCATTTGTGTCAGGTCCAGCATTTGCCATGGACAAGATGCTAGGACCCGTATGCTTCAAGATGAAGTTCTTATTCTCAAATTCCTCCCCATAGATGGACTTGCCTCCTGTGCATTATGGCGTGTGCAGTCACCACCTGCACATAAGTCCCAAAATAATTCTGTGAAAGTGGGAATCTTTATAACCAAATCTCTTCTCCCCAGTGCTCAGAGCATGAAAGTTTTCTGTTGTTTTAGAACTTTTTCTATAAACAGCTGGGAGATGAGGACTAAGGGACAACATGGTGGGGTTGACCATGGCTGGGCACAGGTGACTCTGGGGCAGTGGCCTCTGCAAGGCCATTATTTTCCTTTTCTTAAAGAAGTTGAAGCCAAATGCTGTAACATAGTGGCAAGAAAGTTATTATTATTATTATCATTATTGTTATTATTAAGTGTTTTGACCACTTAATATTCAATGAAATTTTCCAATATTCAATGAAATTTTTAGCATATTTTAGATTACATGTTTTAAAAATAAAAACTATTACTATGAAAATTTCAATATTTGTAATCATTTTGTCTACTAGTGAACATTTTTTTAGAAAAGGTAGAGTGTGATGGAAACCAGAGACTTTCAGCAAAATTTTGAGTCCAAGTTTTAGAATGAGCAGGTGCAGAATAAACAGAATTCTTATAAACACAATAATGACTCTGATGTTAATAAGAATGATTGGAGAACCTCATGGCAGGCCCCTTATCATGAACATAAATCACTTCAAATAATTGTTATCTATTTTGATCCAATGTTAATTATTCATTGGAGTTACTTTTATAAGTGAAAGTGCAACTGATTTTCTTTTAAAAAGTTTTTTTATTCTTTTCTTGACTAATTAAAAGTGAATATTTTGAATAGAGTTACAGACTGGAATTATGACCTTATTTATAAAAGATCCGGGTTGTCAGGGCCAGAAGTAGTATAAAGAGACATGCAGTATATATATATATATATGTTTTAAAATTTTCTAGCATTTTTATGGATCCACTATTTGTTAAATAAGTGCATGCTCACAACATTCTTTGTCACCCAAAACGTTAAACGGAGGTAGGAGTATAATGAAAACTAGGTCATTTATTTCAAAAGCCAACATATTTTCATGAGTATTTATAAAATGCTTGCTATCTTTACTGGAGCCTTGACTAGTGGCCCCATAAAATTAGGAAGGAAAAGGAGATTCAATTCTACACAAATAAAAAACTCAATGTAATGTATGCATGTTAAAACAATGAGAAAATCTGCATTTCTAAAACTGAATATGTTGCATTCTGAGCATTTATTGCTTTTCTTGACTATATTAATATCATTTTTATAAGCCCACGTGGACATATGTTGCATATGTACTCCAAGTATATACTAGAATGAAAAATGGAAACAGAGTTTAACTGAGAACTAAAAACCAAAAGACCACTTTTAAATAGCTCCCCACCTTCTCAGTTAACAATGATTCATTCATAAATATTTATTATTCTGTTTCTTCAGTGTATATGGACCTAATTTGGAGATGGAAAAACACCTGTGTATTTAATAGAAAATACTACATGAGCTTTCTTGGTTTATAGATAAGCAAAATAATTTCAGTCTTAACAAAACTGAGTCCAGCAATGTTTTGGCAAATGTATCCTATAATATATTTTCACAGAAGCTGAAGAAAGGTTATCTCCCAGTTTTTACTGGAAGTTGGATTGTAATTGGTTGAACCATTTTATCTCTGGAGGGCCTAGGGACTGTGGTAAGGGTTAAATATACTGACTTTACCTGATATCTCAGTGGTTGTATGCAACTCAGTTGGATAGGAAAGCCCGGAGATCCATGGAGAGGCTGAATCTCCCAGTAACAGCAATCAGCTCAATCCTGTTTGGTTGGGCTCTGAAAAACCTCACTGTCTTCGTAAGGGTCTCCTCTATCAGAGAATGCTTCACCATACGTCCAGTTCCGATCAGATGTGCAGGGAGTAGTTTTCTGCATCCTTTGAAATCTCCAGTGTTTCTCACTCTATTTCAGATTGCACCTCTATTCCCATGTTATTGTAGAGTAACAATGCTCTGTGCCCAAAGATATCTGAATATTTAAAATGCCACGCATTTTTATTTATGATATTATGGATATTTTGTCATTTTGAAATACCTTTAAAATAAAATCAGATGATGGGAGAGATGGGAAGGAAAGGGAGTGAGAGAGAAAGCAAAAGGAAAGAAGGGAAGAGGAGAAAAGGAGAAAGAAGGCAGAAAGGAAAGAGTAAGGAAAGTAATGGAAGAAATAAATTAATAAACAAAGGAACTGATGGATGAATGAGCATGGCCTGAAACCACAAATACTTGTTGGATTAAAAGGAAAAGAGGAAGACACCAAGGTAGGAGGAAAAGAAAGAAAACTAACATTCATTGACTTTAGTATGTTATAGTCACTGTGCTAGGCACCTTCTCTATGTATGAAATTCAATCTTTATAACTTCTTTGTGAAATAACTATTTTCCATATATTAGAACTGAGATTCTCTACTTGGTTACAATCTGAATACCAAGATTTTTATACTGAACTAGAGGCCCAGTGCATGATAATTCATGCACTGGAAGGGGGGTCCCTCAGCCTGGCCTGCCCCCTCTCACAGTGTGGGAGCCCTCAGGGGCGGGAGGTGACCTGTTGATCAAGGGAAGGTGATGCCCCCATCACACTTCTGCTGCTGCCACTGCCGGCAGTGCAAGCCTTGGACAGCCCTGGTTACCTGAGCCTCAGGTGGCCCTGGGTGGCTGGGCAGCCTACATCTAAGGCTTGCCTGTGCCTCGGGTCGGCCATGGGCGGCTGGGGGGCAGAGGGCAGGTTCGGCCACACTGCATGCCTACCACCCCCCAGGTGGGGCTGAAAGGACTGGGGGACTCCAGCGGGGCTGAGGGTACTGGGCATTGCCATCTTGTGCCTATGAGTGCCGCCATCTTTTGTGATGGTGTGACAGTCAATTTGCATATTCCCTCTTTATTAGATAGGATAATTCAACACAAGAAGTAAAGCCATATTTGTTGTCAAAATTATACACCAAAAAGTATTTAGGTCCATTGCTCATTTGTTGATTGGGGCAATGAACCTAAATAGATACTTTTCAAAAGGGGACATAAGAAAGGCTAAGAGACACATGAAAACATGCTCAAAGTCACTAATCATCCAGGAGATGCAAATCAAAATGACAATGTGGTACCATCTCACACCTGTAGAATGGCTATCATCAACAAATGAACAAATGACAAGTGCTGGCAAGGATGCGGAGAAAAAGGAACCCTTGTGCACTGCTGGTGGGAATGCAGACTGGTGCAGCCACTGTGGAGAACAGTATGGAGTTTCCTCAAAACCTAAAAATGGAACTCTCATTTGACCCATTGATCCCACTTCTAGGAATATATCCCAAGAAACTAGAAACACCATTCAGAAAGGATACATGCACCCCTATGTTCATAGCAGCACAATTTACCATAGTTAAGATTTGGAAACAGCCTAAGTGCCCATCAGCAGATGAGTGGATTAAAAAACAATGGTACATCTACACAATGGAATACTACGCTGTGGTAAAAAAGAAGGAATTCTTACCATTTGCAACAGCATGGATGGAACTGGAGAGCATTATGCTAAGCGAAATAAGGCAGTCAGAGAAAGATAAATATCACATGATCTCACTCATTTGTGGACTATAATGAACAACATAAACTAACAAACAAAAACAGATCTAGAGACAGAGAAGCATCAATCAGACTGTCAAACCTCAGAGGGAAGGTAGGGGAGGGTGGGGGTAAGGGAGAGATATACCAAAGGACTTGTATGCATGCATATAAGCCTAACCAATAGACACAGACACCAGGGGGATGAGGGCTTGAGTGTGTGGGGGAGTGGGGGGCAATGGGG
Organism: Ia io; assembly: GCA_025583905.1. Lineage (NCBI taxonomy): Eukaryota > Metazoa > Chordata > Mammalia > Chiroptera > Vespertilionidae > Ia > Ia io. The sequence continues at coordinate 64,756,343 of JAJQQW010000011.1, read as the reverse complement.
GAATAAGGACACATATGTAATGCCTTAATCAATAAAGAAAAAAACAACAACTATAAACCAAGCCTTTTCTATTCTTAGTTACAGTTTTCCACTACCCTAACTATATGATATATAGCCACATGTTTGGCAATTACAAAGCTGAAGCTTTCTCTCTACCATTTATATTGCCCTTGTGTCATTTCTAGATTGTAATATACACAATATCAGGTCAAAATATGAGGAATCTATGTGGTGTCTCAAATGGGTAATTTCAGTGATCTAATCAATATTCGAACTCTGCTAATGTTTAGTAGTGAGGCAGAGAAGAGAACAACATTGCTATGCAACCTTTCTTCCTACACAGATTTTCTGTCTAAATTGTATGCCCAATAATGCTGAAAGGAAGAAAGAGAGGAATTGTGTAATCAGGAGGACAATAGAGAAATCAAATCTCTCCTCTGGAAGAGAACCAGCTACAAATTCTGTACACCCATCTTTAAGAACACAATGCTCTCTGCAACACTGTTTCAGGACAGAGCTCTATTCCATTCCTAGAGAATTCTGAGGAAGAACAAAATGGTTAACAACTTTGCTGTTAACAAAAAAAAACATCTAAAATAAATCAGTTACAAGATGTAGAAATCCTATTTTAAATACTTAAAATACTGATGTTTCATAATGGAAAATTAGCAATGGATACCCCCACAAAGACATATCACTATGTCCAGTTTAGTATGCTTGCAAATGTTAATGAGGACGAAAGAAATAAAATGTATGTGAGCAATAAGAAATGAATTGAAAAGGGTGTTCTGTTTGTCAAAGTCAACAACAATGTCTTCTGTATCTGCTTCAATTGACATAATCGACTGCTTTTTCCTTCTAGAAACATATTTTCCCGTGGCTTTGAAATCCTTCTATTTTTTCTCTTAGTTAATTGGTTGTTACTTTTCAGTCTTCCTATCTTGTTTCTTGTGATCTTAAACTTAAACATTGATATGCTTCAAAGTTTGGATGCAGTGTCCTATGAACCTCTTTTTTTTTTTTCTCAGTCTACACACAGTCATTAGCCGAGTTCATCCACTCTCATGCCTTTCATTTAAACATCAGCTTTATGATAATGATTTGCAAACTTATGTCTCCAACCAAGACATTTTTCCATAATTTTGGTTTTATAAATTTAGTGACTACTCAATACATCCACTTGGATGTCTAATTGGCATCTCAAAGCTCATTATCTTTCTTAACAAGCTATTTGATCTATTTGACCACAGAATGATTTGAGATGATTAAAAAAATACCTGAGATTTCTTGACCTACCTGTATTCTTTCAACACAAATGTATAGCAATTTAAATTTATAATTATAATCTAAATTATAATTAAATTAATTAAGGTAAGATGGATGGATTTAATTAAAGCATGAGTGAGTGCTGCATCATCTGCCAATGGATTCAGAAACATGTGTCCCCTTTTAAACCCTTAAGAACAGGTTTGAAAGAAATTAACAGGAAACTTTTACTGATACAAATGATGGAGTTATTAGCCAGGTTGCTGGCAGAATTCTGGGAAGTGGAAAAGAAAAAATCAATTTTGGTGCCAACTATGAGAACCAGGAATTTCAGGAGTTAAATGGTGGTATCCCAAGATATTGTCATGACTGGATAGAGCAGGGAATCCAAAGGACTCAGTTCAAGGTTCAAGGTGATGTTCTTTAACAGGTAGTGCAAATTGTTTCTTTTTAAATGTTGGCCCCCATTTGTAGCAGGGAGACAACCATTTTCATCCTAATAACTAGAATACAAGATACTACTAAGCTAATCACTTTACCTGGGTATTACATTTAATTTTTGCACTGACTCTATGAGGTAAGTAGGTATCATTATTATTCCTACTTATGAATAAGCAACTGAGGCATAGGCAGTTAGATTCTATGAGCCAACTTGCTGAGAATAAGTAACCCAGAGGGACATTATAAGGATATACATACAACTTTAAGGAAAGCAAGTTTTCCTGGCATGGAACTGATGCTTGGTGAACATAAGACATTTTGTTCTGAGCCTGGACTTTAGAAATTAAAATGGAAATCAAAACTGAGAAAAGAGGAATATTAGACCCCTGGCCAGGTTAGAATCCATCTTCTCAACCAATTAGGTAACACACGTGACTTCTGCTTGGTCAACCTTCCTTGAAAATGTGCCAGCATTCAGAACAGTGTTTTTACTTTTATTTTGGATGGGAACATGCAGTGTGTTGAGCATATAGTAAATGTCTAATAATTGTTTGTTAATTAACACACTATTGGGCCCGCTACTCATCTCCAAGCCTGATAAGCATGACTTTAGTACTGCAGTAGCATTGAAGTGAGTTAGCAACAGTGTTTTAATGAATTAAAGCAGAGTTCCACTTCTATTAAGTGGGTTGTAGTTACTACAGAAGTATTTTCAACCACAAATATACAATCTATTCTCTTTGCATGATTAACATTAGAGGGCAATTTTCATTTGCATTATTTGTGCCTCATAGAAGCCCCCTTAGTAATCATTATGAGTTCACGCATTTTATTGGTTAAGAAAACTCAGATCTCACAAAGACACAGAGATGTCCCTGTGCCACATAGTAAATAGGATTTGAAGCATAGATGTAAACCCAGATCTACTTTAAAGGTATTGTATCATTTAATGAGCATTCTTTTTAAGGGCAATTGTGTGGTCATGTTTGGCAGAGTTGTCCAGCATTAATATGAAACTTTTTTTTTTCTCAAAGTTGCAATATATATATGAGACATGGGCCAATAGAGGGGTTCAGACAATTTTGATGACTGGTAACTGGAAAGTAAGGGTGACAAAACTAGCCACAATGCCAGAAGTAAGAGACAATATATTTACAAGCTGCAATGCCAGGTGGCATTGTAGTGAGGTTCATAAGAGACTGGGCAAGGCTGCCCATCTTGCCAGCTTGAATATCTGGGCCCAAGAGTAGATCATGTTACAGCTTTATTTGCATTATCATAGGGGACCTTATTGTGCTCCTTTTGTTGTAAACTGTTTGAAGAATGATTTTATATCTTGTTTTCTATTATTCTCAGAATATGGCATTACACATATATACAAGATGGGGCAAAAGTAGGTTTACAGTTGTTCATATGGAAAATAATATAATAATCTATACTAATAAAAGAGTAATATGCTAATTAGACTGGGATACCTTCCGGATGTCCTTCCAGACAAAGCCGGGGGCTTGGCCGGCCTGCAAACCACCCCAAACGACCCTCAGCCCCTTGCTCAGGCCAGCCACGTCCCCCAGCAAGGACCCTCATCCTGATGAGGGTGTGGCCAGCCTGCAAACGGCCCTCAGCCCCTCTCCCAGGCAGGCCACACCCACCAAGAGGACCCACACCCTGATCTGGGACCCCCTTCAGGGCCGACCAGCCGGCCCCCACTCGTGCACAAGGCATCTATCTTCTATACTAATAAAAGGGTAATATGCTAATCAGACCGGAGACCTTCCGAACGTCCTTCCGGACAAAGCCATGGGGGTGGGACCAAGGCAGAGGCAGTTAGGGGTGATCAGGCCAGGAGGGGAGGGGAAGTTGGGGGCAAGGAGGCCAGCAGCGGGGGGGGGGGATAGTTGGGGACAAACAGCCCGGCAAGGGGGTGGGCAATTGGGGGAGAGCAGGCCAGCAGGCAGAGTGGTTAGGGGTGATCAGGCAGGCAGGCAGGTGAGTGGTTAGGAGCCAGTGGTCCCGGATTGAGAGAGGGATGTCCAACTGCCGGTTTAAACCATAGTCGGACATAATCCGAGGGGTCCCAGATTGGAGAGGGTGCAGGCTAGGCTGAGGGACATCCCCCACATGCATGAATTTTGTGCACAGGGCCAGTATTTAATAAATAATAACACAAGAATAAACTCACATACTCACCACTATAAACTACTTTTGCCCACCCTGTAGATAGATGATATAGATAGATGATAGATATAAATATAGATATAGATATAGATATTATCTATCATTTATCTATAATCATTCCCATGTACCAGGAAGTATGCCATATATATGATTTTGTCTATGTTCTTTTCAACCCCAGGTTGCTTAAGTGGCCCAAATCCAATACTGTCAACTCAGCTTGAAACCCCTGTGCAGCTGTTCTGGGAGGCTCCCTTTCTGCCTTCTGCAAGGATTCTCTAAGCGTTCTTGGCCTGCAGAGGCAGTTATTCCTGCCATCCTGAGAAGGAGGATGAGAGTTGCTGACACAGTCCCTCTTAGAGCTTCGCTCAGCCTGGCCTGATGAGGGCCCATGGTCACCATGCCCTTTCTTTCCCTCTTCTCTGATTCTCCCGCCCCGCCCCCCACCCCATATAGTCCTGGAGACTTCATTGTCACACTGGCTCACCCTGTCTGTGAGGGTGGGAGAAACTTCTACATCACACCTCTGTTTGGAACCTGGAAGAGCAGGAAATGAGGCCACAGAGGGCAGGCACCCAGGGCAGATCCTCTTCAGAAGGAGCCCTGTGTCCTTGATCTGCCCTTGTTCTGCCTTTCCTGATAACTGGCCTTTGGAGCACATGGACAGGAGAGGATTTTTATTGTTGCTTCTGTTCCATTAGAGAGGATGTTGCTTCAGGCAGGCCACCCTTCCTCCTCTTATCTGCATTCATGTTGCTCAAACTATATTTCAAATAAAGCAATCTTCTTACCAATCATAATTATAATCTAATCTATAATCTATATTTAATGCATGCTATCAACCCCTGAAGTGGTTTCTCTATGTTGTTGTTGAGCTATGTAATTATTCCTCATTCTGTCTCTCTCTTTTTCTATTCTTCCTAATCTCATTCTTTTCTGAAATTATTTATGGTTAATTTATTAACTGTCTCCCCTCCCCCAGTACACCCTTCAACATGCAAGCAAGCAAGTTTTAAGTGAGTAGGATACTGCCTATTTTGTACACTGCTGCATCTACACATAAAAATAACACCTGGTACATTTTAGAAGGTTAAAATATTGTTGCATGAATGAGTAAATGTCTGGATGTTGCTGAGAAAAGTACAGAGAATAATATTCTCAATGAACAAAAGCATTAGGGAAGTCTGAAGGCATATGAAAACTTCTTGTCCTTCTCAGTTCAAAGGATGGAATTTGAGATATATAAAAATAATTTGGAAAATCCATTAGAGATATATAAAAATAATTTGGAAAATCCATAGGTAATCAAGATTTGGAACCTGACTAATTCACCAAATCAAAGAATATTAAATCCTGGAATAGCTTGCTTGAGATTTAAAGTTGTTTTCTATTTTCTTGTTTTTACAAACAAGAGGATCTTGCTTTTAGCTTGAAAGAAACTTTTTATTACACAATAAACCATATGGAGACATCAATCATCAAAGATAATATTTGCCAAATTGGCTCAGCACACTTTAACAGAGAATTACTAAGCCCTTGTCATGACGAAAAGAAATTGGAAGAAGGTCAAGTGTTATTTGCTCTTGTACATCAATCCAATGATCAAGGTTTTGGATGATTTGCTGCAAATTCTTTTTTTTTTTCCCCTGCATCATTATTTCTTAAGGTTTGGATTGTTTGTTAGCTGGGAGGCTTGTAACTTAAAGAGACATAAAAGGAAGTTATATTTTTTTTTTTACAAAAGGAACTTACTAAATAAACAAAATAAAGCTAGTTATGTTGTCAAGATATTTGGGGTTGAATAATATTTTTAAAAATGTCAAATTATGATGTAAGCATGTAAGATAACGACTTTCTCTAATGGTTCATGAACACTTGCATGTAGTAAGTACCATTCGAAAAATTCTAAAAATATTATAAAAATGATACAATCTTGATTGTCAGAGATTATGATTCCTAAGACTTTAATGAAGCTGCAGTAAATGCAGCATATGAAGAATGCTGAAGTTTTTAGATTTCCTCAAGGTTATAGAAACAAACAAAATCCAGTTGGCCATTTATATGTTAAGTAACAGTGCAAAATACACTATACTACTGTCTAGTTTTGTTGCTCTCTAGTGCTATTTTTACAAAAACTTGCTGATGACACACTGCATTGATAGTTTATTTTTACTATAAGATATTGCATGTACCAGTCTAGATGCAATTATAAATTATTTAAAAAAACACGCCACAAAATCACAAGCCACATGTGATATGTAAAATAACCATTACTTTTCCTAAAAGGTTACTAAAATAAATCTTAATCATTATTCATTTTTTAATATATTGAGTAAATCTGGTGATGTATTTGAAGTATTTTCTCCAATATTATTGAGACATAATTAACATACATTTTTTAAAATATATTTTATTGATTTTTTTACAGAGAGGAAGGGAGAGGGAAAGAGAGTTAGAAATAACGATGAGAGAGAAACATCCATCAGCTGCCTCTTGCACACCTCCAACTGGGGATGTGCCCACAACCAAGGTACATGCCCTTGACCGGAATCAAACCTGGGACCTTTCAGTGTGCAGGCCGACACTCTATCCACTGAGCCAAACCAGTTAGGGAAACATTTTTGTATAAGTTAAAAGAGTACAGCTTGACAGTTTGATTTACAGTTTTGTGAAATGATTATCACAAAAGGTTCAGCTAACATCCATCTTCTCATACATATTCAATAAAAATAAAGGATTGGGAGGAAAAAATAAAGGATAAAAAAATTCTCCTTGTGATTAGAACTCTTAGGAGGTATTTTTAAAATCAACTTCCCTATATATCCTAAGGTAGTATTAGCTACAGTCATCATGTTGTACATTATATCCATGATACTTATCTATATACTAGAGGCCCAGTGCACAGACTCGTGCACCAGGGGAGTCCCTTGGCCTGGCCTGTGCCCTATCGCAATCCGGGAACCCTGAGGGGATGTTGGATAACCGGTTTTGCCCGATCCCCGCAGGCCCAATCCAGACAGGAGGGAGCCCAATCCTGTGCATTGAGCATCTGTCCCCTGGTGGTCAGTGCGCATTATAGCAACTGGTCGCTCAGTCGCTTAGGCTTTTATATATAGAAGCCTAAGCAACTGGCTGACCGGCCAACCGTTCAACTGTCCGACCAGTAGCTATGATGCACACTGACCACCAGGGGGCAGATGCTCAACGCAGGAGCTGCTGAGCTGTGGAGACGTGGCAGCTGTGGTTCTCGGGTGACGCACCTGGAACTAGAAAGGAGGGAGCCCGTTTCCACAATGTGTCACATAAGAACTGCCTTCTCTCAATCTGGGACCCCTTGGGGGATGTCAGAGAGCTGGTTTCTACCCAATCCCCGCAGGCCAGGCCAAGGGACCCCACCGGTATACAAATCTATGCATCAGGCCTCTAGTTTATCTTATAACTGGAAATGTGTACTTTTTACCACATTCTTCTAATCTCCCTCCATGCCCCATCTCTGAAAGTCACAAATCTGATCTCTTTATCATGAGTTTTTTTGCTTATTTATTAAAATTTTTAAGATTCCACATATAAGTGAGATCTTACAGTGTATGTCTTTCTCTGTTTGACTCCTTTCACTTAGCATAACAGATTCAAGGTTCATCCATGTTGCTTGTACCAACAGTAGAGAAAAACAAAGAAAGAAGATCACAAAATATAATGATGTGCTTCTGATGGCTATTCTGTACCTGAAAACAGACAATTGAGGAGATTAACCTACATAATATAAGATCACATAGTAGGAAATGAGAGTTTCATAGGTGACCATAAAATGTATCATCAAAACTGGGTCATGAATCTGAGTAAAAATGGACATCCTACCTAATAAAAGGGTAATATGCAAATAACCATCACTCTGCTACCCCCAGGATTGGGCCAGCGGGAGGCTGGGGGGCGGGACTCGGGGTGGCCTATCTGGCCATTGAGAAGATCAAGATGGCGGCGCCCAGTCCTCTTAGTTCCGGGGGTCCCTGGGAAGATCGCCACCCCGGGGAGGTGTGGCCGGGCCTGCCCAGCCGCTCCCTAGGGGTCCCTGGGGAGATCGGCAACCCGAGGGTGTGGGGCCGGACCCGCCCAGCGGCTCCCGGGGGTCCCTGGGGAGATCTGCAACCCGGGTGGGCATGGCTGGACCCATCCAGATGCTCCTGGGGGTCCCTGGAGAGATTGGCAACCTGGGGGCGTGGCTGGTCCCGCCCAGCCGCTCCCAGGGGTCCCTGGGGAGATTGGCAACCCGGGGGGGTGTGGCCGGTCCCGTCCAGCCCAGTGGCTCCCAGGGGTCCCTGGGGAGATCGTCAACCCAGGTGGGCATGGCTGGGCCCGCCCAGCGGCTCCTGGAGGTCCCTGGGGAGATTGGCAACCCGGGGGGGCATGGCCGGCCCGCCCAGCTGCTCCCGGGGGTCCCTGGGGGAGATCGGCAACCCGGGTGGGCATGGCCAGGCCACCCAGAAGCTCCCAGGGGTCCCTTGGGGAGATTGGCAACCCGGGAGTGCATGGCCGGGCCCTCCCAGTCGCTCCTGGGGGTTCCTGGGGAGATTGGCACCCCAGGGAGGTGAAGCGGGACCCGCCCAGCCACTCCCGGGGGTCCCTGGGGAGATCGGCACCCCAGGGAGCTGAGGCAGGACCCGCCCAGCCACTCCTGGGGTCCCTGGGGAGACTGGCAACCCGGGGGGGTGTGGCCGGGCCCACCCAGCTGCTCCCGGGGGTCCCTAGGAACATTGCAGGCATGGGGTTGCTGAGACCCAGACCAGGCATCTGGCCACAGATTCATGGCTTTGCGGAGACCTAGGGCAGGGATCTGCCTCATCTGCAGAGAGACAGAGGTTCTGCAGTGGCCCCAAGATGCGGGTGGGCCCAGCCAGGGATCAAGGGGCATGGAAGGACTCCTGACAGAGGGGCAAGGATGCTCACCCCTGAGGCGGGGGTTGAGGGGTGGTGCCACCTCAGTGGAGGGGTGCTGCACTGCAGGGTACTGGACTGACTGATGTGATTCAGAGAAGCTCCCAGTGCTAACGGGCCTCGCTTAGGCGGCCTTCACACTTCAGAGGCAGTGACTCCTGCTCCTGCCTTGACCCAAAAGCAAGCCCGGGGTGCCTTGCTCCATGGCAGAGCATGCCTAGGCAGTGAGTGTGAAGCCTTCCACCTGCTCCAGAGAAGCAGGGGCAATAAAGAATGGGGGGGCAGGGGACGGGGAGAGGAAAGAATGTAGAGCATCCACAATGAAGAGGTGCCAAGAAAGAGGCTGGGAAGCCTGACTGGAAGGTTTGTTCTGTTTGCTGGGCGACTGCCCCTTAGGAAGCGCAAAGAGCATGGCTCTGAGGGCTTCCTGTGTGCTGAGTCAAGTTCCACAGCCAACTGGAATTGACCTCAGTTTCCTGGTCTATAAAATGGATGAAGCGTGTCCCAGTGCCTTCACTGAGCTTTGATGGCCAATTGAGATACTATATAAGGAAAATGAGGGAAGAAGTGAGAAAGAAAAAAGGAAGGACGAGCAACACAAAAGAAAGACTGAAAGGAACCTGTAAACCCATTGTCACTTAAATAGGGAATATAGTCAATAGTGTTGTAATGATGGTATGATGCCAGGTGGGTACTAGAAATATCGGGGAACACTTTGTAAAGTATATGATTGTCTAACCACTATTCTGTAACTAATATAAAACCTGAAACCAATACAAAATAATGTTGAATGTAAAGAAATGAAAATTGGAGTGAAATTTTTATAAATTTCAAAGTTTAAATAAAAGCTGTAAAGGAAGGAAGGGGAGAATAAAAATAGTGTTTTTCATTTTACCACTTCATTAAAAAGATAGTTGTCTTTATATGGTGCTTTTATACTTTTCTAAGTCATTATCTCATTTTAATTTCCGGGCAACTTAAAGACAAGATAATTATTCCCTCCACTATTCAAAGAAAGGAAATCTTGGTGTCTGGTCCTAATGATTCAATCGTCAAGCCCTTATTGTAAAGCAGGGTTAGTAAAATTTTCTGTACAGGGTCATATCTATACTAATAAAAGCCTTGGGGGTGATCAGGCCAGCATGGGAGGGTATTTGGGGGCAATCAGGCCCACAGAGGAGCAGTTAGGGTACAATCAGGCCAGCAAGGGGGCAATCAGGCAGGTAGGTGAGCAGTTAGGAGCCAGCGGTCCCGGATTGTGAGGCGATGTCCAACTGCAGGTTTAGGCCCAATTCCACAGGGATCGGGCCTAAACCTTCAGTTGGATATCCCCCAAGGGGTCCCATATTAGAGAGGGTGCAAGCTGGGCTGAGGGACACCCTCCCCAGTGCACGAATTTCGTGCACCGGGCCTCTAGTTATTAATAATTACTCTAGAACCATAAAGACAGAAATTCACTATAATTTCTGGGGATATCAACTTTCTTACTATATTAAAGGAGACTCTATGCTAAGACAGGACTACTGACTAGGGAAGGAAAAAACAGAATTTTCTAAAATGGTAGATATAATTTTTGCAAATATTGTTTTCTGATATTTATTTATATGTGATCATTCTTACAGAATATACATCCTACCTAATAAAAGAGTAATATGCATATTGACCATACCTTCATTACACCCATAAGCCATGCCCACCAGCCATGCCTACCAGCCAATCAGGAGCAAATATGCAAATAAACCCAACCAAGATGGCTGCAGCCACAGAGAGCAGGAGGGAGGCTTGGGTTTCCCCAGCAACAGAGGAAGACAAGCTTTCCGCCTGCCCTTGCCGGCCTAGGCCTCCACTCAAGGCTACAAAGTTTCAATTATAGAAGGTAAATAAATCCAAACAGAAATGGCGGCAGCCACGGAGCTGGAAAGAGCAGGAGGCAAGGGTTGCCCACGGCAATGGAGGAAGCTAAGCTTCTGAAGCCCTGGCCAGCCCAGGCCTCCGCTTAAGGCTACAAAGTTTCAATTATATTAGATACATAAGTCCCATCAGAAATGGCTGCATCCACGGAGCGAACAGAAGGCTTGGCTCCACTGCAGGCTACAAAGTTTCAATTTTAGAAGGTAAATAAACCCCAGGTACCAGGGCCTCCGCTTGGGTCACCAGGGGGCGTGGCCGGCCTGCAAACCACCACAGGCCCCTCGCCCAGACTGCCCCATGCCCCAAGGGAACCCCCACCTTATCCAGGACACACTTCAGGGCAAACCAGCTGGTCCCCACCCATGAACCAGGCCTCTATCCTATCTAATAAAAGAGTAATATGCAGATTGACCATCACTCCAACACACAAGATGGCTGCCCCTATGTGGTCAAAGATCCTGCCCCCATGTGGACACAAGATGGCCACCACAAGATGCCAGCAGGGGAGGGCAGTTGGGGGTGACCCAAGCCTGCAAGGGAAGGCAGTTGTGGGGGACCAAGCCTGCAGGGGATGGCAGTTATGGGTGACCAGGCCTGCAGGGGAGGGCAGTTAGGGGTGACCAGGCCTGAAAGGGAGGCCAGTTAGGGGCAAACAGGCTGGCAGGAGAGCAGTTAGGCATCAATCAGGCTGGCAGGGGAGTGGTTAGGGAGTGATCAGGCTGGCAAGTGGAAGCAGTTAGGGGCAATCAGGAAGGCAGGCAGGCGAGCAATTGGGAGCCACCAGTCCTGCATTGTGAGAGCGATGTCGAGGGGTCCCAGATTGGAGAGGGTGCAGGCTGGGCTGAGGGACACCACCCCTTCTCCCCCCATGCACGAATTTTGTGCACTGGGCCTCTAGTATGTATATATTTTTCTAAACCTCAGGGAATTAGAATAAGACTTATAGTGTCTTCTGGCTTAAGCTGGGTGTACAAAGAATGAATAAATATATAGTTTTTATTTCATTGATTCAATCTCAGACAGAAAAGCTTGATTGTTCACTGAGCCAATTTTGGCATGTAAACTATTTTCAGAGGGAAGAGATACTTATTTTATAACAGATACAAATAAAATATCTATGCAAAAATCATTATTTTATGGAAGACAATTCTGCCGAGATAAAAGAAGTCTTCAAATGACTTCATAGAACATTGCCATCTCATTTCTTTTGCAGTATAACTCATATTTAATTTTCCTCTTGCAAGTTAAATTTACATTTTGTACAAGATCCAAAAATACATAAATCAATTTCCCCCCAGTCTATATAGTATTTTGTTCCTAAGTGACTTGAAATATGTTACCATGGGGTATTATATTATGGCACCTAAAATTTCCATGTAGAAAGAATGTTCAAAATGCAAGAGTCACAGCATTAACTCTGAACTTCTGATATTTTTCAATGTTAGTAAGGTGGACATATAAAACTTTTAAATATGGGTTATGATCAAACATGGAAATAGCTATATACAGAGAATAATGTAAGAAGGTACGTCATATACTGCAAGAGTCAGGTTAAACAGAAGGACATTCTACCATGAGTTAAAACACCAAAAGTGGGGAGTGCACCACAGACCTGATTAAATTTTGTCACTATGGTGGTCTTTCACATTGTCACCAATCTCACACTGTGGCTATACATTTATTCATTTATGTAAATTGAATTTAAATATTGTTGAGAACATCGGTATCCAGCAGTGTGCTAGGAAGTAAGGATGAAAGACACAGTTTTTGTCCTAGTCAGGAGATGCAATGAGAAAGATGGAACTCAGTGTGCCTCTGGCAAGCCAAGTAAAAGCAAGGCAAAAGCTAGTGGGTCTACAGTAAATTTTATTTTATTTTGCTTACAGTGTTTCTCAGATTATTCCTTATCACCAATATTTCCTCTCCCCTCTTAATCTTCTTCATCCAGAAAAAAAAAATTGTAAGTTTATAGAACAGTAAATACTACTGATTTCCAGTTTATTGTGCTTCCATAAAACTAGATAATAGATCTTTAGAAATTTCCCTTTAAAATAATTTTTTTTCTTCCTCCTTCCTCCCTCCCTCCCTTCCTTTCTTCCTTCTTTTTTCCCTTTCTTTTCTTTCACTTTTTAGATTAAGAATACCTTGGTAATGCAAATAAATACATGTCAAGGCTTTAGGAGATTGAAAAGCTGGGCAAGGTTGTGTTTTAAGGATGTGAAAGGACAGATATGGTGGCAGAAGCTAGAAGCAAGAGGCCTAACAGAATATGCTGTCCTGTGTGGGGATCTTCAATGGAGTCCTTGGACAGCCTGGGTGAAATGTCTTCTGGGACTTGGAGAAGGTTACAGAATAGAAAAAGAGAGTTGAAGAAAGTAAACCCACTGCTAATGTCTTTATTTATATTCCCTCATTCTTGGGTCTATCTTCCATAAAATGAGAAAGTACACAGTAAGACAGTAAACAATACGTGGGACTTGGCATATATGAGACCTGCCTTGAGCACTACAGGCCTAAGGAGATAAGATAAGAGAATCTGAAACTGAACCTGCTTAGAATCCCCTGACTCAATCACCCTTGGTTCTTAGATGTTACTTCCTTTTGTGAACTTTTAGTAAGTCTCCTCTCTCTTACCCAATCCCAATGGAGCTAATTAAACCTGTGTGAACTACATCTGTATTGTTGAATATATTGCTCTTCTTTTGCATGTATTTTTTTGTTACAAAAATCTGACTCTAGGAAACGATCTGTTTTCTGTAAGAGTTCCCCAAGTGGCATTTCCATGGAGTAACACCACTGCCATTTTTGAGGACCTCGTTTTCAATGGTCCTTGGAAAAATACATGAAGATATATTGCTTTATGTCATCTACTTTAATGAGTAAATGGGAGTCACAGAGGTACTCATTGCCCTTAAGAAACATATGAATCTCTTGTGTAAGAAAACACGACTTTCCAGTAAGTCATTTTCCTGGAACATCACAACAAGCACTGTTTAACTTATTCATCTGAGGTGCTTAGAAAATGATAGTTATTTGATTACCATGTAGGTTTCAAAGAGACATTCAGGAAAAGGTTAACTTTTACTAGGGAATGCACAAGTTTTGAATAAAATGTAAAAAGTTATTTATTAAACTGTTTCTTTTTAAAGAGCCAGATGGTGGGTATGAGCTAATGTTGCTCAAGGAATAGCAAGCCAATTAGCCTGGGGATAGAGGATCTGTATTGGGATAGAGAGAATCAGAATTGATTTTAATGCCAATCTCAGTGGTACTCAAACTCTTTATAAAATTACACTGTATGGGTTCCCCCTTAATTCACTGAAGCAAAACCTTTCCTGGCAATTCTGAGAAATAGGCATGGTTACAATCACTAAGACTGATACTTTTACATTTTATTTTTGACACTGACAAATGAAAGTATTCAGATGCAGGAGCCAGTACAGGTCTAGGAAGTGTCATACTTAGGACTTTACTAAACACCTTAGGACCGTGGTCGGCAAACTGCGGCTTGCGAGCCACATGCGGCTCTTTGGTCCCTTGAGTGTGGCTCTTCCACAAAATACCACGGCCTGGGAGAGTCTATTTTGAAGAAGTGGCGTTAGAAGAAGTTTAAGTTTAAAAAATTAAGCTCTCAAAAGAAACTTCAATTGTTGTACTGTTGATATTTGGCTCTGTTGACTTATGAGTTTGCCGATGACTGCCTTAGGATATAAGAAGATACTGAAGAGGGATTTACTAGCCATCATCTAGAAAAGGTTGTCACATGGGAAGGGAGGGGTGGGGTTACCGTTGAAGCCTAAATCTGGAGACAGAAAGTCCAAATGGACTCTCTCTCTCTCTCTCTCTCTTTCTCTCTCTCTCCCTCTCTCTTACAGATTTTATTAGAAAGCTACAGAGGTAGAAGAAGTAAGCTGTAATTGAAGGGAGCCAGATGGACTGCAGGGACTCAGGAAATACAGAGGCAGGCTGTTATTGCTTGACCTACACAAATGATTTAAATGTTCTTTTAGCAGTAGTGGGCCATATATAGAGAGATTGAAAATGTCCTAGTGAGTTTCCATTTTCATTCCCATTTCTATCTCCACTTTCCATTTTCCCTAGTTTAGGTTAAGGGTGTTAGAATGATCATCACAATATCACATGTTATTGCTTACTGTGTAAAAAGCCTGGGAAAAAAATTTATAAACTTTCTTTTCTCCTTTTTTTTTTCAGATGGAGTTTCTAATCTATTGTATATTTTTTATAAACATGCAATGTAATATTTCAAGACTTGGTTTAGGAGGCAGAGAAATCTTAAAAAAAATGCTATTTGTTACATTTGATAAACTCAAAGAAATACCTTTAATAGATATAACCAAAAATTATCTATATCTATCTATCTATCTATCTATCTATCTATCTATCTATCTATATCTATATCTATATCTATATCTATATCTATATCTATATCTATATCTATATCTATATCTATATCTATATCTATATCTATCTATCTACCTATCTATCATCTATCTATCTATCTATCTATCTATCTATCTATCTATCTATATATATATATATCTTTGCTTATCCATTCATTAATTGATGGACATATGGGTGATTTTCCATCTTTCAACTATTGTGGGAAACGCTGCTGCAAACACTCATATGCAAGTTATATTTGAACACTAGACCCCAATTCTTCTGAGTACATAACTAGGAGTAGAGTTGCTGGGTCCTATGTTTAATTTTTTTAAAAACTTCTAAACTATATTACACACTAGCTGCATCATTTTAAATTCCCACTAATATTTTATATTTTGAAAATTTTTTAATTACTAAAATGTGAATTTTCTTCAATAGATGGAGTTACACATATGTTGATATATATGCGATTTGATATGTATGCTATTTTGTTGTATTGACAGCAAGCTTCAAAACTTCATATGTCAAATTTGCTGAAGGTGTTAACATCATAGATATTGTTATGCTTAAAAATGTCGAATTTTGTGCCAAAAAAAGAGCATTTTCAGGAAGTTTTAATTCATTACTTTATTTTGAAGAAAAAGTTATCATATACTTTGGGAAGCTTATGGTGAACATGCTCCATTTCAAGATACTTGTGAATGCTGGTTTAAATGCTTTAAAAGTGATGATTTCAATGTGAAAGACAAAGAACGTCCAGGTCAACTGAAAAAATTTGAAGACCAACAATGACAAGCATTATTAGATGAAGATGCGTATCAAACTCAAAAAAAGAACTTGCAGAAAGATTAAGTGTAATGGCTTAGCAAACAATTTCTGACTGTTTACAAGCAATGGGAAAGATTTTAAAGGAAGGAAAATGGGTGCCACATCAACTGAACAAAAGACAAATGGAAAACCAAAAAGTCATCAGTAAAATGTTGCTTCAACGGCATGAAAGAACGTCTTTTTTGCATCGAATTGTGACTGGTGATTAAAAGTGGATTTATTTTGAGAATCCCAAATGCACAAAATCATGGGTTGATGCAGGTCAACCATCAACATTGACTACAAGGCCAAATCGCTCTGGAAAGAAGACAATGTTCTGCCTTTGGTGGGATCAGGAAGGTGTGGTGTATTATGAACTTCTAAAACCAGGTGAAACTGTTAATACTGATTGCTACCGACAACAAATAATCAATTTGAACCACGCTTTGATCGTAAAATGACCAGAATGTTCCAGAAGACACAGAAAAGTAATTCTGCTTCATGATAATGCACCATCACATACTTCAAAAACAGTTAAAAACATGCTAAAAGATCTTGCCTGGGAAGTATTAACCCTTTGCACTCGCTTGCTTTTTTCTCGATTCCTTTATTCTACTCTGGATTTAATTTTTTAAATACCCCAGATTTTACAAAGCGTGGCAGTAGAATAAAAAACTGGAGTTTCTTTTCATACAAACTTATTTATTTGGATTTTTTTATATTTCAAATTATTGATACATTCAAAGAGTAATTTTAATCTCAACATCCGAGTGCAAAAGGTTAACCCACCCACCGTATTCACCAGACCTTGCTCCTTCAGACTACCACTTGTTCTGATTGATGGCACATGCACTTTCTGAGCAGCACTTCAAAACATATGAATAAGTGGAAAATTGGGTCTCTGAATGGTTTGCCTCAAACAAGAAAAGTTCTATTGGGACGGTATCCACAAATGACCTGAAAGATGGGGAAATGTGTAGCTAGTGATGGATATTACTTTGAATAAAGCACTTTGGATGTTTCTCTTGAAATTATCATGTTTTCTTTGATTACAAAATCCACATTATTAACCGGTACACCTATAAAAAACTGTATTCATTATAGTGAAGATGAAAAGTCATCTAATTTTGATTTGTATTTGCCTAATGACTAATGGTATTGAGCATCTTTTCATGTATTTGTTTGCCAATTTTACATTTTCTTCAGAAAAAATGTCCATTCAAACAAGTGCTTTACCTAATTTTTATATTGCCCTTTTTATTGCCCATTTTGTGTGAGTTATAAGAAATATAAATATATAAATATACATATGTATGTATATTCTGGATATATCTTCCTCAGATATATTGATTTGAAAATATTTTGCCCCATTTTTAGGTTGTCTTTTTTCTTTTTTGATAGTGTTCTTTGATGTTTAAAGTTTCAAACTGTGAATTTTGTTTTATATATATGTTTATGTGTGTGTGTGTGTGTGTGTGTGTGTGTGTGTGTGTGTGTGTTTGGTTTGTGCTTTATAAGAATCCATTGCCAAATTTAAGGTCATGAAAAAAATGTATTCCTATGTTTTCTTCTGAGAGTTTTATAGTTTAAGCTTATGTATTTATTGACCTATTTAAAGTTAATATTTGTATATGAAATTTGATAGTAAGATTTTTATATTGGGTGAGGTTCTCCAACTTTTTCAAGAATGTTTTGATTATTTGTGGTGTCTTGTAATTACATGTGAATTTTAGAATCAGGTCTAGAATCATGGGAATGATTATAGAAATTGCATTGAATCTGAAAATCAACTTGAGAATTAGTGCCGATTTAATATCAACTCTTCCAGTCCATGAAGAATTCCACTTAGTTAGGTCTGCTTTAATTTCTTCCAGCAATGCTTTATAGTTTTCAATGAGTAAAATGTATTCCTACATATTATATTATTTTGATACTATTGTAAATCAAATTGTTTGCTTAATTTCCTTTTCTGATTGCTCATTGTTGGTATATAGAAAAACCAAATCCTTTCTTGATTTCATTTTAATAAATTACATGCATTGATTAAATAGCAGATTAACATTTGTTTAATATGTTAAATAATATGAATGTTGGTTCAGTGCAAATTATTGTCACTCTCTGAGACAAAGTAAGCTTGAAGACATATGCATGAATAAGAAGTGGATTCATTTCTCCCCCAAAGCTCTGGACTTTGAGAATCTCTAAGAAACAAAGCAGAGAAATTGACCCCTTCTTGGACAGTGTCTACTTTCTGAGACAGCTAAAGTCCTGTCTCCTGGTTAACACTCTTTCCCCCTCTTCATAGCCTTTTCTCTATGTCCATTTATTTCCCTTAAAATATCACTGTAGAACATAGAGAGCTGAGTGAAATGACAGTGGGTGAGTTAGACCACCATAGAGAGTGACAGCAGGCATGACTCATGAACTGAGTGGAGACCAAGGAGCAGCAGTGCCTGTAAACTGTACCTTCTATCACACTGGATTCCAATATTAGAGCTTCGCATTTGGAGCATCCATTTAGGAATTGTGCAGATCAATCCACTTATGCAATACAATAAGCTTTCTATCAGTGAAGGTACTCATGCTGACAAGTATAAAAAGAAATGGCCCTTCTAGTTTATTTGTATACACAATTATAACATGTCACAGGTCCAATCACCCTTATCTTAAAAAAGCTGGGCATAAATATAGACAGTAATTCATTTTTTTTTCAGATGTTAGAAAGTCAAGTCTATTTTTAGCACCTATAATAAACACTATTATTTTTGCAGTGTATAAGTATTTCATAACCTAGAACAAATAAAATATATAATTAGCCTCTGAGACATAAAACAAAAGCAGTCTTTCACATCCAGCATCTGCCATGGCATTCTGCTACTTATTAAATTAAACAATCTCACAGAACACCACTCACAGCCAAGGTTACTGTAATTTCCTGAGAAATGGGGATAAAACATGGCTACTTCATAATTTTTTTTAAGCACACATAGAAACATTGACAAACATTTACTTTCTAAGCTAAAGTGAATAGCTGTTTATTAACAAAGCTTTATTTTCACTCTAGTCTTCTCTTTCTATATATAACTAGAGGCCCGGTGCATGAAATTCGTGCATGGGGGCGGGGGGAGGTGTACATCAGCCCAGCCTGCACCCTTTCCAATCTGGGACCCCTCGAGGGATGTCTGATGTCCCACTGGGATCAGGCCTAACTGATAGTCGAACATCCCTCTCACAATCCAGGACTGCTGGCTCCCAACTGCTTGCCTGCCTGCCTTCCTGATTGCCCCTAACTGCTTCCACTTGCCAGCCTGATCACCCCCTAACCACTCCCCTGCCAGCCTGATTGATGCCTAACTGCTCCCCTGCCAGCCTGTTTGCCCCTAACTTCCCTCCCCTGCAGGCCTGGTCACCCCTAACTGCCCTTCCCGGCAGGCCTGTTCGCCCCCAACTTCCCTCCTCTGCTGGCTTGGTCACCCCTAACTGCTCTCCCCTGCAGGCTTGATCGCCCCCAACTGCCCTTTCTTGCAGGTCTGGTCCCTCCCAACTGCCCTGCCCTGCTGGCCATCTTGTGGTGGCCATCTTGTGTCCACATGGGGGCAGAATCTTTGACCACATAGGGGCAGCCATCTTGTGTGTTGGAGTGATGGTCAATCTCCATATTACTCTTTTATTAGACAGGATAGAGACCTGGTGCATGGGTGGGAGCCGGCTGGTTTGCCCTGAAGGATGTCCCGGATCAGGGTGGGGGTTCCCTTGGGTTGTGGGGCAGCCTGGGCAAGGGGCCTGTGGTTGTTTGCAGGCTGGCCATGTCCCCTGGCGACCCAAGTGGAGGCCCTGGTATCTGGGGTTTATTTATCTTCCACAATTGAAACTTTGTAGCCTGGAGCGGAGCCAAGCCTTCTGCTTGCTCCGTGGCGGCAGCCATTTCTGTTGGGATTTATGTATCTTCTATAGTTGAAACTTTGTAGCCTTAAGCGGAGTCCTGGGCCATCAGGGTGTGCAGAAAGCTTGGCTTCCTCCATCGCCGGGGGCAACCCAAGCCTCCTGCTCTTTCCAGCTCAGTGGCTGCTGCCATTTCTATTTGGATTTATGTATCTTCTATCATTGAAACTTTGTAGCCTTGAGTGGAGGCCTAGGCCGGCAAGGGCAGGCAGAAAGCTTGGCTTCCTCCATTGCTGGGGAAACCCAAGCCTCACTCCTGCTCTCTGTGGCCACAGCCATCTTGGTTGGGTTTATTTGCATATTTGCTCCTGATTGGCTGTTTGGTGTGGCTGGTGGGTGTAGCAGAGTGATGGCTAATTGCATATTACTATTTTATTAGGTAAGATATTTATTGAGAATTGTCCCTGCTTTTTGTCAGTATCTAATCTAGAGCTAACCCCACTTTCTTAGACTTTTCCCAGCATCACCCAAGCAAAGCCCAAAAGTTATAATAGGTTCTTTCTAATACCCACTTACTAAGATAATACTTTGGTCCCTTTACTACTCTACGCTGCTTTAGTACTCTACGCTGTGTAATAAGCCCAACTTGTTCAACTACAGGTGTGTTCTTAATAGTTTGGGTGGAAGGCAATGACTTTTGACCCTCAATGAGTTCAGGTAAGTAAGGTTTATGTCAGTAAATGAGTTATGAAAAGACTTTTAAGTTTCATGGCATGTTGGATTTTAGAATGCCAGATGTGATTTTGTATGCTTTACAGTTATTTTGGAAACCATTTGATAATATGTATCAACAGCTTTAAAAATGTATACATGCTATATGACTAACCCTTGACTAATATCATACTCAATGGTGAAAAACTAAAAGCTATTTTTCTAAGATCAGGAATAAGACAAGGATGCCTACTCTTGACACTGTTATTTAACATAGTACTGGAAGACCTAGCCAGAGCAATCAAGCAAGATAAAAAAAATAAATAAAAGGCATCCAAATTGGGAATGAAGAAGGGCATAAGTCTATACATAGAAAACTCTAAAGACTCTACCGAAGGATCATTTGAAATAATAAAAACAGTAAGGTTGCAGAATATAAAATCAATGTACAAAAATGAATTCCATTTCTATATACTTACAATGAAATATCAAAGAAATAAATGAATAAAACAATCTCATTTGCAACTGCAACAAAAAGAATAAAATATATAGGAATAAACTTAACGATGGAAGTGAAGGATTTATACACTTAAGACTACAAGCATTACTGAAAGAAATTAAAGAAGACACAAAGAAATGGAAAGATATTTCATATTCATAGGTGGAAAGAATCAACATAGTTAAAATGGCCATATTACTTAAACAATATACATATTTAATGCAATCCTCATCAAATCCCAAAACAATCCTGAGACAAAAGAACAAAGCCAGAGGGATCATATACCAGTCTTCAAATGGTACTACAAAGCTAAATAATAAAAACAATGTAGTATTGGCAGAAAAATAGACACACAGATCAATGGAACAGAATTGAGACCTCAGAAATAAACCCAAACATAAATGGGCAAATACTTTTTAACAAAGAAGCCAAAAACATATAACAGAAAAAGGAAAAACTCAATAAACAGTGAAAATTAGAAAGCCACATGCAAAATAATTAAATTAGACTTCTATAGGATACAATACATAAAAATTAACTCAAAATGACTTAAATATAAGACCTGAAATAATAAATATATATAAAGGAAAATATAGGCTCTAAACTTATGGATCTTGGTCTCAGAGCATTTTTGTGAACTTCATCACCAGAAGTTAAAACGAAAATAAACAAATGTGACTATACCAAACCAAAAAGCTTCTGCAAAGCAAAATAAACCATCAACAAAACAAAAAGGCAACCAATTTAATGGAAGAGGCTACTTGCAAATGATACCTCCAATAAAAAGCTACTATATAAAATACTAGAGGCCTGATGCACTACATTTGTGCAAGAGTAAGTCTTCATAACCAGGGCGGCTGCCTGGATCCCTCCCTCGTAGCTGCAGCGGCTGCCTGGATCCCGAGGTTGCAGCCCTGGCTTCTTCTGAAGGTCATCCTGTCTAGTTAGCATATTATGCTTTTATTATTATAGCTTTTAAAACTCATACAACTGAAAACAAACAAACAATCAAATTAAAAATAGGCAGAGGACCTGAACAGACACATTTTCCAAGAAGACAAGGAAATGGTCGACAGACACATGGAAAGATGCTCAATGTTACTAGCTATAAGGGAAATCCAAATTTAAACCACGTAAAATAACACTTGTGTTTGTTGACACAGAAAAAAAACAAGTGTTGGAGAGGCTGTGGAGAAAAAGGAACCCTCATTCACTGTAGGTGGGTATGTAAATAGGTAGAGCCACTATGGAAAACAGTATGGAGGTTCATTCCTCAAAACTTAAGACTTGAGCTACCATATTACCCAACACTCCCTCTTCTGGGTATCTACACAAAAAATACCAAAGCATTTATTTGTAAAGATATATGTACCCTTATAATCACTGCATCATTATTCATAGTAGACAAGAAATAGAAACAACCTACCAGTAAATGTCCTTCTCTGGATGATTGGATAAAGAGAATGTGGTATATAGATATGTACAATGGAATACTACAAACCATAAAAAGGATGAAATACTGCCATTTGCAACAACAGGGATGAATCCTGATGGTATGTTAAGTGACATAGTCAGACAGATATGAGCAAGAACCGTATGATTTTACACATGTGTGAGATATAAAACAGAAAACAATAAAAGGACAAAATAAACTCATAGATAAAGACAACAACAGTAAGGTGGTTATCAGAGGGGAAGTAGGTCAGGGAGAACAAAGAGGGTAAAGGGGGTGAAATATGTGGTGATGGAAGGACACTAAACTTTGGGTGGTAAACACAATCCAACATTTAGGTGACGTATTATAGGACTGTATGCTTGAAACTTATATAATGTTATTAACCAATGTTACCCAAATAAATTTAATTTTTATTAAATTTTTAATATGTACACATTTTGATCACATAATATCTTAATGGGGAATCTCAAATTTAAATATCTCTTCTGGCATTTCTTATGAGAGCAGAAATTCAAAAATAAGAAAGTTGATATGCAAAAACATGATGATGCATACACTAAATGAACTATTATACAGCCATAAAAGTGATTTTTTAAAGTTTTGGTGAAATGCTTATGATAGACTGAGTCAAAGCAAAAGGTGCAATTGTATATACAGCATGATCTCATGAAAATTTATCAAATTAAAACAATGGTCAATTTTTCTGATTTGTATATATTTTTTTTACTCTTTCGATGTTCCCTGCTAGAGTTTTATATTTTTTCCTTAGATTGTTGTAAGATTGAATTATTTTTTTGAAAAAGAAAACATTGTTTATTTTGTTTAGTAACCTGTTATTTTGCATGTAATCTCTTTGGAAGCCAAATGAGGAGTATGATTTAATCATTTCTAAGAGATTGGCAAGATAAGAAATATGTTGAGCAAATATACCTATGAAACAATTATATATAAAACTAGAGGTCCAGCACAAATGAAATCGTGCATGGTTAGGATCCCTAGGCCTAGCCTGGCTTCCGTCGCATGGCCTCTGCCGCCCTGCGTCTCTACGTGAAACTCTCTGCCCCGGGACGCTCTGCAATGCTTGCGGCCCCCAGACTGCTCTGCGAGGCTCCCCGACCCTGCAACTGCTCCTTGAAACTCCCCCGCCCCGTGACTGCTTTGCGAAACTCGAAACTCGATGCCGCCTGGGTGACTGCTCTGCTAAGCTCACTGCCACCCTGTGAAGCAGTCCACCACAGCCTCTCAACAGTCCAAGTCCTGCCCCGCCGAAAGCCCCCAGTCATTGTGAGCGGCTTGGAGGCTGAGCGAGAGGGGGAACCGAGAATGTGCTCCATGCACTTCAGAGTGACTGGTCACCTGTTCGGTGGTGATGCCACCTAGCTCTTTATATATATTCGGATAGCTGTTTAGCATAGCAATGATATACAGTATATGATGGTCAGATGTGAAGCAAGTAGGAAGAGGTAGTTTGAAATCACTTGCTTTTCATGGAGAGAAGTGAAGTGGGCCCCAGGTATAAAATTAAATTTGACCTTGCTTGCATTATTATAATATACTGAATAAATCAACCCAGTGGATGGTAGAGTTTTCGAATTTTTCTCTTTCATTGCAAGCAAATGACTTTGATATAAGGAAAACAATATTTTGAAAGAGGAGCTCTATTTACAAGGGTTAAATAATTGAACTTGTCAACAGCATTGCTTACCAAATATATGTGAAGTAGAGACATCCTTAGGCGATTTACACTTTGGGGTGAGCATCTTTCTTTGGCATTTCATTCTCTCTAGTAATTCCATTAAAAGAGCGCGATTCATTGCAATCTGTCTTTGCAGATTTTATCAATGCTGAAACCTTTTAAACTGAGGATGGGATTAAATAAAACCCATTTACCAATGTGGTAAAATATAATAGACATCCAGCCCATTAAATGGCCAGCTAAATCAATATATCCACTTGGCAGCAATTTCCTGAAGATAAGGTGAAAACCTTCTGTTCTATTTGATAGATCAGTAAACTTAAAGGGAAGAATTTACAGTAGACTTAGCCTGTACCTTGAAGGAACGTTCATTATTCTCCAATTACCTCCTCATGTCAGCAGATTTGTGGTTAGTAAACAGCGAGGCCATTTGTACTCCCCCTCTTGTGTGGTTACAGAAGGTGCGCTCAAGCAGCAATTGATGTGGAAGGCAGGCGGGCGCCTGAAACTCCAGCAAAGATGAGATTTCAGCTGTGATGAAAAGTTATTTATAAATTTTAATTGATAAATATATTTGAGATTTCTCATTAAGATAATACAGGATCAATATGTGCACATTTAAAAAATTAATTTTATTGTAACATGGTTAATAACATATCAATTATAAAATATATTTATAAGTTTAATAACAACTTTATAAATTTTAATTTGGTTTAGTACATACTGTTCAAAATCACCTCCATATGAGGGTAAAGAGGGGAAAGTAGGAAAGACACAAGAAGCTAAAGAATGTAATAATAATAACATAATGTGCTTATGATGTGTCAGGCACAGTGTTTGACATACTTATTAATTTAATAGTAATCAATTAAAGGAGGGAAACAATTTGTGTTTATAATGTAACAGAAACTATTTCCTGCACTTTACATACTTTATTATCTGTTTAATCAAAAAGTTTTTCAGGTAGATATTTTAGATATGGAAACAGAAACAGAGAGAACTGCCCTCAAATCACAACAAAAAAATATTGAGGCTACTATTTAATTCAGGCTTTTTGCTTTCTAGATCCACTGTCTACACAACAAAATATCAGAAATAGGAGACTTATAAAGTATATTCAAAGTATATATATATATATATATATATATATATATATATATATATATATTATAACACTTAATACATACATACATATTTACATATACACTGAGTGGCCAGATTATTATGATCTCTGAATGCATAATAATCTGGCACTCAGTGTGTGTGTGTGTGTGTGTGTGTGTGTGTGTGTGTGTGTGTGTGTATACTGTGTATATACATATACATACGTACATATATATATGTATATATATATATATACACATATATGTGTGTGTGTGTATGTGTGTGTGTGTGTATGTATATATATCCACATTGAGTGGCCAGATTATTATGATCTCTGAATGCATAATAATCTGGCCACTCAGTGTATATCCTATATAATAAAAGGCTAATATGCAAATTGTCCCCTTGACCAGGAGTTCAACCAGCAGGCAGCCCGGCCAACCGCCCATGTACCCTACCCCTGGCCGGACCCCACCCATGCACGAATTCATGCACTAGGCCTCTAACACACACACACACACACACACACACACACACACACACACACACACTAGAGGCCCGGTGCACAAATTCATGCATGGATGGGGTCCCTCTGGGTGGCCTGCAGGGATTGGGATGAAACCTGCAGTCCAATGCCACCTGCAGCTTCTACCTGCCGCTCCTGCTCATTCCGGCCCCACTGTGCCTGCTGTGGGCTTGCGCCTAATCAGTCGCAATCGGGAGAGGTTCACATTGCTGCAGCAGTACTCACCAGCCATGAGTCCTGCGTCTGGCACCCTCCCAAGGGGAGTGGCCTGCGGAATCGGGCTGAAACCTGCTCTCCAACATCGCCCAAGGGGTCCTGAATTGCAAGAGGGCACAGGCCAACCTGAGGGACCCCACCGGGGCACAATCAGGCCAGGGAGTGACGGCGGGAGGGCTCCAGAGAGTGTCCGGCCCATCTTGCTGAGTCCCAATTGGCGGGACCCCAGCAGCGAGCTAACCTACCAGTCAGAGTATCTGCCCCTGGTGGTCAGTGCACATCATAGCAAGTGGTTGATCAGCTTTAGCATATCATTAGCAAATTGCTCATTGATTGGCTGTTCAGTTGTTCTACCATTCAGTCTATTTGTATTTTACCATTTTATTATATAGGATATATGAATACATACAGTATAGTCCCAGGCTAAAGCTGAATATTGTAACTTGGCATTAACTCCTTGAATCTCAGTTCAGGAAACAGAAATCAGTAACTAAACTCAGGGTCAAGCATTAGAATCAGGAAAAGAAGAAGCAGGATATGGTCAGTATCTCAAAATACTCAGGGTAAAAAACAGTATTTGCAGTCCAGCCAGTGTGGCTCAGTGGTTGAGCATCGGCCCATGAACCAAGAGGTCACTGGTCTGATCCCTGATCATGTCACATGCCCGGGTTGCAGGCTTGATCCCCAGGAGGGGACGTGCAGGGTGCAACTGATCAATGATTCTCATCATTGATATTTCTCTCTATCTCTCTCCCTTACTCTCTCTGTAAAATCAGTAATAACATATTTAAAAAAACACACACAAAAACCAGGAGTTGCAGCATTATCATAGAACACAAATTCTGTGATTCCCTAGAGTTACATGCCTGAAAATTCTTATCTTTGTGTTGGGCACATTTTAGCTTTAATAAATGTCCTTTGAACCCTGAGTCTCAGGGGTGGTGCACATCTACCTTGAATGAGATAGACTTGTTTTCATGTCCAAGTCTTCCCCATTTATCAGCTGTAGGACTTTTCTTAAAATATATTTTATTGATTTTTTACAGAGAGGAAGGGAGAGAGATAGAGAGTTAGAAACATCGATGAGAGAGAAACATCGATCAGCTGCCTCCTGCACACTCTCCACGGGCGATGTGCCTGCAACCAAGGTACATGCCCTTGACCGGAATCAAACATGGGACCCTTGAGTCCGCAGGCCGACGCTCTATCCACTGAGCCAAACCGGTTAGGGCAGCTGTAGGACTTTTGACAATATTCTTGGATGGGTTAACCTCTCTAAGACTGTGTCTTTATTTTACAAAAAAAGATATAGTAGAATTTAACCTGTAGTTTTTACATGAGACTGTTGTATAATGTATATAAGACACTTAGCTCACTGCCTAGTATTTAATAAGTGCCCAATAAAAAAGTTATGCCCTAAATATTATCTCCATATACACATAAATATCTGTGAATACACACACATATACACACAGTCTTTATAAATATAGATACTCTTTTCATGTACATATAATATGTATATATTTGTACTGTATTCAAATTGTACATATATGCATACACATTTATGTATATATGTTACAGATTATATAAATATATATTTTACATTATTGACTTAATAATCTATGTAAAATGTTGTATCCTGATTTTCTGACAAAGCAGTATAATATAAACATGTTCTATTTTAATATTTTAATAAAATTTCTTCAGAAAAGAACTTGTCAATGGCTATACAACAGTCAACTCTGTGAATGGCCCAACATTTACTTAACCATTCACCTACTGTTGGGCATTTAGAAAAATGTACATTTCCTCCCAACCTTTATAATGTTGTAGTGAATATCTTCTCTATGAGATAGATATGATGTCCTTTCCCAGTGTAAGAATCTGAAGCCTGAAGAGCATATGTGATCTTTCCCAAGTCCTCAGATTACTGGGTAACAGAGAGTAGACTTGAAGTCAAATCTAAATCTCCACTTCTCCACAGTAGAAGCATTATTCAGAAATGCTCTGAATGTGAAAGGCGTTGAGGGCAACACCAAAGATGCCCTTTGCCCACTGCACTGCTCTGCATGGCTCTCCCTGAATCAACCTTCTCCTTGAATATGTTTAACATTCAAGATCATGGAAGGAGGGGAAAAGGAACATGAGTTTTGTTAGGCCTTATCTAATTCTCCCAGGTAGAAACCAGGTTCTAAGTCAGAAAAAAATGTCCCAGATCTGGTTTAAAATTCTCTTAATGTTTTATAGATTTTGAGAATGCACTAGAAATTAGAGGGAATGAGGGGTAGACATAGACTTGTGGGAAATGTGAGGGGGAAAGTTGCTGTTTTTTGAGAAGAATCAGTGTTAGAAGAAAAAAATTCTAATCAGGATAGGTCTTCGCAAATATCTTTGTGGCTTACTACATAAACATAAACCTTTAGCTGCTGGCACGGATCTGTCTGGATGGGAAATATGCCTCTGGTTCAATGACTATTCAGAAGATGAAATGTTTCCCTTTTTTGGTGCAATGCTATAAACTCCACTGTCTCCATGTGAGCCAGGCACATTGAAGGGAAGAATTGATTTTCAGGGTAAAGAGGTTTTTGAGTTAATCTTCTTGTATACAAATGTATTAATAGTGGTTCATTTGAAGTTAGTAATCCATGCCTGTGTCCCTGAAGTAGTGGATTTAGCCCTGATGTAGGTGGTTATTAATGTTCTTTTTTGAACTGTTACTAACAACCCATGCCAAGTTATACAAGTCTCTATATGACTTTAAACCAAACCTGGGAATAGCTTTAGTGACTGCTACTGTTTGCACCTTCATATAGTATGATACCTTTTCAAGGGAAGCAAGTGTTGTTAATTTATATTCCCAAGGCAGCACAGCAAGGATGCTCTCACTTCCTGTTGCCTCAGCAGTGCATCCTGGGTGCTCAACATTTATTAAACCATCTCTGAGGTGGCACTTCCTAAGTGTCTTTCATGTCAGTGTCAATTTTCAGGGTCTACCCTGCAGTGTAATTGGGGAAAGGAAGGATTTTGCCTATGGACCTATGTCCCTAAATCTGACACTTTGTGTTGAACTATCCTTGTTCTTCTCTGCTGGGCTGCAGGCCAATTTTCAGCTTGTTTATGGCTACCCCCCAAAGCTCTGGACACTTTGCCCTTGAATGACAATAGCTCTTTCTGCAAAGGCAGCAGGAAGAGGTCAATAGGAGATATAGCTCATTTTCTCTAACCGCTTTGTGCAGGGTATATGTCTAAGGCTTACCTTATGCATGTTTCATTAACTATAGTCTACCTTAAAGTATTATTATACAACTTCAAGTGCAATGTGAGGATCTCACAGAAGTACACCACCAACTCCTCCCTCCCTATATTTTTGTAATTCCATTGTCATACATTTTATTTATGCCATTAATACATAATGCACTGCTATTATTTTTATTTAGAGTTTTATTTTCCAACTATTGAAAATAAAAAAGAATTGAGTCTTACCTTTACCCTAATTGACATAATTTTGATAGAAGAGGTCCTTGAGAACATGTGACTCCTGGTTGACCCCAGAGCTGGACCTGGGCAATCAGAGGCTCCTCAACTCTCCTCTCTCCTTGGAATGTACTTTCCACTCATTGTTCCCATAATCAAAGCCTTTTTCAAGGATGTGGCCCTGAGAGCAAGGTTTTGGTTGAAAATGTCTGGGTGGTATATGACTGAATTTGATTAAGTCCTCTATTTAAACATTTTAGATTCTGATTGGCAGATGCAGAAATATATTGGTCTTTTGGCTGCCCAAGTCAAGCCTGCTAACTTAAGTTCCCTTGCTTATTAAACTTATAGCCTATTCATCTGGAATGGCCTGCCTCTTTCTTTGGTTGCTCCTTACTCTATATTTATGGGGCCAGTTTCAGATTTCACCTGGTAAGCTCCCAAGTTTGGAAACCAACGTACTTCTAATGTTCTTAATATATGGTTGTGTCTGTATGTATGTGTATACTTCCAAATTCCTGTCTGATATAATTCCTTTTGTTTAGAAAAAGGTGAAGGGTTTAAGCAAAGAAACAAACAAACCCATAGACACAGACAACAACAGTCTGGTAATTACAAGAGGGAAAGAGGTGTGTGAGGAAGTAGAAGAAAGTAAAGGGGAGATAAATGGTGATGGAAAAAGACTTGATTTGGGGTGGTGAACACACAATACAATATACAAGTGATGTATTATAGAATTGTATAACTAAAACATATAATTTTATTAACTAACTAGAGGCCCAGTGCACGAATTTATGCACCAGTGAGGTCCCTCAGCCTGTCCTGCAGGATAGGGCCCAAACCGGCTCTCTGATATCCCCCGAGGGGTCCTGGATTGTGACAGGGTGCAGGCCAGGCCGAGGAACCCCACCAGTGCACGATAGGGGCTGGGGAGGGATGCAGGAGGTTGGCCAGCCGGGAAGGGACCAAAGGAGGGCTCCAGGGCATGTCCAGCCTGTCTCACTCAGTCCCGATCAGCTGGACCCCAGGAGCAGGTGAGCTGCCTTAGCATATCATTAGCATATTATGCTTTGATTGGTTGAACGGCCGACTGGATGACCAGACACTTAGCATATTAGGCTTTTATTATATAGAATATCACCCCAATTGAGTCAATTAAGACATTTTAAAATGCCTTTAATATTATTTATTATGCAAATGTACTGACAAAGAATTCTGTCAGTTTTAGTTTGAAAAAATCTTACTTTTCATATTTTGAAAGGTATTTTCACTGGCTGTAGAATTCTGGGAAAGAGACTTCTTTTTTTGTTACTTTAAAAGAATGACAGCATTGTGTCCTTTGATTCTATATATGTAATGTGTCCTTTATTTGATGACAACTTCAAGATTTTCTTTATTATTTTCAGCAATTTGAATCTGACATAGTTTTATTTCTTCCTGTTCTTTTACATATTTTATATTTATATACTTATTTATTTGGTACTTATTCTATTTGATGTTCCCTCAGCTTTTTGGATCTTACATATTGTTTTCTCTGTCATATGTCTGAAATAATTATTTTGACCTCTTCTCTCTTCTCCTTTCATATCTCTGCTGAACTTTTTATGTTCAGCCATGATGTCATCCTTTACCAGTAGAACATTTAACATATTAATCACAATCATCTCTAACCCTCTGTTCAGACATTCCTACTTCTGGGCCACAACACAATCTGATTTGGGGAGTTTACTTTCCTTTGGAAGTATATTATTTTACTTCTTGTTTCTGGTGCTTGCCAGACATCTTGTGTGGGGCTGATAAGCAATATTCCTGCAAGATAAACAATATTCCTGCCAGAAAATGGGCACTTTTTTTTCCTTAGGCCTTTATGTGGAATAAGGTTAAGTCCATTGAATCAGGTGTTCTGTCCAGTTTGGGTTTGGGTTTAGTTGTTGCCATTGTTACTGTCAATACACAGTAACTAGGTCCTCTAGTGTTATCTGTTTAGTATGGGGATAACCATTTGGTCAGAAGCCTTTCTTCAGTGTCTGTTCCACAATTTCTCTCTGTACCTTGAACTCACAGATGTACTCTTTTCATTCTCTTGTTTTATCCCCAGAAGTTGACTGCTATTACTTGTTGATTGACAGTTGCAAGCCAAGTGTTGGGGGAGGGCAGCATTCTCTATTCTAGTTTGGCCTCAGTTTTAATCAGCTGTTACGCTGTTCCTGAGTCTTTGGAGTGAGGCCTTCTCAGTAATCCTACCTCTCCCCAACTCCCAGGGTTATCTCTAATGACTGGGACCCAGGAGATTCCTGCGTGTTGCTCAGAATATGTCTTTACTGCTAGGGTGACAGGTTTCGCTGCCCTTCCTTTAGCATTTTAAGGAAAGCATCTTTGTTCTATAGAAAAGGTAGGAAATATACAGGAGCCAGACAGGGCTTTATAAAAATCTAACAGTGTTCAGACCCCAGTTCTAGAGGACCCAGAGACACTGTGAAAATTGCCAAGATAGGGACCCAGGCAAAGAAAACAAATACACCGGTATGTTGTAAGTCAAGGAATCAAGAACAAAATTTTAAGAAACAAAGCAGAGTTCAAAAATTATAGTTGAGGCATTTAAGATAAGAGTTACATAATCAGAAGAATGACTTGATCATAAATGTCAGGATGACTCTAGGTGTGGGCAGGCAGAAATGCATGTAAGAGTCATTTCCTGGATGGCCATAAAGAATACATTTCCCTGACTGACGTTTCCCAGTAAATTTAAACTGATATTTAAATGCAAGGGCATAAAATTATACTGTCTTGGTAATCATAGTTTGATGTCTTGTTAATCAAATTAGTTTCAAACTGCTAGAAATAAATGTTTTATTCTGTGTATGGCAGAGATGCCTGTTAAGCATATTAGCTCGTTATCTTATGTGTTTTTTGTAGATCCCACTTTACCCAACAGCCGTGTCCCACTCTGATTACTAACCTTCAGCAGGATTGAGATTTTCAAAGGTGGAAAGAGAAAGAAAACAATAAATGGAAAAACTGAATAGGACATTTGGCACATAAAGTTATTATGAAAACAGAAAACATAGTTTCTTAAAAGAAGAAAATTCAGGGGAAGTGGAAGACCAAGAAGTGATGTGAGTGATGGTGGAGAGGAGTCAGCATGTTTCCAAGCAGCAAATCCTACTTGACAACATCTCAGAAGTATAAATGATTCAAGTAAAATTAAAATGCAGACTGCCCTGTGATATGTGGTTACAAATTGTTGGGCAGACTAATCTAACACATATGAAACTATCCAAAACTTGGGCTCTGCTAGTAACCTGTGACATCATGTGAGATCGGAAGACATTTCTTTGGCTTCCTTCTTCTAAATCTGCTTCATGTATCTGCTTCTGTGGACCAAGATTCAGGGCTTAACTGCACTGCTTACTTAGCTTCAGTGATGCCATCAAGTTTGATTATTTACTTCTCTGAAAGATATTCTGCTTCCCACTGTCAATTCTCACTTTCTTTTGCCCCTTCTGTTTCTCTCCATTTCCCCACTCTCCTCAGCAATATGTCTATCCAAATGTTGAGTCTTATACTCTTTTCTTCTTCTTTCCTCCTCCTCCTCCTCCTCCTTCTCCTCCTCCTCCTCCTCCTCCTCCTCTACTCTTCTTCTTCTTCTTCTTCTTCTTCTTCTTCTTCTTCTTCTTCTTCTTCTTCTTCTTCTTCTTCTTCTTCTTCTTCTTCTTCTTCTTCTTCTTCTTCTTCTTCTTCTTCCTTTCCTCTCTCTCTCTCTCTCTCTCTCTCTCTCCCTCTCTCTCCAACACAGTATCAGAACACCAGGTATCTTTTTTCATTTTTCAGAAT
The DNA here is from genome assembly GCA_025583905.1 of Ia io. Classification (NCBI taxonomy): domain Eukaryota; kingdom Metazoa; phylum Chordata; class Mammalia; order Chiroptera; family Vespertilionidae; genus Ia; species Ia io. The sequence continues at coordinate 64,723,009 of JAJQQW010000011.1, read as the reverse complement.
AAAATTGGTATTAAATATTTACACTGGTTTTGCTTTCTAAATATTTCTGTTTTGGATACTATTCTATCATATCCTAATTAAATAATTTATGTGTATTAAACACCATGGCCAATCTTAGGCAAAGAAGGTACAAATATAAAAAAGGAGTAATGCCTGATTTCAAGGAAAAGCAATAATAACAACAACCAATCACTCATTTGTTCCTTCAGTTATTTCACAATTGTTCATTGTGAGAATGATTGCTATCTTTGCAGTAGTTAAGCAGTTCCTGGTACAAATTAGCCATTCATTGAACATTAACATATTATTTAATGAAAGTAGGTAAGTGAAGCCTGCAGGAGAAAATATAGAGTTGTTTTTGGCAGGAGGAGGGAAATGGAGACAAATATGGTGTTATCGTAGAGTTGATATTAACTACTAATGGCTAATTAGGTGAAAAAAATTATTCTACAATGGAAAGGATATCTTTTTTAATAGGTGAAAAGTAGGGTTGTAAATAATTGTTTTCTACTCCTAAAGGAACTAGGGAACCTTGTTTCCATAAACATTTTGAGAAAAAAAACTATAGAAATTATTGCCTGTGTATAATTTTAAAAACCTTACCTGAGGGTAGATTATATGAAATCCTCATGATACTTCACAATGGGGTTAATGTCCTCATTAAACACATGTAGTTATTTGCATCTAAATTCCTCGTTTATCTTTTTTGTCATCTTTATTTATATGGGGTAAAATAGATGATTCCCCAAAGTAATACCCGGATATTAAATACTGAATTTCATAATTTTTTTCCCCTGCAACCTGGCACAGAAAATTTCTTAAAATATAAAACATTATTCCCGTATTTGATGTAAATAGAATACTCATGAATTTTAAATAGTCTCCATATGCCACATGTTTAATACTCTAAGCAAATATAATGGTTCTTTTTTTTAAAAAAAAAAATACATATTAAGTCCTGGGAAAGAAGGAAAGGAGCAATTATTTCTTCTATATTAATGTGTAATATTGAAATATCGCATGGTACCTTTTGAGAGTCCTCAGTTCACTGTAGGATTTAATGTCTTTCTTAAAGGAGCACCTTAAAGATGTGCATTCTTAACAGGGATAAGGAATTTTCTTATACATTTGATAACATTTGAATATAAGAAAGTTGATATTAAAAAATACATAAGTAATACAAAGCTATGAATCACAGTTAGGAAAATATGAATATGGTTCCTGCAGGTGTATTTGGTCAGTACAGTTTATATCCTGACTATTCAAAATGAGTATTTCCAGAACTTTGGTGGCATTCTTTAAAAACTAGTAATATATACACTGAGTGGCCAGATTATTATGATCTCTGAACGCATAATAATCTGGCCACTCAGTGTATATCCTATATAATAAAAGGCTAATATGCAAATTGTTCCCTTGACCAGGAGTTCAACTAGCAGGCAGGCCAGCCAACCGCCCATGTCCCCTCCCCCTGGCCAGGCTGGCCGGAACCCTACCCATGCACAAATTCAGGCACCAGGCCACTAATATATACTGAGTGGCCAGATTATTATGCATTCAGAGATCATAATAATCTGGCCACTCAGTGTAGATAAAACCTTAAACACATTTCTATTAGTGGCAGGAACAAATCAAAGATGCTATATATTATTATTACTATTATTATTATTATCACTAGAGGCCTGATGCATGAAATTCGTGCAAGAGTAGGCCTTCCTTCCCCCAGTTGCTGGCACCAGCTTCCCTTTGGCACCTGGGACCCAGGCTTCCCTCCAGCTGCTGGCAGGCACCCGGGACCCAGGCTTCCCTTGCAGTCCTGGCTTTGTCCAGAAGGTCGTCTGGAAGGACGCCTGGAATGATGTCTGATCTAATTATCATACTATGCTTTTATTATTATAGATTACTATTATTATTATTTTGTTGTTGTTATTATTACCTAGTGCAATTAGATAAGTAGAAGATTAAAATTTAGAATATTTCTGGTAACAGAACTAGAATTAATTTATTTTGAATCCTGTAAACCACAAGAAAAATCTGGTTACTATTGCTTGGCAACAAATTACTCTAAAATTTAGTAGCTTAAAACAACAATTATTTATAATCACTTATGATTTATGTGGGTTGAGGATTTAGAAGCATTTTAGTGGAAACAGGATTCTGGTCTTTCTACCCTCCTCCATAATGAATCTCGCTCGTTAGTGCGGAATAAACCTTCTCTTTAACATGCCTCGGTCCCCAACTCCCGTCCTCGAACCTTACAGTTCCAAAGGCACTTCCTGATAGAGAAAGCCTGATGGAAGCCATATTACGGGTCTTACTTTAAGAAAATCATGTAGTTATCTTTGAAAGTGTAATTCTCTTTGGAGGGCCTTCTGTCAATTTCTTTTAAAACTGCAATTGACCCCACAATTTCACTTTAGGGAATATTTTTGTGGTATTTTAAGGAGATATCTAACAACATACTCCTCTGAGTGTAGGCTGGACCTATAACTTGCTCCTTAACCAATAAATACTGTAAAAGTGATGGGTTGTTGCTCGGCTGGTGTGGCTCAGTATTTGAGCATTGACCTGTGAACCAGGAGGTCACGGTTCAATTCCTAGTCAGGGCATATGCCCAGGTTGTGGGCTTAATCCCCAGTGTGGGGCTTGCAGGAGGCAGCCTATCAATAATTCTCTCTCATAGTTGATATTTCTATCTCTCTATCCCTTTCTGTCTCTGAAAACAATAACAATATATCTTTTAAAAAGTGATGGGCTGTCACTCCTGTAATTATTTCAAATAATAAGTCAACCATTAAAGGATATTTGCAGATATAATTGAGTCCCCTAATTATCTGACTTTAAGTTAATCAAAAGGAGATTATTTTGGATGGGACTGGCCCAAAGGCAAGGTGCAGAATAGTGCTGTGGTGTACAACATATAATAAAAGGAGGGAAAAAATAGACATTCATATTTTCTTGTATAAATATAAAATAACCTTTTGAATGAATCAAAAATAATAGTAATTATTTGCTCTGGCAGTTGGAAGTTGGAATCTGATTTGAAAAAAGGATAGTTGTAGGAGGTAACATTTTACTGTTAATGGATCATTTTAAAAAATATTCTTATTATTTAAATTTTATTTTAAAATGTTAAAAGTATGAATGCCAAAATACATAATCATCTTAAGGAATACCACAACACAAGAAAAAATATGAATTAATAGGAAAAATGAAGGCCAAGAAGATTCAAGAACATAACACAAAGTCAGAGAATGGACAAGCCAATGATGAGAGGGGTCAAGGTGAGGGTAAAGATTTGTGGGATGGTTGGTTCAGTTTAAAGTACTGGATATATATGCCCTGTCCGCTTTGGCTCAGTGGATAGAGCATTGGCCTGCGGACCGAAGGGTCCCAGATTTGATTCCGGTCAAGGGCACGTACGTCTTTTGCAGAATCCTCCCCTGCCTGGGCCCTGGTCAGGGGTCATACAGGAGGCAACCAATCAATGTGTTTCTCTCACATTGCTATCTCTCTGGCTTTCCCTCTCTCTTCCACTCTCTGTAAAAAATCTATGGAAAAATATCCTTGGGTGAGGATTAAAAATAAATAAATAAAATAAAAATAAAGTGCTGAATGTAGATAGATACCTATGATAATGAGATGCAATTTCAGAGGCAAGCAGGTGTTGATTGGGTCTGATGTGGGCACAAGGAAGCTGGTGATGCGTAAGAAACAATATTCACCTATAGCAATGCTGTGTTGAAAGACAGATCTATTTTCTACTCAAATGTAGCCCATTCAGGCAAACTCTCTTTTCCTTTGTTAACCCCTACATTGCCAGAGTCATATTTCCTTATTTGTTTTGAGGACGCTTTCTTGCAACTCACATGGTGTTTCTGTAGCTTTGATGTAATATTGCCAATATTATCAGCCAACACTGCTGAGAACAGCAGGGAATTAGGGAATTTCCAATTGTCTGCACTTGAGGGATCTCATAGCTACCTATCTGTTTAGTATCTCTAAGCAGCCAGAGTGATCCTGACAATATTTTTGGGAAAAAATTCAGGCCAATATAATATATAGATAATTCCATTGTTTATCTAGTGAGAAGATTTAGGCCTTCAGGTATTGAGACTATAGAGACCTCCCAAAACTGCTTTGCATTTTAAAAGCGCTTCTATGATTTCAATTTATGACAAAGACATTGTCAGAATAATGATATTTGCAAAGCAGGTACAAAGAAGATGAGTGAAAAAAAAATCCCTTTGGCTTTTCAGTGTCTGTCGCTGGGATTTGTTTCTATGCTGAAAAGCTGTGGGCTCAAGCCTGAGGCTGATGTTGCTTGCATTTCATCTGGTATCATTAGAGAGCCAGCCCCCAGCTCCGCCCCAAGCAAGGGAATCCAGGGTATTTTAACTCTCCATTAATCATTATAATTTTCCTCAATTTAAGCTGCAACTTGGGAGTCATTTTGCATTTGGGGAACTATATTAGCTGCAGCAGGCCACTAGGGATCTATGTGGTGTGCAGAAGCTATCATTTACAAAATAGTCCCTGAAGGAAGGAGGGAGGGAGTAGAGCTTGCAAAGTGGTGGAGCCTATACACCATGGGGATTAAACTCAACAAACCATCCTGGCACGACAGCCTCATAAATACAAAGGAATCTTTCTCTTGCATAAAACAAGGCAATCTGGAAATCTCTTGTTCTATTTCCACTTAAGCTATTGTTTTAATAAACATGCATTCCCATGGTTCTCCGAATAGCAACTGAACCAGAATATTCTCTGGGTAATTCTCAAGACAGATACATTTAACTTGCTCTACTCTTTTATCGGGATAAGTAGTCGATGAAACTTTGAGGTGATTTTTGTTTAAAAAAAATATTTTAGGGAAAGTAGATAACCGATTGACATCTGCAGGGGAACTCACTTTAGAGATTTAATATGTCACCAGCAGCAAAGGGTCTGGGAAATGTTGGACTCCTCTTTAAGTGTCTGTAGCCTCAAGTTTGGCTGAACTACCCAGAAAGCCAAATGCTGCCCAAAGATAGACACCGGGCCCCAGGAAGGAGGTTGATGAATGTCTAGAGAGTGATGACTGGCTGGGGGTGTCTCTTCGTTTAGAAATGCATTGTTTTTTCTGGTGGTCCACGTGACTACCCACCTTATAGCTTTACTATAAACCCCCATAAAAAGGAGACTCTGTCTTGGGAGGGTGCGGATCTCTTCCCTGGGGTCACCACTGGCAGCAGCAGCTGCTTTGCCCCTGTAGGTAAGGTTCTCCTAGCAAAGCTCTTGTGAATTTGAATAAGGTTACATGTCAGTTCTTCGGAATCTATCCTGAAATTTAGACTTTTGAAGCCTCACCCCAACAACTGGAAATAATTCCAATTTTGTTGGGGATATTTCCAGTGTATAAATAAACCTATATTGATTGCTGCTGATCAGAGACTGGCCTTTCTTTTTACCTATTGAGAGACTGCTTGGCTACGTTCAGGTTTTGATGATTAAAAATAAAGCTGATATTAAATAATAGAATGCAAGTATTTGTGTGAACATAAATTTTCATATATCTTGGGTAAATACCAATTGTTGCATTGTAGAACATTAAAATAACTGTAAAAAATACCTGCTACACTGTACTCCAAAGAGATACATTCCCACCAGCATTGAATGAGAGTTCCTGTCACTATTCACTCTTGGAAGAATTTATTATTGCCAGGGATTTTGTTGTTGTTTTTGTTTGTTTGCTTTTGTATTTTAGCCATTCTAATAGATGTACTATAGTATTGCATTGCTGTTTTAATTGACAATACCTTAATAACAAATTATGTTGGGACTCTTTCATATGCTTATTTGTCACCATCCTATCTAATAAAAGAGTAATGTGCAAATTGACTGTTACTCCAACACACAAGATGGCTGCCCCCATGTGATCAAAGATGGCTGCCCCTATGTGGACACAAGATGGCTGCCACAAGATGGCCAGCAGGGGAGGACAGTTGGGAGGGACCAGGCCTGCAAGGGAGGGCAGTTGTGGGCGATCAGGCAAGCAGGGGAGGGCAGTTGGGAGGGTCTAGGCCTGTAAGGGAGGGCAGTTGGGGGCGATCAAGCCTGCAGGGAAGGGCAGTTGGGGGGGACCAGGCATGCAGGGGAGGGCAGTTAGGGGCAATCAGGCTGGCAGGGGAGTGGTTAGGGGGTGATTAGGCTGGCAGGCAGAAGTAGTTAGGGGCAATGAGGAAGGCAGGCAGGCAAGCAGTTGGGATCCAGCAGTCCTGAATTGTGAGAGGGGTCCCAGATTGGAGAGGGTGCAGGCTAGGCTGAGGGACACACACCCCTGTGCACGAATTTCATGCACCGGACCGCTAGTCTATATATATAAAAGCCTAAGTGACTGGCTGATCGGTTGGTAGCTATGACACACACTTACCACCAGGGGGCAGATGCTCAATGCAGGAGCAGAAAGCACAGTCATGGAAACATGGAACAGAATGATGAATCTCAGAGGGAAGGGGGGTGGGAAGAGATTAACCAAAGATCTTATATGCATACTAGAAGCCCAGTGCACAGATTCGTGCACCAGTGGATCCCTTGACCTGGCCTGCGGGGATCTGGCTGAAACCAGCTCTCCGACATCCCCCAAGGGGTCCCAGATTGTGAGAGGGTGCAGGCCAGGCCTAGGGACCTCACTGATGCATGAATCCGTGCACTGGGCTTCCAGTGAATATATATTTGATGAGCTATGTGTTTAGTTACTTTTGTGCATAATTTCATTAGGGTTGTTTTATTACTGTGGAGTTTTAAGAATTATTTGTACATTTAAGATGCCAGTTCTTTATCAAATAGGTGTTTTACAAATATTTTTTCCAAGTAGGTGGCTTGTTTTTTCATTCTTTTGAGTTATTTTGTTTGTTTGCAGAACAGAGTTTTTAATTTTAATAAAGTCCAAAATCAGTTTTTAAAGGTTGCAATTTTGTTGTTGTATTTAAACACTCATTACCAAATCCAGATAATTTTTTATAAAAGTTTTCTAGTCTGTGTTTATTTTTTCATTTTGAATTAATTTTAGTGCAAAGTTTAAGACTGTGTCTAGATTTTTTTTTTTTGTAAGTGTGTGGATAGCCAGACAGTGTTTTTTCTTTCTTCCCATCTTATATAGTTTTAATTTACTTTTCTTGCCATATTTTAGTAGTTAGGACTTCCTATACAATATTGAACAGGACTGCAGAGAGAATATCCTTGTCTAATTTCTGATCTTAGAGGGAAAGTGTACAATTTCTTAGAATAAAGTGTGATGTTACCTCCAGGATTTCTTTGTAGACATACTTTATCAAGTAAAGCGAGTTTATCTCTATTCCTAATTTACTAAGAGTTTTTCATTTTAATCATGAATGGATGTCCAGTTTTTTCAAATGCATGTTCTGCCTCAGTTTATATGATCATATGAAATATCTTCTTTAACTTGTCGACTTAGTGGGTTACATTAACTAATTTTCAAATGGTAAACTAGCCTTTCATACCTGGAAAAAATTTCACTTGGCCATGGTTTACAATTCTGTATGTATATTTTTTGATGTCTTATTGAGGATTTTAAAATCTGTATTCACTAGAGATATTTGTCTGTTGTTTTCCATTCTTGTAATGGTTATCTGATTGGAGAGGTAAGGTAATGCTGACCATAGAAAGTGGGTTAGGAAGTGTTTTCTCTGGAACATAGAGAGTCGGTATTAATGAATGTGTGGTAGAATTCCCCAGTGATATTGTCTGAGTCTGGTGACTTTTTTTTAAAAAAGGTTACTCATTATTGATTCACCTTACTTAATAAGTATAGGCTATTAAGGATATATATTTCTTCTTGTGTGCATTTTGGTAGTTTGTATCCTGTAAGAAATTGGCACATTTTATTTATTAATTTTGGTATTAATAATTGTTTTAAATTTCCCATCTGGAATTCCCAAATCTGTGTCATATCAGAGCTTGGTGCTGCACGTTTGCATTGCATCTCTGACAGCCTGCTTTGTAATATTTTACTGAAAGCCAGACACTATGTATCAGTTAATAGTGTTTGAGGTTAATAAGTCTTTACTTCGAAGTTTAATGCTAATCTGGTTATAGTTGGGCTGTGTTATATTTACTAGTGATTTAGCTGCTTCAAATTCCTCAACCATATTTACTTTTGTCTCTACTCTTGTCTCTGGGTTTGTCTAAGAACATTTTAAATAGAGTTTTTACCTTATACCTCTTTTAGCTACAGTCCATTATAATTATGCTGGATCTCTGTTAATGTGTTGATTAGGTGTGGGGGGGGGAAAGCTTTGATAGCCTAATGATTAAATCTCAGTGATTTAGTGAGCCTGTGACCTTCACAAGAGTCTCTTAGCTTCCTGCCCCCTTAGGTGAGACAGGAAGGCTAGACAAGCTTGGTCATGGGTAAATGCCCATCTCTCTAGTGCAGGGGTGGGAACCTTTATTCTGCTAAGGGCCATTTGGGTATTTATAGCATCATTCATGGGCCATACAAAATTATCAACCTAAAAATTAACCTGCTATATTTGGTCAAACATTTAATTAACTTATCCCTAATGCCTTGGCAGGGCCAGACCAAATGTTTTCATGGGCCTTAAGGGTCCAAAGGCTGGACATTCCCCATCCCTGCTCCAGTGAGACCAGGTTCTGGTAAAATCTTCCCCTGGAGAGTAGGCCTTTGTTATGGAGAATGCTTTGGGAGTATTTCAAAATTATTACTTTTTCTCTCCCACTTCCAAAGGTATGAAATGCACCCCCCCTTTTTTTTTTGACTCTTCAGCATGAGAACCTGCAGGCCTTCAGAATGTTATCCCTTTCTCCCTCAGCCTACAGCATTTTATCAAAATTACCATTAAATCTTTCTATCAGATTATGACCCCAGTGGTTTCTGCTTTGGGTTGATGTCAGCTATGGTCCTCTGTATTTGCCTACTCCCTTAAATAGTAGACTGTCAATTTGCCCTGTGATTTCCATTCTCTGATTAATCCAAGGAAAGTCATTGACTTTTCTGTTTGTTCAGGTTTTTTGTTTCTACAAAGATGGATCAAAAACTTCCAAGTGCTTTACATGTTGGAGATCAAACTGGAAGAGGCAGGTATTTATCTTGAATAAAAGAGAAGAAAGACAGTGACTTCTTTAAATGTCTAGTGTCTTCTACCATACATTTCTTTTTCAATTTCTCCTTTGTCTTAATACTGAACTTTATGGAGATGATTTATACACTCATGTTTTGGCAAATGAAGGCCAGGCCATCCTGAGAAAAAGCAGCGTGACTGTAGGCCTGTGAGGACATTCGCTCAGGAAAAGCTCCTAGATGGAGCTGTCATACTGGTAAAGCATCACCTCTGAATGTGGAAGTGCCCCAAACTTGAGAGACTTCAGAAAGTGAAGTTATAGAACACTACATATGCATTACAACTTAAAAAATATTAGTCCTGTGTCTACAGTGACAATATTTTCTTTACAAAAAGGATTATAAATATAGTGAAGGAATAGTGTACTTTCCCAGCATTCAAAACCTCATGGACCTACAGGGGCCAAGGAGGTAACATGAAGGTATAGCTCACTCTGGTAGTAACAGGAAGTAGGGGATGGATGGCTGAACTAATAGACAAACATGTCACATTAAGTATTTGAATTAAAAATTAGGCCAAGAAAAAAGTGCTTTTGTGGACTCTATGAAGGATAGTGACACTAATTTTTCATTTGTTATGTATGTTGCTTATTTAATTGTTGGGTTCCTACTATGTAGGCTTACTATAATAAGGTATCTGAGATGACAAACTAGGAAATTTTATCTATGGACAGGGGATTATTATGACTACAGGAAGGAAATAGATATTTATGTTATTCTATATGCACAAGAATTTGCTACTGAACTGAATTGTTCATTCATGTAGGCAAGAAGATTAAACAGAATGTCATCTGAAAGTATTTATTGGTGGCCAGGCCAGTTTTAAGAACTGTAAACTTATTATCACATTTTTCAATATTTTCTAGAGATAGCTTAATTCAGATTCCAGGAGAAAGCACAGAATTTTTGAAAATAATTGGACAATACAATAATTAGAATTAAATTATTTGTCATGTTTGATTTGGAAATTTTACTTTTAAATGTATCCTTAGGAGCTCATATAAAACACAAACCAATATTTATGGAAAGATGTTCCTTGTCTATAAAACAAATACACAAAGGACATGCATGAATGAACAAAACAATCTTAATAGATATAGATAAAGCTATGAAATATAAAAATGATTGTATATCATTTAACAGTCATTAAAATTATATGTGCAAAGAAACACTAAAACAAGAAAATATGTATCATATTAAGAAATGTATTTGTGGCAATGTAAAACAATGTGCATAGAAGAGGGAAAACATACCAAAGTGTAAAGACCATTACTTCTGGGCTCAGTGGCACCTTTTATTCTCTTGTTTATATTTTCTGTCATAAACAGACAGCACTTCCATGATCAGAAAATAAATAAATAAACATTACCAATTCTGGCATATGTCCTTAAAATATGTCATAACTCTTGCAGATATTTCTTATAACACCTTTTTAATTTTGCCAAAATTACTTCATTAATTAATTGAAATTCCTTTTCACTGAAATGAAAAGCAACATAGTTGTTCAAATGTCTCATCCTGGATAAGTCCTTCTCTGGATTAATCACAGTAACTATGATTGCTATAGCTGCACATTTCCCAATGGCAGTCAGGGAAGTTCAGCTCTAAAAAAGCTGATGGTGCCCAGTTCAGTGGTTGAGAGTCAATCTATCAACCAGGGGGTCATGGTTCAACTCCTGGTCAGGGCACATGTCCAGGTTGCAAGCTCCATCCCCAGTAGGGGGCTTGCAAGAGGCAGCCAATCCATGATTTTCTCTCATCATTGATGTTTCTATCTCTCTCTCCCCCTCCCTCTTCCTCTCTGAAATAAACAAACCCATACTTAAAAACAAATAAACAAACAAATAAGTAGATAGATAGTTAGATAAAGAAACAAACAAACTGAAGCTAAACAGGATGAGGCTGGAGGTGGCACTGTCTGGAGAGACCACCTGCCTCTCCAACCGGGATTCTCAGGTGTGAATTTTGTTCCCCTCCCTGTTCTCTGGGGAAAATCCAATGTATGCACCCATGGTTCAGTCTTGCTGTGGGCAGGGGTGAGTGTGGTTACCTCTGTGGTAAGCTGTGACAATACAGAAAAGGACAACAGAATGGCAGGCTTGAATGTGAGAAGCCACAAGTCCACACTTTAGTAATGGAAAAAGGCATCCAGCTCCAGGGAGAAACCAACCAGCTCCCTCTCAAGGGGAGAGGACTCAGTGGTGCCAAGGGTGAAATCAATGATGAAACCGTAACATCTGCCTCTGGGAAGAAGGGACCTGGAAGCAAATGTCACAGTAGTCTTCCTCATGCAGGCATTGTGCAGCCTGTGTATTTCCCAGGCTCCTTACCTTCCCCGGGTCTGGGAGCATTGCATGAAAGTTATGTTTAAATTAACATTAAGCCCAGAGAAGTTATACACACACTGACAGAATTTCCAGTTGAGAGGTCAGCCAAATTCTTCACTCTGCCTCAGATCATATTTTATATTTTCCACATATCCACGTATATTTCATAATGATATTCTGTCAGGTTGATGTAACATAATTTATGTTTGTTATACTGATATTAATCATTGATGTTATTTTTCAATATTTTATCTTTAGAACTAGTTACTAAGATTGTTTTGTTTTCTGCGGACCAGTTTCTACTAGCTAAGTCCCTAGGAATAGAAATGCAGGATTTCATTTCATTTAGATTTGTAGATCACTTTACAAAATGCTTCTAACAATTTATAAAGATCTACCTAATAAAAGAGTAACATGCTAATTGACCATACCTTCGCGATGCCCACCAGCCAGTTAGGAGTGAGTATGCAAATTAACACAACAAAGATGGTGTGCTAATTTGCATACACAGGCACTGAGAGGCTGGGGGTGTTCCACACTACTCCAGGCCTCTGGGAAGCATGGGAAGGCGGAAAGGCAGCTCCGAGCTGGAGCGGAAAGGCGGTTCCAGCCAGAGCGCAGGCGCTGCTGGCAGCCAGGGGAAGGAAGGCCCATTCTTGCACGAATCTTTGTGCATTGGGCCTCTAGTATTATTATAATAAAGGTGTTTCAATTTTGCTTCACCCATGTCCACTGTCTTAGCTCCAGTTGCCATAATAAAATATCAGACTGGGTGCCTTAAACAATAGAAATTTACTTCTCATTATTCTGGAAACTAGAAGTCCAAGCTCAAAGTACCTTCAGGGCAGGTGTCTGGTGAGAGTTCTCTCCTTGGTTGCCTGTTTTTCACAGTGTCCTCAAATGGCCTTTCCATAGAGAGAGAGCAAGACAGAGAGAGAGAGAGAGAGAGAAAGAGAGAGAGAGAGAGAGAGAGAGAGCTCTCTTGTTTCTCTTTATAAGGGCACTCATTCCATCATGAGGGCAAGTTTTACCTCCACTCACCTAAGGTTTTTTTCAGTTGGGACTGTAACCATATAACATATTAACAGGAGAAAAACAACATTTTATTAGGTAACGTGTGCAGAACGCATCACATGGGAGTAAACTAAACCAAAAGTGACTCCAAAGGATGGCTTAGAATTCCCGGCTTATATAGCATCTTCAACAAAGAACAATACAGGGCAAAGGAAAGCAGTTTTAGGCTTTCAACATGGCAAATTGTGGGAAGGTAAATATACAGGATGAAACTGATGGAGTTCAGGTTTGTTGACAGATTCCTCTGGTGCCATCTCTGGTCTGATAAGACTCAGTTGCCAGTAAAAGTAGAATTATAACAATTTATAAAGATGTTATTATAAAAGTAGAATTTATGTGGCCCCATTCAGCTGGAAAGGGGGAGCTTTCGCAGGATTCACTATTTCTCAATTGCTTCTCAGCTTCAATAATTTTTATATTAAAGAGGCAAATTTGGGGACAACATATTCTGGTTTTCAGCCCCATTCTACTGACCTCATCTAAATCTAATTACCACCCAAAGGCCAGTTATCTAAATACTGTCATTTTGGTGATTTCTACATAAAAATTTTAGAGGGGCACAATTTAGTCCACAGCACTCACTTTAGAAATAGTGTTTTTTTGTGACTAATTTTATGCATAGGAAACAATGCCTTGCTATTGCTTTAATTTGCATTTATGTCATTTCTATATTTTTGTACAATTTCCTGTGTGTTGTTTGCTTGAATTGTGAGTTTATATCCTTCCTCCATTTATTATTGAGATTACAATTTTTTCCCTCTGTACTTAAATGAGCTCTTTGTATTTTCTAGATATGAACTATTCAATTATTTTATTTGGTCCAAGTTTTCCCTTAAACCGTTGTTTTATGTCTTAGTGCTGTTGAAACATAGATGTGAGAGAAACACATCAATTGGTTGCCTCCTGCGTGAGGATCCCTAACCAAGGCCAGGGTGCGGGCCTGGAGGAGCCTTGAGGAGCCTTCAATCAAGATATGTGCCCTTGGCTGGAATCAAACCCAGAACCCTTTGGTCCACAGACTGACACTCTATCCACTGAACCAAACCGGCTAGGGCTCCTAATTTATTTCTAATTGACTATCCTCTTTGAGCCTGTTTAACATATTATTATGCCTTTACATACAAAATAGTTTCTACTTTAAGAAATTTGAGCTTGATGCATAAATGAGAACTATATCATTCACTGCCACAATTCAGCAATGTAAATTTCTTAGTATTCAATTGTATTTTGAATATTATAAAGGAGAGTCAATAATTTAATTGGCTATTGGGTCTACTCAGCATATGCCCTGAGCAAGATAATGACTGATATTAGCCTTTTTCCTTCTTTAAGAATCACTCAATCTTTAAGATATGTCCCTCTTTTTCAGTTGTATCAAATCAGCATAGTTATCATCTCATTATTTTTTCTTAGCACTTTTTCAATTTGTCTCTCAGTGTTCTGTGACCCAACATAAAGGAGTAAAACATAGGTATAAAGGGAAGTTTGCCTTTATTTCTCAAGAGTTAAGAAACACTTAAATAAATAATTGCTGTATATACTAGAAGTGAGTGCTGGGGGCCAGGACAGGCCACTCCAAAATATCCCCATTGTCATATTAATTACTTTGAGTTAAAATTATTTGACAAGTGTGCACCCAATGCACAAAGGGCACATTGACCCTCCCTTGTCACCTTTACGGTAGGAAATAAATCTGTCCTTTGAAAAGTGCACTCTTTGGTTCAGGGGGGCTGAGACAGACACCCTTATCCTAGATTTAAGGAACTCAGAGCTGTATAAACAAATCTTGTTACAGTTTTACTACTAAGCCCTCTTTTGATTTAGATTCTTCACAAATGAGCATCCAAACCTGAGTTTCTTTGTACTGCCAATTCTTCACAAATGTATTGTTTCTTTGATCTTTTCTTTGATCTAAAATGTACAAATGCTACCTGCTTCAATTATTTTCTGAATATTATTTATGACCTCCCATGAGCATGTATTGAGTTGGTTTTTCTCATGTTAATCTGGTCTTCCAGCAAAATTAATATTAGTCCAGCCATTAATACTCAAAAGTGGTAGAGGGGAGAATCTCCCCTCCTTGACATGAGGAAGAGCAGCTTTCCCTTAAACACAGTGTTACAGTCGGTAGTTAGCTACTTAGATATTAACAAAAGAGAAGGAAACAAAACTGGCTAAGCCTAAGCCTGAATAGTCTGGAAGTTATAGCTTCAGACATCATAGGAGACAGTTGAATCTTCCACAAAGGGATCTTAATCCCCAGGCAGGCAGGAAGACTGGCTTTCCAATCTTCCCAGGGGACAACCGGCTCCTTCCCATAAACTACAGAGGGGCGGGAGAGCCAGTATAAGGGAAATTCATCTGCTTGGGGCATGGGCAATAGGAGCCCAAATGGCAACTATAAAGTGGAGGAATCTAGCCTGGAAACATCTGGGAAAAGGATTAGATTGGATAAGGGCATGAAACCCAGGAGATCCAGGAAAGCCATTGCTCAGGGGGAGGGCCAGGAAAGAGATTGGTTAGTTTGAACGAAAGTCTACCCTTTCTCAAACACAAGGAGATATCATCAAAGCTTAACAAAGGCCCAGGTTGGTGCATTCCCTGGTTCATTCCCCTGCTGTCTCCCCATTGCAGCTGCAGGGCCCCAAGCTCAGGCCCATGCACAGCACTGGTCACAAGCACAGCCTTGGCAGCCAACATACAGATGGGAAAATGAGACACAGAGAAGTTTGCTGGGGGTCTTGATCCAACATCTAGAAGGGTTCAGGAATCTGGAGAAGCGCTGTGTATAAATTAAATAAGAGTCCAGAGACAAAACATAATTTTGGAAGGCATTTTTGGGGGGCCAGAGAAAACTTAGCTAAAGGAACTAAATTCTCCCTTGTCTCAGGACCCCTTGCTATTTATTAACACAAATTATCCTAAGGCAAGGTAGATACACACTTCAAAGGCCAGGGTTTGGTACACAGAATTCATTGTCAGTTTGGAAGAATTACCTCCTGCTGTTCAGATGTTTGGCTAGGAGGAGGCAATAATATGTAGATTAAGATGCCCTCAGCTGTCTGGCAGTAAGCAATCATTCATGCATTCCTTTCAGGTTTGGGAAAATGCCCTCAGCCATCTCCAGATGATTCAGCCCTGCTGACATGCTGGAATTGACTTATGGCAGAAGTTCTGTATCTCTGGGCCCTGGTTCCCCTGGGCTTGGTGAGGACAAGTGCAGGCTTGTGGCCCTATAGACTGGACTCATTCCACAGGGAAATGGAGCTGAGCCATTTCTTTGTAGACAAGACATCAGGCACCTGGGCACAGTCCTTTGTTTTTGCTCCAATAAACCTTGTCACAATTGCCTGAAATACTTGTCTTGAGACTCCATGGAAGAACCCTATCTATACTGACAACAGCACTTCTATAAGTCTAAGCTTGTTAAAGACAGGGGTCACATCTAAGTTCTCTTTCTACTCTTCACTTTGCCAACCAAACTTAATGCGTGTACCTTTGGTAGCCAGTTGAGAAATGTCCATACACTAATGAATGAATTCATTTGTATCAGTGCTTTTTAAAGGAACCAGAATATTTGTCACCCAAAATACACCTCTTAGTCATAAAAACATTCAGAGCTGAAGACAATTAAGAATCAGCAAATTCAAGAGCTCACTCTATCCTCTCTCTTTTCAGGGTAAAGTCTTGATATAAAGTCACCATACAGGACTTTAGACTTTTATCAGCCTAGAGGAATCTGTAAGCAAACACTGTTAAACTAACTTTATCTTCCAGGTTTCTTTTTCCACCATAACTGCCCTAGCCCAAGCCCCTTTGTCTTGTCAGTTTCACAATTTACTATGCTTTGTACAAATTAGCATAAAAGCTGTTCAGCAACAACCACTTTTGGTTTCTTCATTTGTCTTATGAGGGCTCCCTTGTATATATGTGATATACACATTAATCAACTTTTGTTTGTTTTTCTCTTGTTAATTTGTTTATATTGCAGGGACCCTAAATCCTACTTAGAAGGGTAGAAGAAAAGATTACTTTTTACACCCTACTCATTCAAATTCAAATGCTCTAAAAAGCCAGGTAGAAGAGGTAAATGCAAGAGTGTACAGGCACCATGGCTGGTTTGGCTCAGTGGATAGAGTGTTGGCCTGCAGACCAAAGGGTCCCAGGTTTGATTCTGGTCAAGGGCATGTACCAAGGCCTGGCCCTTGGTCGGGGCTCATGCAGGAGGCAACCAAAAGGAATAAATTGGGAAAAAGTATCAAAATGTGATGCTTGGATAGGAAGAATGCCAGACAATACATGTGTTTTTATAGTTATTAAAACTCAGATAAACATTTTAAAAAGTTTACATTATAATCTAAAAAATATTCAAAATCCAATAGCCTATTATAAATTACAAAGAGAGTTTTGCATATATGGGTTGTTTGAACTGAAATATCTCTGAACTCATCATGGTTTTTATGTTTATGCCCCCCAAATTGAATATGGCTGACATACGTAAATGCAATAGAATGACTCATGGAAGTGAAGGGTAGCTGTAGAATTCATGGCCACAATTACGACTTGGAGGAGGAGCAAAATATACCACCCCAGAAAATGTCACTATGATGTAGACTGCTTTTAGCTAAAGACAATCAAGCCCAATATACTCGGAAAGAGCTTTTTACCTCCCCAGTAACTGCCTGGAATAATCTAGGTAGGGGGAAAGACTTATCTGCATGGCTCTGCTCATCTTTCTGTGAATTGTTTTCCTTCCCTTTGAAGCCCCAGTCCCCTACCTCCTTCTTCTTAGCTCAGAATGGTATATGTCTCAATTACTTGACTACTGAGAGTCTCACATTTTTATGGGGCTTCCTTACATATAAGGTCTGTTTTTCTCCAGTTAATCTATTTTATGTCAATTTAATTATTAGACCAACCAAAGAACAAAGAACAGAGAGAGGAAAAGAGAAAAGTTTCTGCCCCTACATCACAGACCATCTGATAAGGATGATGGCATCTTCACTGCTGAACACCACATGCTGAACACACATGCAGCAGATGCACCATTGTTGCCACTGGACACTCTACACCCACGCACTCAATGCCACACAGATAGATTTCTGATGTAAATGTTTTTTTGTGGTGAATTTTCATTTTAATTCAAAACCACAAACTTCTATCCTAGCTGGAGGAATTTTTAGGAAATTAATATCTGATCCATCTTCTATATTGGGACAATACTCAAATATATAGAAAAACATTAAATGTAGGATGAAGACAAAGTTTCTTTATCCCAGCCATTTAAATATAAGTACTTTGACCTAAGGTATTATTATCAATATTACTTACCTGAAATGCATGGAAAGTATTATATGTTACCACACTTTTTGCTATTAACACTTTTTATCGTCCTGGAAAAATGTTCCAATTTGTGCTCTAATCAAGATTATGTCCCATCTCACTCTCATCCACTTTTGACTTATGACTTCACAAATGACCTATACATATTCAGAAGCTGGGACTTTATAAACCCTGTGTGTTAAACTAGGAATCAAATGTCTGTTGTTCCTGAGTCAGCCAAATCTGCTCCTAACAGCTGTGTGAAATTATAAAAAATAATTCTTCTTTACACTAAGTGTTATAAATAGTAAAACGAGAATATACATGTCATTAATATCATTTCTAATCTAATATTCTCTGAAACATATTCATAAAAAAATGGTGACAGTGCCCTAGCCGGTTTGGCTAAGTGGATAGAGTGTCCGTTATGGGCTGAAGGGTCCTGGGTTCAGTTCTGGTCAAGGGCATGTACCTGGGTTGCAGGTTTGATCCTTGGCCTGGTCATGGTGTGTTCCAGAGGCAACCAATCAATGTGTCTCTCTCACATCTATGTTTCTCTCTCTGTCTCCCCTTCCCTCTCTCCCCTCCCTTCCACTCTCTCTAAAAAGCCAATGGAAAAAATATCCTCAGGTGAGGATTAACAGCAACAAAAAAATAGAACATACTGAATAAAAAAATAAAATTAAAATGTTCATGAGTATATGCAAAATTGAAATGACAACCCTAAGTAATGTTTGCTTGTAGCATTTATATTTAAAAAGTTAATAAAACAAAACTGTATAAAACCTTTTGAAACAGACTACAGTATACTAAAGAAATGCACAAGGTATTTTAAAAACATAAAAGGGAAGCTACTTGGATGTTGTGAATATGAAAAGACAAAAGAAATTTGCAAAATAAGCCATAGAGAGGACATTATAAATAGAGGAGATGGCATGAGAAAAGACAGATAAATAAGGACATTTGAGTATGTATGACACACAGTCGAAATCTCACATCCACAGTGTAGACTCCTACTTCCTTCTTTTCAATCCCCTTCATTCATTGAAGACTTTTTCGTATAGCTCAGCTTCACTTTCTACCACAGACTATCATTCTCACTGCCTTGAACTTCTAGGCAGCTGATGCAATTAATAAGGAAGGCTACTATTGGATTTTTCTCCAATTATCATTTACTACTTTGTAACTTCATCACCCAAGTTCACATACATTTTGGATATTTTTTGTGTCCAGAAAATTTACCCCTGATGAGCCCTAATAGCTCACTGAATAATTGCACAAAAGTCTCAAGGAAACTTTTGTAACCTTTATGACCTCAGTGAGGTATCTAATCAACTGACTCCTCAAATTTCTCAATCCATAACTATAGAGAGGCTCATAGTGGGGAAAAAATGACTAGCCAAATCAGATATGCACTTGACATATCTGATGAGATTTGAGCATCTGGTGGTATAAAAAGACCCTAGCTATGACTGTACATCAGAAGAGAAAAATTATAATTCTCAATAAACATTGCATTTCCTTTTTTCCTTTTGAATTAAATTCATTTAAAATGAATGCTCTAAAATTAAGAAGAGGTAAAAAATATCACATTTGATACTTCCTATTGAGATAGTGCTCTGCAGACATTTGGGTTAATCTGATAAAAAGCCAATAAATAAACAAAAAGCAACAACAAAAACACACACCTATATTTTGAGGCCCTCTGATGCAGAACAAGTAACACCTCTCAGATAAATATTAGCAACATGGTGGTACTAGAAGTGCAGTAACATGGTTGTGATCAATAAGTGTCTTTGAGAGGGTTAACTTGAAATGCAGGCAGATGGGGTGGGGGTCCAGTGGAGAACAAAGGCAGGTGGCACATAGGCAGGGGCAGACATGACAGTTTGAGCAGCCTAACCACAGGAACCAACCAAGCAGAAATAAAATGTTTCTGGACTCAAAGTGGGAGGCATGGGAAACCAAGGGAGGGCCTGCAGTAAACAAGATGTAGGAACACATAGAAACAGAGAAAGTTCAGCATAGGAACAGAGAAAGAGCACATGGAAACAGAAAGTTCAGGTCCATTGCTGGGCAAAAACAACTGAGGGAATCAATAAGGTGAGGACACAGGTAGACATAGAACAGGCTTGTAGCAAATATATACCCCTGACTACAAGGCTTTAATGGGTAACCCATTCTTTGGGCCCCCTCCCGGTTGGGGAGTCTGAATCTGCTTGTAATAAATGTTCCACACTTTGCTTAAAGCCCACAGAGCTCATTCTTTGGCGTTGGAGAGTCATGACCTGGGGAAAATTCCTTGGCACACCGGTCCAGTTATCAGCTTGTAATCATAGACCTCATTCCCAGTTGAGGAATTCTGAAGACAAATAGGTAATGATCATCAGCATAGAATTCTACACTTGCTAGCCGCTAGCTATCATGCATTTGCTGTCAGGGAGCATGTCAGCTCATTTATTTTTATTATTACTCTATTTTGATGAAATGGCAGAGAAAAATGAATACTATTACCTCTAAGTACTTTATTAGAGTGATTATTTATGCATATTAGTTATGTGTTTTTTAAATGGTAATCATTTCAATAAAAGTTTTAGAAGTTTTGTATTGGAATTAAATCTGGAGTATTTCTTATTAGGTCAACCATCTTGACAAAAACAATTAAAAGCAATAAACAAATTACATATTTTTAAAAATATAGGCATTGGAAAGTAAGCAAATTCAGGCCAATTCTAGAAGGGAGGCAACATTTGTGTTTTTGTTTTACTTACGGATTTTTGTCTGAGAACATAAGGAAAGGTTGCCTGTTTCATGACTTTTCATCTAGGCCAGACCCCAGCTGCTGCCTTGAGGGCTAGCTAAAGCTAATAAAAAGAATATGACATTCTTACTACTTGAGAAATGAGAGGATAGTGCTCACTGTGACCACAACTCTTGCAAAATGAAACCTAACTCTGTCCAATAGTCTGGTATCTGTGCAGTCCATCTATGGGGCAGAATCCAGGAAGCCCTAGAACTGAGCAGATATTTTAGCTCCTGCCTACACAGAGAGAAAGAGTTTAGAGTTTGAGTTCAACTCAGTTAACTTTGCCCTGCTTAACATGAAAACAAACAAACAAACAAACAATACTGCACTGCCCATCACAGAATCCAGAGAGATCACAAACTCAATGACTTATCCAGAATTAAATGGAAATGCTGTGATGAATCACAGTGAGTGACTGGATCTTTGAAAAGTAAAATAAAATACCAACAGTAAGTACAGATTATGTCCTTTGCTGGTGACAACGCTTCAGCTTGTTTGCTGCCATCACAATATTACTGCTGAGGAAACTGAGGCTCAGTGTGGTTACACAGGAAACCCTGAACCATAAAGCTGGCAAGTGACAGAGCCACTGTTCTTAGACCTTTAGTTCTGACATTTCCAATAATCCTATCTAATAAAAGAGTAATATGCAGATTGACCATCACTCCAACACACAATATGGCTGCTCCCATGTGATCAAAGATTCTGCCCCCATGTGGACACAAGAAGGCCACCACAAGATGGCCAGCAGGGGAGGGCAGTTGGGAGGCACCAGGCC
Organism: Ia io; assembly: GCA_025583905.1. Lineage (NCBI taxonomy): Eukaryota > Metazoa > Chordata > Mammalia > Chiroptera > Vespertilionidae > Ia > Ia io. The sequence continues at coordinate 64,701,560 of JAJQQW010000011.1, read as the reverse complement.
TGCAAGGGAGGGCAGTTGGAGGCGATCAACCCTGCAGGGGAGGGCAGTTAGGGGTGACCAGGCCGGCAGAGGAGGGAAGTTGGGGGCAAACAGGCTGGCAGGGGAGCAGTTAGGCATCAATCAGGCTGGCCGCGGAGTGGTTAGGGGGTGATCAGGCTGGCAGGCAGAAGCGGTTAGGGGCAATCAGGAAGGCAGGCAGGTGAGCAGTTGGGAGCCAGCAGTCCTGGATTGTGAGAGGGATGTCCGACTGCCCGTTTAGGCCCGATCCCACCAGGATCTGGCCTAAACGGGCAGTCGGACATCCCTCGAGGGGTCCCAGATTGGAGAGGGTGCAGGCTGGGGCTGAGGGACAACCCCCGCCCCCCACTTTGTGCACGAATTTCATGCACCAGGCCTCTAGTCTTAAATAAGTATGTAACTGCTGACAGAATTTCTCAAGGGTGTGCTTCCCAAAGGTAAGACTCATGGCACCTCTAAATATCACACATCTTTCTTGTTATTGGGGAAATACACACACAATGGTAGGGGGAAAATATGTTTCTGAACACATAACAATACTAAGTTTTTTTTCCCCTAATGTCTGAGCTAAATAGGAAACTCATAGCAAAATAAGTACAATAATTATCACCGGATAAATAAAAGGCCAGCTACCTGAGCCCTGTTAACCCTAACCCTAAGCAACTAATATTTTCAATGTGCATCCTATGTGCTTTTAAGTACCCTTGGATTCATCTTTTCCCCATGTTCTGCTCCTGATAGTTCTGTTATTCAGCATTGTAGGCTTAGTCCCATTGCACTTATGCAATTATGGGCCTGAAGCAGAGATACTAAAGTAGATATAGTCTCATATTTAAGGACAAGACAGCAAGACATTTCATTCCACAGCAATGGGCTAGTCTATTTTAGGGCTGCTGTATTGATTCTCACTTCACTTCTAAGCCTGGCCTTCTCTTCACATGCCAGTCCTAATGTCTGTGTTTTATTTTGTCTTTTTTTTTTCTGAATTAAAGCTATAGTGACTGTGTAATACTATACTCATGAGTATCTCCTTTGTTCTTGTCAGTCTATTAGGGTGATAAATATCCTAGGTTTTGTCTTTATCTACATCCTTTAGAACTATTTTTAACACACTTTGGGGCATCCTTGAACAATTTTGGCTCTATCAAGATTGGAACTTACATTGCCAACTCTTTTTCAGATGTTAATATACTTTTTTGATAGCCAACCAGAGTCTTTTATTTTTACCCTAGTTCTCTATCTGGTTTACTTCTTTTTGAAGATCCTGCTTTTATGAATATAGCTTGTTGAGTGCTGGCCACTTCCTGTATAATTTCAAGAATATAAAAATATTCCCAGAGTTGTGATAGGATATATATCTTCATATTGAAAAAACATAGGTTGTCAAGCAAATAAATTTAATTATGATAATAAATATTACCAATAAACCTTCAAATATATGATCAGCAAATTTTAGAAAACAGCATTTTTAAACAAGTTATGATACAATTTCAAGTATAAAACCAGGTTTTGTGCAACAAAATGCAGGTCGTATTTCTCACCAGTAACACTGAATTCTTAAAACACTGCTTTCCAAGGCTTTTATTCAAATCAAGCTATTCAAATGTGAGGGAGAAAAATAAAGATGTTCTCATATTTATGAAGTGTCAGAAATATTTTAGGAAGTACTAAATCAAAATAAAAAGATAGGAGAGAAGAAGATAAAATTAATTAGAAAATTATATTAAAACAGGGATGCAATGAAAGAATTTCTAGAATGAGAGCTGTTGAAAAGACCTAGAAATTCAGCTTATATTTTGTTTTAATAAGGAGCATAATTAAAAAATGATGATAATATAACTTATATTAAAAAAGAGACATTCCACTTATGTTGAAAATTCAAAATATAATTTTAATTTTTAGATTTTAGTTTTCACTCTAAAAGCTATCTATAAAATGAGTGATGAAATACGAGGTAGAATGGACTAAAGCATGATTTTTGAGTGGTTGATGCTGCATAGAAAAGTATTTGACCTGATGTATAAATATTTTTTCTTAAAATGTCATAGATTTAGAAACTTGATTGTATCCTTTTTTAAAAAAAATATATGTTATTGATTTTTTACAGAGAGGAAGGGAGAGGGATAGGGAGCCAGAAACATCCATCAGCTGCCTCATGCACACCCCCCCACTGGGGATGTGCCCGCAACCAAGGTACATGCCCTTGACTGGAATTGAACCTGGGACCTTTCAGTCCGCAGGCCGACACTCTATCCACCGAGCCAAACCGGTTCCGGCTTGACTGTATTCTTAATGTACAGTTGTAACAATCCTATTTGATTTTGTATTTAATAGTTACATTATTGTAATGCTATTATTTTTTTTTAGGATTGACCTATAAACAAAAACAAGGAAGAGCTACAAGTGCATAATATGGTGATGTGAAGCAATGTAAAGTTGGGAATTAGGTTAAAAATAAAAACCCCAATATCCTCCTTTTAAATGAAGATTTAAATTTGAATAACATACAAGGAGATTTAAGTATATTACTTATAGTTCTAAATGTACATAATGGAAAAATGAATAATATAGTCACAGAATAGTCTGTGGTGGATCAATAGAAACTTTGGTAGAATCAACAAGATCTGTATGAGTTTAATATTTAGAATTTTACTGTTAGCCAGTTGAAGAACTAATACAAGAATGATGAAAGGACTATCATCTCTTGTATGTAGGACAGAGGCTAGCATGGAAGGGAGATATCACTCTGTTTATTTAATATCTTTTATGGATTGATTATATAGCAAGTGCAGTTATTAGATAAATTGAATTAATTTCTATGTAAATAGATTTACATACATGTTAACTGGTTAAATGTACATATGATTGGATATATTAATTAATTCATTAATAAGTGGGATGCTTTTAGAGAATCTCTTCTATATCTTGAGTCTCTGAATTTATGTAAGCAGAAAGAATTTGTTCTGACTATGGAACTTCTGTGTCTCTTCTGTTATAGAGAACACTCTCAGAATTGAACTGAATTTGAATCTCACTTATGCCATTCACTGTATATATGACCATTTGAAAATAATTTAAATTGATAAAGAGTTAGCATCAATCTATAAAACGGACATTATAACAGTGACTTCATTGTGCTACTATCAGGATTAAGTAATACAGGTTTAGCACAATGCTAGGCACATACAATAAGCCCTCAACACATGCTTATGTTGCTGTGGTTTAAGATGGCTTTTTTTTTTTTTTAAAGCAGGGACTGGAACAGATACTTGTATGCCAATGTTCATTTTAGTGTCGTTCAATATAGACAAAAGGTGGAAACAACCAAGTTTCTAGCAACAGATAAATGGATAAGCAAAAGGTTGTAGATACATTTAATGGAATATTATTCTGTCATAAAAATAATGAAGTTCTGATACATGCTACATTGTGGATGAACCTTTAAAATATTATGCCACATGATATAAACCAGATATAAAATGAAGACTACTGTATGATTTCACTTACATAAAATTCCATGAATAGGCAAATTCAGAGACTGAAAGTAGATTAGTTTACCAGGGTTTAGGTATTACTGCTTAATGGTTACAGAGTTTCTTCTTGGGTTGATGAAAAAGTTCTAAAAATAGAGATAATGGTTGCACAGCATCATGAGGGTAGTTAGTGCCTCTGAATTGTACACGTAAAATGGTTAAAATGGCAAATATTGTAATATATATTTTACTACAAGTTTAAAAAATTAATAATGCAATATGTCAAAAATCATTGAATAGTATATCTTAAATGGATGGATTTATGGTATGTGAATTATATCTCAATAAAGCTGTTTAAAAAACATAAGGACTGATGTTGCAAATATTTAATAATAGTTACCTGTGAGAGAGTCTACCAATCAGAATGGATACTGGTCGTATCGCTTACTAATTTAACAGTTGCATATCAACCTGGGTGTTAAATTCTAGTCTCTGCAGGAAGATGATCTACAGTATTTTAATTAAATCTCATCCTGCTATCCTTTTGAAGTGTCTACATTTTATAAATTTGAAAAAAAATTACTTTTCATATGTTTAGAGCAGAGATTCACAAACTATAGTGCTAAAACTGGCCTGCCTCCAGTTTCTATATGGCCCATGAGCCATATAGATAACTACCAGCCATTCCAAGTTCTACTGTGGGTCCACGGAGCAGTCCCACCATGGAGGTTAGATGTGTGAAGTGTGAGGCAGGAGGTAGGGGCATCAGGAGATGCTCTGCCAGGTGGGTTTGCTGGTAGGAAGTTGGTCAATGACCAGAAAGAGCTGGTGATCACAGAAACAACAGGTGAAACGTGAGACAGGTGGGGATGAGACAATTCAAACAGACATATGAGGCAATTTATTTATTTATTTATCTTTAAAATATTTTCATTGATTTTAGAAAGGCAAGGAGAGGAGAGAGAGATGGAAACATCAATGATGAGAAAGAAAATCACTGATCAGCTGCCTCCTGCATGCTTTCCTTTGGGGATCGAGCCCACAATCCAGGCATGTGTCCTGACCTGGAATCAAACCATGACCTCCTGGTTCTTAGGTCCACGCTAAACCACTGAGCATGCCCACTGGGCTAGAAGAGGTCATTTAAACAAATTCAACAAATAATTAATTAGAATTAATTCTAAACACACCCATATTTTCTTAAAAAACAATAAATAACTTCTAAGTTATATAAATTAATAAAATATAAATTATAATATAAACTTAGTAAATGCTTATTATGCAAGAAAAATAATTGAAAACTGCATATGTATTTAAATAATAAGAAAACCGTTATTTCAATCATATTTCTATTACTAATTATTTTATTCATTCAAAAAAAATCATTTGAAGTAAGGTTATAGTGAACCATGTGGTGTATTTGGGGTGTTTTCAATCTGCTCAGTTGCTTCCCCATGGAAGATAGAGAAGTTAGTTTTGTCTTTGACAAGTTGGAAAAGAACAAATAGCACTTCTGCTGGTTTTGGGATAGATGAACCATCTCCGCTCCGAGTTCACAGTATCACTCTCTTCATTTGTTTCTGCAGTGTGTTTGATTGCCACTTCAATGCCCCAAACTCTATTCGGTGCCATCCTTTGTATTTGCTTTCTCAAGTGACTGCAGAAATGGAAGCAGCTGGTATTTCCAATTCCAACAACCGCTGTTAAGCACTAACCTCAGGTTCAGACTGCAAGTCTGTCACGGGATGCTATTTTTCTGAAAAATGGCATGTAACTCCTTCTGCTGCCTTTTAAATTTTGAAAACTTATTTTTATTTTCTTTTCGATGTGAGAAAATAGTTTAACAAACAACTAATTGGAGCTGACATAGAGGGCATTTTTCTTATTAAAGATGTCTGTAAACTGTCCTTAATAAAATAAATACTTATTTTAAAATAAGGAAAACTCCCCTCAGCTCTTTTTGGTGAAGAAACAATGATAGGCAGATTAAAGAGATCTGAGAGAGAAATATGCTATATGTGTAATTTAATATGAGATTTTGGGAAGTTTGATCATTAGATACAAGAAAAAGAAACTTTTCATGAAAAAATTGACTGACCAAAATTCTGAAAGTTATAACTAATTAAGTATATAACTTGATGGGGAACATACTAAAAACAGACTCTGTTTTAAGAAATGTACTAGTATACACCATGTGTTATTTCATTAGCATCTCACCCATCAAGTAAGGTATTATCACAATATAAATGAGTATCATTAACCAGACCTGTGGTTCTAAACCAGAAGTCTTTAGAAATATACCTAGAAGTTGATGATGTAGACAGAGTCAAGAGTGAGGGGCCTGATACAGTCTTCTCTAAGAAGAATGCTTGTTCTCAAACCTATATTGTGTATGTCCTTATATATTAACACTAGAAGCCCGGTGCACGAAATTCGTGCACGGAGGGGGGTTGTCCCTCAGCCCAGCCTGTACCCTCTCCAATCTGGGACTCCTGAAGGGATGTCCGACTGCCCGTTTAGGCCATATCCTGGTGGGATCGGGCCTAAACGGGCAGTCGGACATCCCTCTCACAATCCAGGACTGCTGGCTCCCAACTGCTCACCTGCCTGCCTTCCTGATTGCCCCTAACCGCTTCTGCCTGCCAGCCTGATTACCCCCTAACCACTCCGCGGCCAGCCTGGTTGATGCTTAACTGCTCCCCTGCCAGCCTGTTTGCCCCCAACTTCCCTCCTCTGCTGGCCTGGTCACCCCTAACTGCCCTCTCCTGCAGGGTTGATCACCTCCAACTGCCCTCCCTTGCAAGCCTGGTCCCTCTCAACTGCCCTCCCTTGCAGGCCTGGTCCCTCACAACTGCCCTCCCTTGCAGGCCAGGTGCATCCCAACTGCCCTCTCCTGTTGGCCATCTTGTAGTGGCCATCTTGTGTCCACATGGGGAAAGGATCTTTGACCACATGGGGGCAGACATATTGTGTGTTGGAGTGATGGTCAATCTGCATATTACTCTTTTATTAGATAGGATAGAGGCCTGGTGCAGCAGTGGGGGCCAGCTGGTTTGCCCTGAAGGGTGTCCTGGATCAGGGTGGGGGTTCCCTTGGGGCGTGGGGTGGCCTGAGCAAGGGGCCTGTGGTGGTTTGCAGGCCGGCCACGCCCCCTGGCAACCCAAGCGGAGGCCCTGGTATCTGGAATTTATTTTCCTTCTACAATTGAAACTTTGTAGCCTGGAGCAGAGCCAAGCCTGCTGCTCCCTCCGGGGTGGCAGCCATTTCTGTTGCAGTTAATTCACCTTCTACAATTGAAACTTTGTAGCCTTAAGTGGGTGAGCCTGGCCAGGGTGTGCGGAAAGCTTTGCTTCCCCTGTTGCCGCTGGCAACCCTGGCCTGCTCTCTCAAGCTGCATTCTGCCCCCATTTCTGTTTGAATTTGTTTACCTTCTATAATTGAAACTTTGTAGCTTGAGTGGAGGCTTAGGCCTGCAATGGCTATCGGAAAGCTTGGCTTGCTCTGTTACCTGGGAAACCTTGCTCTCTGTGGCTGTAGCCATCTTGGCTGGGGTTAATATGCATACTCGCCCTGATTGGCTGGTGGGCGTGGCTTATGTAGCAGAGTGATGGTTAATTTGCATATTACCATTTTATTAGAGAGTATAATTTTGAGGCATTAGTTTGCTATATGGCTGCCATGACAAAATACCACAGAAATATGTCAAAAATATGTCTTAAACAACAGAAATATGTTTTCTCACAGTTCTGGAGTCTGGACACCCAAGATCAAGGTGACAGCAGGGTTAATTTCAAGGCTTCTCTCTTTGGCTTATAGATGGCTTCCCTCTGTGTGGGATCCCCTGGGGTCTCTACCGCTTTTTATAAGGGTCCTAGTCAGATTGATTAGGACCCCACTCAGCCTGTTTTATTTTATCTTATTCACCTCTTTAAACACCTTATCTTTAGATATGGTTATAATCTGAGGTACATTCTGAATCTGGGGTTTGGGACTTCAATGTATGAATTTTGGGAAACACAATTCAGCCAATAGCATCTGATTTACTTAGAAGTTTGGAAATTTCAAATAATCAAAACCCATAAACAAACTATGAAAAGGCCTACATTTTCTAAATTCATGTATTAAGTCTACTGATTCTTTTGAATGTACATATTGCCTGCTAAGATTAGTACTTGAAGGTATAAGGGATTTATGTTTATTATTAGAAACTATGATATGTTTGTTAAATCAGTATAGTCTTATTAACTACTAATAGCTACACCTTATAACCATTGTTAATTATATAGCATGAGTCTCTAAAAAATCTGTCATGTTATTATAAATACTATTAATTTTTCTCATTAAAATGAATAGATTTCTCATCTCATGAGGAATAAGCTTATAATGGTGATTACAAAATGGAGACTTGTGTGCATATTCATCATCTCTAGAATAGTAAAATTTTCCTTAGTTGTGTGAGAACTTTTGTTTTGTTTTGCATTCCCCCTCCCTCCATGTTAAGCTCTTATATTGACTGGAGGATCACAAGAGCATTCTAGGTTCCTAGGAATTAGCCTAACTTCAGAACCAGAGTCTATGAATCCCTGAACAGTCACCATATTTATGTTTCTACCATGAGTGGCCGTATGATTCCCTGGAAAAAATCTTGGAGGAAGAGTTACTTCAAGTAATTTTGTGTTGTTTTTTTTTCTTTCCTTCAGTGGGCCTTGAGATGCATGGGGTATACCCTGGAAGAGTTCCAAACATGAAGCTTCCAGAAGTCCTCTCCCAAAGGAGTCATAGAAAGCATTAATTACTGCCAAGAATGATATGTGAGAATGCAAATAAAGTACTGTCAACCAGGAAAGATCACCTACATCTTGGTATCCAGACTCATTATTGGAGCTCCATCAAAGAAGCATGATTAATTGCCTACATGCTGATCTCAGTTTCTAGACCCACAGGAAGTCAAGATTAAACGGTCTGACCCAAAAGTTCTCACCACATTATTATTAGCAGATTATCTCAATATTCACGGACAAAGAAAGACTCCTATCAGGCATGATTTTCCCCAAAGCCAAAGACAAAGGCTATCTCTCTCTTTGGGCAAGGTTAAATTCTTTACTACATATGGGGTTTGGGATGGGTCTAGAAAATAACCCAGGCAATTTATGTAGTTGCTTAGTGCTGGTTAGTAAACTGGCATTTTAGAACCACTGCTTCAAATTACACATTTTCCCTGCCCCACTACAATCTGGGCTTCAGGATAATTTGCTGAAAAACATAATATTTGATTGTATGAAAGTAGGTTTGAATACTGTCCCTTTTAGTCTTTTCATGAATACTTAATTATAACCATTTAAATTGATGACATGTTGATACTTAAAAAATGCAGGGAAAATATGGAAAATGCAGGAAATGTACAACATGTGAATTTAAAGAGAAAATCTTGTTAATGAAGCCATCTGGCGCATTGTCTTATACATAGTAGTTATCTCAAAATTCACATATCACATTGGTTTTTAAAGCAAAAGAAACAATTTAAATTCGAATATATGCTGATGTTTGGATAAATGATGTGTTTATTTTAAAGGAAAACTCATGTTGGAACTAGTCATCTTAAAAATTGCCTGGTCCAATGACAAGATGATTAAATGATGATCTCTAGATATGGAATGACTTTCTTAATTTCACATTTTGAATTGGGATTTCACATGACAGAAACCTCACTATACTTCCTTAAGCAGGTCAAATTGACTTCTCATATATGAAGAACTGCGGAGGCACAGCCCAAGCCTGGAGTGAATGCTCACGGCAGCCATAAAGGACTGAGAGACGTACTAGCTTCCTGCTCCCTCATCGTAGAGTGTGGTTTTTCACTCATGCTCTTATGATGATTTTCCTTTTTAGCACACTGTCTCTGTTTGCCAGGTAATATATAGTGGGGGAAAAAGAAATTAAAAAAAAACCTGAGTCTCTTTTCCAATATAATTTGCCTTAGATTAAATGAGACAAAACTGTGCACTATGACCCTCCTACAAGGGAGTTTTGAGAAATAAGTACTGTAATTAAACACACAGTAAATAACAAACAAACAAAGAAACACATTCTGTTAATAACTGAAATGGGGAAATTGGATCTTAGATATATCTGTGTTTGCTGCATGTTTCTTTAATAAATAATTATTAGGCATCCATTCATTCTAAGCTCAGATTATGAAGTGTTGAACTAAACCATTGAAGCCCTTAGGCCCTAACCTCATCAGAGTAATGTTAATTGGAAAAACCATACAGTACTTTGTGATAAAAGTTATAAAAGAAAAATAAATATTCTATGGAAAAGAGTATTTGAGTTTTAGGGGAGGCATTATCCACTTTAAGATGTGTGATCTGGAAATGCTATTTTTAAAGGATGACATTACAGTTGAGATTTCAAAGTGAAGTATCAGGGAAAAGAGGTCAAGGAAGTGAGAACAGAATATACAAAGGTATTGAAATTCTAAGGGATTGAAATATTGAAGAAAATGAGAACAAGCTAATGTTTTGGAATATGATAAACATGAGATAAGCTGTGAGAGAAGGCAGATATTTGAATTTTTCATACCCTGATACCCCTTCCCTTCTTAAAATAGGTAGATTCTGAGATATCTGATCTATAGAGAAAATAATGATACAACAGAACACGAAGTATAAGATTTAGTTTCAAAAGCCAAGACTACAAGGTGATGAAATATTGATAGATAAAAATAATCGCCTTACTGTAGACAGTAGAAAATTCCCCAGGAGTGAGGGTAAAAACAAAAACAAAATAAAAAGAAAAAGAAAGAGGGAGAAAGATAAGTGGGGCTCAGGTTTCAAGGCCAAACATGCAGAAATCTCATGGGGAGAAACATCCAGTATTAGCAGCTGGAAGAAGTGCAATGGCCCCAGTAGCTGGCTCTGGGGCGAACGATGCTGCACACCCAGAGCTACAGAAGATGTAAACAGTCCTGTCATTCCTCCAGATTCCATCTGAGGGTGCAGCTGGCAGGATTCATGGTCACCACCTTTCCTTGTCATTCAGCGGGGCTCTTTCCTTCCCTTTAGTAAATATGGCTTATTGATGAACAAAAACGTCTACGTATGCCCTCTGGTTTTGCTCTACATAAAAGTCACTGGTCTTTGTAATGAGAACACATGGCCTCTTTTCTCCTTCATTTCTTCATAATCCAGTGAATAGGAAGGACTATAAAAACAAACAAACAAACAACAAACAAACAGGAACAAAAGAAAAGAAAAGCAAGAAAAATGTTCACCAACTCTTTCATTGCTATGTAACTTAGCATAATTGAGGGTGTTTTTTTTTAAAGCAACTTTTCATTCATTCAACACATGATTATTTAGGATTTACTGTGAGTAAGGCAGTTATTAAGAACTTAGGAACATACTGGAAGACACATTTTAAGTAGGTTGCAGGATTCATGGCATACAATGAATTTCTTTACTTGCATCTCATTTATTGTCAGCTCTTAGCTAACAAGTGCCAGGATCCTTATTCCTAATTCTAATCAGCTTCTCTGGCTCAAACACTCAGCCTTTTTGATGCTGTTCCTATATATTGGCCCTGATTCCATTAACACTTCCTCTCCTTCGTGCACCTTCTCTTTTGGTAGGGTCTGGAATTCCTGCTTTTCAATATTGCTAGCCTGTGTCTGCAGGGCCTGACAGGGTCCTTTGGTTTGGGGGGTGAGGCAGGGCATCACAAGCCACCACGGCTGGTGTTTATACCACTGTGTGTCATTCCCCACAGAGGATTTTGGCATAACAATCTCTTTAGTCACTTGTTATTCTTGTCACCGTTTTATCAGCATCTGTCAGGCGGGAACACACGCTGTCTGCTTTGTGTGACATGACTGTGCCCGCTACCTAGCGATAATGGCACAATCCCCACAGGCAAGCACTTACCATTGATCATGATGCTGGTGCTGAGACCTGCTCATCAACCTTTCATGAATTACAAAAATTTCAAGTTTGACTCACATTTTATTTTTAATATGGTTTCAAAATGCCTTGAGATGCCTCAGCATGATAAAATCCCATTGCACTTAGAGTTGCTTTTGTTGCAGTTCTGAGCAATCAGACGTGTGGAGTCACCCCTGAGTGACTGTGATAACCATGGCATTTCTAAAGAAAATGTTCAAGCTCTTTATAATGATAGCTGAGGGACTAGTCACATTGCCAGTTCCACACATATGTATGTACATGTTTCATAAAGAGCAGAATTTTCAATATAAAATCTTATGAAATCAGACATATTTTAACATCGTTGCATATTACTATTTGAAATCCCGTCTTACCTTCTTATGTGAAACACAAAAGATATTTGATAGAGTTTATTTCCTTGAAATTTCAATTGTTTCTAAAATAGTAGTCAGTAATTTAGCTGTATTTTGGCTCAAAAGATGTCTAAATATTAACCATATGCGCTATTTAATTGGTCCCACGGATTTTATTCTTGAAAATATGTATTATAATAAAAATGATGCCCTGACCCAGTAGTTCAGTTGGTTTGAGTATTGTTCCAATAATCCAAGGTTGTGGGTTCGATCCCTGGTCAGAGCACATACCAGAATCAACCAATGAATACATACATAGTAGAACAACAAATCAATGATTCTCCCTTTCTATCTCTTTCTCACTCTTCCTCTCTAAAAATCAATCAATCAATCAATCAATCACCGTATTTTAAAAATGACAAAACACAATAAGAAGAGGAGTCACCAGTGGGTAGTGGAAAATTGCTCACTGGTCTAGATTAGGAAATTCCATCCTCAGTCCTACCCATAGCCTCACTCATGTCTGTTTTCTTTATGACAACTTTTTTTCTGAGAAAAAAATGTATATAATAATATCCATAATCAATATCATTCACATGAAAAATAATAATTATTATTATTTGGAGAAAAATTATTAAACACACTTGTTTAAAACCTCATTGACACCTCTTAAATTTTTTGCTTTGATTTTGTATTAAACAATGGCAATCCAGGCTTAGCAATAAGCTTATCATTAAATGTCATCTCTGTCATTGATTAATGTATTTCAGGAATCTTGGATCCCTGGTGAACAGGGAGCCTTTCTGATTTATGTTAATATCTCTGTGCAGGATGTAGATATGAAGTAGAATTCAGGAGGCCTCAAAATGGATGGTTAAGAATATCTGGTGATTAGAATGGGCAGTAGCTCCATATTGTTAAGGGTATGGTTATACATATGTTTGAGATTTGAAATAAAAAATAAAAAAGATGATCAGATCTTGAACCTCTAGATTCTTGATCTGATCTGTAGTTAAGCTGATTCTCAAAACAGAAGTAAAGAAGGGGCATTCTAGAAAAAATCGTTCTCTATTGTTCTAATATAAAAAGAAACAACTTATATAGAATTATATAGTTACTGGATTGACCAATTACTCTAGTTATTGGAGGATTTTTAACAACAGATATATTTTCAGAATCCTTGTAATAGTTCTAGCTAGATAAATGATTTAAAACTAGAAAGACTTCTATTTCTACAGTCAATAATATTTGTAAAATATAATAGTCTCAAACACTTTTATTTTAGAAAACACAATTTAAATATGTTAGTGTAGCACAATGCTTCATATAAATTCTATCCATCAGCACAGCAAACACCGCCCCAGAAAAGGATCCCATTCTCTGCAAAAACTAATTACCTTAGATTTAAAATTAAATATCATTTTAAATGCATCAACTTGCTCATGAGAAGTGTGCCTGCTATTGCACTTTCTGGTTTTATACAAAGCCCAATTTCACTCTGAAACTGTACATCTATCCTTTTAAAACTTAGATGTTTTTCAGACTATCATATTAAATGAGAATTTTTTCATGAGATTTTGCCCATGCAAAAGGTTATTAAATTCAACAGTGAATAACCTTTGGGGAAGTAAAACTACTTTATAAATCACAGGCCTTTGTGCATGTCTGACCATAGTTTGCTAATTCATGCATTTCTTCTAGGTTAATCCATACATTTTGTGGTTAATATAGAAAAATATTACATATATATGTAATATATATGTGTATATAAACTCTAAAGTAGTACAAGTAAGGAGGTATATAGAGAAAGAGTCCAGGTGAAGTTACTCTTGTGTTACTTTATATTTTTTATGCCAAACCCCTATCTGCATCTCGGGACCCCTCTTTGATGTCAAAACACATGTGGACCCCTCCTGACTAATCATCAATCTTCTGCTCTTGTTGAATCTCTCCTAGGCCCATGCTCTATTTACATGGCTCTTAAGAACTTGCTACCATCCTACTGAAAAGGGTCAAAGATGAGGCTTAAGAAGAGAAAAGAAAAAGGTATTTACTCTTTTCAAGAGTTTAGCTAAGTTGCTTCATGGCATTCCTTCCTCAGCACCCATTTTATTTGTCCAACAGTCCTTAGGGGGCCTCGAGCTGACACCAGCCCCCTCATGCAAGTGCATGCCCTAGATAACAGCCTGCAGAGTTACAAGTAAATGCAAGTTCCTGACATGACACCCCCAACAGCCCTGGTGATCAGCAATCTCCCTCACCTCCCAGGGCCTTCCCCTCATGCACTTCTTAGTAAGACCCCTATAGAGTTGATCAAAACCCCACTTTTTTATTTTATTTGAATTTACCAATTTGGCCTTAGCTTGAAAACCTGAAAGCATTCCACCCCTGTGCCTCATGGTCCTGCCTCTCTGTCTTCCTGCACCTGCCTCTACCTCCCAGTGTGGCCCCTCCAGTATATAGACTCTTTCTCTATATACCTCCTTACTTGTACTACTTTAGAGTTTATATATACATGTATATTACATATATATGTAATATTTTTCTATATTAACCACAAAATACCTCCAGTGTACTTCCTCCCCAGCCTTGAGTAATAAGCGTCTTCATTTCAGTTACTCTTGTAGTCTTCTGTTGAGCCATGGCTTATCCTCCAGCACCTCGTGTTACACTTAATAAGTGCTAATTAAAAAATATATATATAACATCTCTTTGTCATATAAAGAGGTAAGCCATTTGCTTCATGCACATTTTTCTCTGGGGCTCACCTGAATTTCTGCCTGAGTCTCTTAGGCTTCAGGCCCAATCCAAATAGAGAGAGGCCCTGGGCAGATCTTTAACAACATTCATTGAGAAAAATCAGTCCTCATCATTGGAAAAATCTAATAGGTATATGTCAACATACCATGGGAATAAAACAACTTGTGCTCCATTGTAAAGTCACAAGTCATCATTGCTTTAGATGTCATGATAGCACAACTGTAAGCACGGCATTTTTAATAAATTTTATATTGTTTTAACTGAAAAGCTAGGGGCAATTGTCAAGCCACTCTGGTTCCCTTTCTTAACGTTCCCCTTGAATACTGAAGTGTTAGGGGATAATACCCAGGATACCTCTATCTGTAGGTGGTATCGGCAGCAATAAAATGAGATGTGGTAAAATTCTATGTTTTGAAGTCACTGTCTCAGTACATTTTTAATTCCTCCCCTTGGACAGGCTTATGCAGATAGATATGCAGACTCCATGTTTTTCAGATATAACTGGCCTTAAATAACGGGTGAAATCTGAAAATTAAAGTCAGATCAATATTTGGGTTTACTGTTTTACTTAAAATTCTCTGTTTCACTGAACATAATACCCTCTAGGTCCATCCATGTTGTTGCAAATGGTAAGATTTCATTCTTTTCAATGGCCGAGTGCATTGTATATATGTACCACAGCTTGTATATACCTGAAACTAATACAAAATAATATAAAATGTAAGCTGCAATTGAAAAAAAATTAAACAAACAAAATCTGCATATAACAAGTCTGATTGTACTTTTAAAATTTGTTAAATGAGCATAACTGGAGCTGGATTATTTTGTGTATCGAATTCATTGATGTGGCATGGAATATTAACTTAAATCACTATGCAGTGCTAATTATTATTTAGAGCAGCTGAAATCATCTCTCACACAGCAAGGGCTTACTGTCCTCTTATAGCACCTATATTTCTCCATCCTTTTCTCCTATGGGCTAAAATATCAAAAGTTTTATTTTAAAATATAATTCTACAGTTTGGAAGCACTAATTCAATAGCTATTACAGTCCATCAAAAATGGGACTTTTAACCTGATAATGTTTGTCGACTGTGGCTATTTTGACACATAATTTATAAATATATACTATAAAATTACCATGCATGGAAAGGCAACACAAGCCAGGTAGAAATGAGGTTGAAAACTAGTGTCCAGGGAAACAAGTACCGATTTCCTTTCTTGGTCATCTAGAATATTGTTTAAACATTTAAGTATAAAATTCATGATGAAGAGAAGTCCTAAGAAAATATGAAATTTAACTTCTTGTAACAATTAGATTTGACAATGTAGAAGGACATGGCATGGTTTTCAGAGAGCAACCATCCATAGAAGCTGAATATCAGTTCCCACTAGATGTATACTCTTTAATTTGCCACTATTCCCAATGTGACCTCTTGCTTTTCCACTAAAGTATATTATCTGTCTGGTGTGGATTAGAGTCTCTTAACTTCAATTTGAAATGCACTAAAAAAGAAATTCTAATGAATCCAGGTAGGCCAGTTATTAGCCACTATTCTAATGTTTTATGTCTAAGGCCTTGGGAGCAAATGACTTAACCGTGCTTATATAGTCTATCTGAGGCATGTAGGTTAAAGGAGTGTAGAAAAACTTTTCTCTACATTGGACCACTTAGGAAAATATCCTATGATGACGCTGCAACAAGGTATGGCATGGTGAACTCTCAATTTTTGTGTCAGGTGCATGTCCACAACAATTAGGCCAGAGCAAGTGTAGGCAAGGAGAGGGAAGACATTGTTCATGAAACCACGCAGGTTATACAAGTAGCCCTGGTATATTGGGGATTTATGTTCAGTTGTAGACCCAGAAGTGCAGTGTGAACATAAGTGAAAACATTTCAAAGACTCCCACTGAAGGAGGAAAAGAAAGGAAGAATCAGATCCTGATTTATAAATGAAATGGAGCAACTTGAGATCATCTTTGTAAAATCTTGACTTTAAGGCAGAGATGATGTAGCAGTAAGAATAAAATAAAATCTAAATAAACATAATGGAACATAAGCAGAACAGGCCCAGTAGTATTCAGTAAACGCCAATTAGCTAACAGAACAGTTAAAGGGCTTACAATTTCTTTCCTTATGTGTAGAGCAGCCATTCTCAGCACTTGGAATGACTGGCAGACAGTAAGCAGTGCTGGGTTTCTGGGTTAAACAGAGAGAGGGTGTAGCTCAACACACTAGGAAGCCTATCAGGAAAACAGGAGCAAGGTGTACACACTCCTATATAAAACAAAACGATCTCCACACAACACACATGCCAATTGTCTTTAGTAATTTTAGCATTAACACAAGTCAAAAATGTGTCCATGAGGGAGACAGCTTGGAGAGCGAGCTGTGTGACAGGGTCACCTTCCTCTTGCTTGTGCTCCATGTTGAGCGGAGTTTCTCCATTTCAGCCCCGTTGACATTGTGGGCCAGATAATTCTATGGTTGCTGTTGATGGTGGGATGCTATCCTGCAGACTGCAGGTGTTTAGGAACATCCTGATCTCTAACCGCTGCGTGTCAGCCACACTCTCTTTTCCCTCCCCGACTTGTGAGGACTCAGATGGGCTCCAGACATCCCCACAGAGCTGTGGATGCAGAGCATGATGCTAAAGAAATCTCGATACTTTATAGGAAAGCCAAGCAAATATAAGAAGTTCTAAATTTCTGCTAATTCAAAGTGGTTTTTCCTGTCATTCCATCCTATGAAGGTGGTTGTTTGTTTGTTTGTTTTTCATAAAATTCCAGTTCAATGTCTTCAGAATCACTAAGTAAATCATGCTAACAACAATATGATAGAAAAGGATTTAGTCATTAAAATGCTATAGTAGAATGTTTGATGTCATAGAAAATATTCACAGAATATTAATAGGTAGGGAAAATTATGGTACACAACAGTCCTGGAATGCCCTTTTTGGGAGAGGAATGTCTATTAGGTGTGTGCAGTGAGGGAAATATATTGGCTGCAGATTGGCCAATTATTCTCTCACCCAGAAACACTATGATAGTTCCCCTTATATCCACAGAAAATATGATTCGAATCCCCAGTGGAGGCCTAAAACCTCAGATAGTACCCAATCCTCTACATACTATTTTTTCCTATACATACCTATGATAAATTTGATTTATAAATTAGGCAATCTTATGGGTAGATGTGTTCTTACTATGGATCTTAGCAACCTCAGTGCACAATTTTTTATTTTATTTTATTTTTTTAGTAAGTTGAGAACTTCACCTTTTCATTTGAGGAAAGTACATCTTCTTTTTTGATATAGCTTAATTGTCAGCATCACTATTCTTCACTTTGGGGCCATTATTCAGTAAAATAAGGGTTACTGGGCACACTACTATGATATTCAATTAAATAACTACGAGGGCTACTGAGTGACTCATAGGCAGGAGCTGTACACAGAGTGGAGACCCTAGACAAAGGCATGAGTCACCATTTTGCAGGAGGGAGGGAGCGGGACTGTATGATATTTCATCATGGTACTCAGGCCATACACAATTTATTTTATTTTTTAAAAATATATTTTTATTGATTTTAGAGAGAGGAAGGGAGAGGGAGAGAGAGATAAAAACATCAATGATGATAGAGAATAATTGATTGGCTGCCTTCTGCACACCACCCATGGGGGATCAAGCCTGCAGCCAGTCATGTGCCCTTGACTGGAATCAAATTTGGGACCTTTCAGTCTGCAGGCTGACGCTCTATCCACTGACCCAAACTGGCTAGGGCAGGCCATGCACAATTTAAAACTTATGAATTGCTTATTTTGGTACATTTCTATTTAATATTTTTGGCTTTGGTTGACTGTAGAAAATGAAGCCATGGAGAAGCAGGCTGGGCTACTGTACTAGGAGAACCTTTTTCTAATTCATGATTTTCTCTGTGCAGCCACATGGAACATTGAAGTAGGAGAGTCAATATAGATATGCAACTTCATAACATAGAACTTCTCATTCAGTTGTTTTGACAGTTGAAGAAGCAAAAGTTTGGAGTGTGTCACAAATTCTTAAACTTGTAGGTTATGATATTCTTATTTATATGTAAATAAAGGAAACCTTAATTCCTTCAATCATTCTTTTGACTACATGTGGCTAATGCCCAGAAACTCCTGTAAAACTCTGTATACTTTGAATGAAAGTTACTATTATATATATTCCTGCCTTGCTATTAAATACAGAAATCAACATGGTATCCTTGGGCAGGATCCACAAAGGGCATTCTTTGAAGTAATAAATTAATTTATTTATGAGACATTTGGGAACTCATGTTGGGTTTGCAGATAAAGCTATACAGTATATTGCATTACATCTTATTGACATCAGTGACCATTAAGGTCACCTGGGTGTTTCCCCTGCCTTTTAAACGTTGTCCCTGCTTCTGCACAACAGGAGGTATTGTGATAGTGTCTACATATTCATAACTGTGAAATATTTATATCTTTGAAGTTGAACATGGGAGTAGTTTATGTTGTCAGTTTTGCTTCTGGTTATATTACATGCTAATAATGGGTGATGTTAAGTGAGTGTGTGTGTTGGGGGTCAAGGGGAGGGCACATACATGTCTGCTCCAAAATTTTAATTCTAGATTTATTTTATGGCATTAAGATCAATTTAATTTTAATCTTGACTTACCTTCTCACATTGTCTAAAATGTTATTATTTTGCCCTGGCCAGTGTGGCTCAGTTTATTGGAGCAATATACCAAAATGTCTTGGGTTTGATTCCTGGTCAGGGTACATACCCAGGTTTTGGGTTAGATCGCTAGTTGGTCCTGGTGGGAATCAACCAATTAATGTTTCTCTCTCAATCCATATTTCTCTGTCTCTCCCTTCCTCTCTTTAAAATCAGTTTAAAAAATTGGAAAAATAAATGAATAAATAAAAGTTTATATTTTATGAATAGGAAAACAGTAATTTAAAAATAATAAATATGATGAAATATTTTAGAAATAGAGTTGGTGGTTGTACCAACTTGTAAATGTAATAATTGGTATTGAATTGTCCACTTTAAATGGTTAATTTCATTTTATGTAAATTTCACCTCAATAAATAAATTGTTCATTGAGTTTAAAAAAATGTAGAAGAAGGTGTGTGTATTTGTGGTTATCTTCCATATACACTGAGTGGCCAGATTATTATGATCTCTGAACGCATAATAATCTGGCCACTCAGTGTATATCCTATATAATAAAAGGCTAATATGCAAATTGTCCCCTCGACCAGGAGTTCGACCAGCAGGCAGGCTGGCCAACTGCCCATGTCCCCTCCCCCTGGCCAGGCTGGCCAGATCCCACCCATGCATGAATTCATGCACCAGGCCTCATATATATATATATATATATATATATATATATATATATATATATATATATGTATATATATATGTATACATATACACACACACACACACACACACACACACACACACACACACACACACACACTGAGTGGCCAGATTATTACGCATTCAGAGATCATAATAATCTGGCCACTTAGTGTATAATAGATAACAAAGACAATCAGAAGTCAGGAAGTATCAAACAAAACAGATTCACCGTGTGTGTGTGTGTGTGTGTGTGTGTGTGTGTGTGTGTGTGTGTATATATATATGGATTTCTACTGCTGACCTGTTTTGTCAGCCACTGATCTAAACCAAACTCTCATTTAGTATAAAAGAAGAAAAAAAAAAGACTCTAAGGCCAAAACAAATGTGTTGTTGTTATTTTCCAAAGTCACATTGCAACAAAGCCAAAAGTAGAATTCTTATCTCTCCAGTCCCAAGTAGATATCCTATTCTAAACAAATATGATCAGCACAGTTTCTGTGTGTGTTACAACAAAGAACGGACTAAGATGGTATTTGTTTATGGGATGATGTAAAGAATCTACCAGTGAAGAGTGTCACCTTTTAAACCTCACAGCAATTCCTGTCTAACCAAGATATGCCCTAGATATTTTCATACCAAGGAAAAATTCCAAACTTGACCTTGGATTTACAAATGCCATCAATTCAGCATTTTGGTTACAGAAAACGAGAGCAGCAGCAGTGATTAAGGTACAGGGTGAGCACATGGTATGTTTTATTAATATCTACTTAAAATGTGTGCGGCATATAATGCTGCTTGACACGTGGCCAAAGGACTGTGGTGCAAAGATTTTAAAAATGCAAAGAAAAGCAGATGGGAAGTTCTGATTCCAAAGTAAATGAGTTGCCTTAGGCTTTGATTATAGGCTTCTTCCTTCTTAACTGTTTACAGGAAAATGACGTTTGGTGTTTTATAGGTTATGTGTCTGCAAATTCAAATCCCCAAAATGTATTTCTCAAAATACTCCTCCAAAGAACTAATGGAAAAGGAATAAAGAAGTCAGGGCTTGTGTGACTCCTTCCTGACTTTTACTAAAAGGTATTATGATAGAGGATAAAGGTTGTCTACTATCCTACAGGAAATTCTGCATTGTATTAAGGTGTTCTAATTACTATTGCTGCATAACCATACCCAAAATGCAGTGCTTTAGAGAAATAATTTTATTGTGTTAATAGATTTTGTAGGTCAGGAATTTGTATTTCCCCTCTTCCCCCCAGCTTTATCGAGATACTAGAGGCCCTGTGCACAAAATTCATGCATGTGGGAGGGGGGGAAAGAGGAAGTTCCCCTCAGCCCAGACTGAACCCTCTCCAATCTGGGATCCCTCTTACAATCCTGGACTGCTGGCTCCTAACTGCTCACCTGCCTGCCAGTCTGATCACCCCTAACCACCTCTGCCTGCCGGCCTGATAGTGACTCACTGACCCCCCTGCTGGCCTGGTCACTCCTAACTGCCCCCCTTGCCAGCCTAGTTGCCCCTAACTGCTTCCTCCCACTGGCCTGGTTGTCCCTACTGACACTCCTACTCTCCTGGTCGCCCCCAACTGCCTCTCCACCAGCCTGGTCATCCCCCCCGACGGCCTGGTTGCCCCTCACTGCTCCTTCCGAAGGCCTGGTTGTCCCACACAGCCTGCTGTTTGGTCATTTGATCATCCCTCACTAAACCCCCTGCTGCCCTGGTTGCTCCACGTAGCCTGCTGTTCAGTTGTTTGGTCATCCCTCACTAAACCCCCTGGCAGCCTGGTCGCCCCACGCAGCCTGTTCAGTCTCCATATGGTTGTATCAGTCATGAAGGCCCCGGGCTTTTTATATATATGGATAATTAGTACACAACATCGTGCAAATTTAAAGTGTACAACGTGAAGATTTGAAATATGTATATACTGTGAAATTATTACCGCATTAGGGTTAGTTAATATAACCATCATCTCACATAGTTAACATAATTTAGGAGGGAGAATAATTTTTAATATCACCTCGTTCAGCACAAATGAAAATGCTATACAAGAAATATGAATTTAGAAGTGATTAGGGGCCAGGTGGAGCCTCTTTCTTGAAGAGACACACAGACTTCTGGCCTGGTCCGCCTTTTATTTATTTGAATACACATTTTCCCTTTAGCAATGCCTACAGGCATGTCAAAGGTAAAGTTTGGTAAATAGTAAAAGGATTATCAGGTTAGGGAATTGCCTTGAGCCACCACTATCTCAACACGAACAATCAGTGCTTAGTGTCAGCCCTGCTAACGACCAAGGTCCATCAGCCTTCCACATTCCTTGGTACACTCTCATGACAGTATCTGCAAACAGTGGCTTTCCACACATAGGTTTTGTGTGTGTGTGGGGGGGAGGTGTGCAGGGGCATGATGGACATTCAAATTGTTGTGTGTGTTTTTTGTCAAATACTTATTTTCTTTAATTCTAATTTATATTATTATATTTTAATTTTCACTGCTAAATATACACTTTTTAAAAATGTGCTATTTGCATAAATCTGATATTAACTACTAATTTTTTCAAAAACAATGAATAAAATTTTCCAATACTTTAAGAATGTAATTTATGAGTAATGACCTCTTTCTATCTTCTTTAAATAAACACTTTGTAAAATAACATTTGAAGAGATATTTAAGCCTTTGAATTTTTTCTTTGTAAAGCTATTTTGTGATATGTGTAATGTAGTGTTTGTGATTTCTGATGCATTAAACTTTAAAAACAGAAATGATATCCTTGCTATTACCCCCAGAGTAAAAAGAAAAGTAGACAGCAAGAAGAATACATTAGAGCCCATGAATGTCTCCGCATCACTATGTAAATGCCTACCAATGTAAGCACCTATGGCTGAAAATACATTTAAACAAATTAATAGAAAATTCTTCAGGTCCTCAGTAAAGGTCACTAATTACTCTGGTCCTGGCCGGAGGCAAAAAATGAATAGCTGAATGTAGATTGTGAAGACAGGTCACAAGAAAATAGAAATGTTTGTCAGCTAAAAATAATCATGAATGCATGATTCAAATAAGAGTATAAATTGAATGGAAGCTAAAATCCCATACTATGTTTTTTACTACATTTGGAAACCTGTGACTATTAAATCTCACTAAAATATAAATTATTTTAAAACTAAATATAAGATTAAGAAAAAGTAGCTAGTGATTGTAACCTATTCAAACACATTTCATTGCAATAGGTTATAAAATTATGAATATGGATAATGATTAGGATTTTGTTTTCTTAATGAACCTTTGGAAGTTATAAAGCTGCTATTATGCACTTTTTGGGCTTTCTGTACTGCCCTAGGTAAGCACTTAGAGGTTGATAATTGCCATCATGTCTAGATATTTATTACACATAAAATCTATACAAGAATCTACCACGCAGTGATGATACTAAGGTTTATTTTAATAGTCTTAGTCAATTGAAAAGTGAGTTCATTTACATAAAACAATGAATACTAAAATAAGGACCAATGGCAAAAATGAAGTCTCTGGCATAGACTAGAGTCCAACAGAGGTTCAGAAGGAAGAA
This sequence comes from Ia io, assembly GCA_025583905.1. NCBI lineage: Eukaryota > Metazoa > Chordata > Mammalia > Chiroptera > Vespertilionidae > Ia > Ia io. Next base: position 64,678,074 of record JAJQQW010000011.1, on the reverse strand, counting down.
CAACTAACCATGGGTTTATAATATAAATATAAATATATCCTTTATAGGTACAGTAGAGAATGGTGTGAGGCAGGAGCCCTTTTTGGGTTACATAGTTGTTATCAGTGGTTTTCTTCAGAGAGAGGCCAATTGTGTATGCTGACATCATATTAAAGAATTGAGTTATCATCCCTGCATTTCTTCAGGGATGGTAGTAACAAGAGGCTCTTACTTGGAAATAGGCTAAACTGAAACTAACTACTTCCAGTCAAGCAGTTCCCGAAGGTGGAATCAAAGAATTCAAAGGAAACTGCATCAATGGAGACAAGAAATAGCATTTGAAGGGGGGGGGGGGAGGGACACCTGAAAGGGACTTGATGCCAACTGTCAACTTTATGAGATGACTAAGGGTGGTTTCAATTAAATTTATCTAAATAGGTGAGCTTCTTAATTTAAATTAAACTACCTAAAAAGTTAAATATTTGATTTTGAAATGTAATAAAATTCACAATTTACTAATAAATTTAAAACACTGGGATTCACACTTGAAAAGCCATAAAATTTCATATAGCAGCCATAACACATTTCATCAGAGATCAACGTGAGGAAATCTTACAGACTAAAGAGACCTGAAAGTTACAGTTTTCCAAATGTGGTTAAAAAAAAAGTGTTGTGTTTTAGCTTTCATTCACTTTATTTATTATAATTTTAAAAATTAAAGTTTATTTAAACTAAAAAGCAAAAACAAAAAAGCAGTTTGCCCATCCATTTCTCCCAACCCCCAACTCCTTGCTTCTGCAACTACCAACCTCTATTTTCTTTTAGTTTTTTTTAATTTAATATAAATATAATAAAATATAATATAATATAAATAAAATATAAATATATAATAAAAATAGAAATTTAATTATATATATATTTCGGAGAGGAAGGGAGAGGGAGAGATAGAAACATCTATGTGATGAGAGAATCATTGATCAGCTGCCTCCTGCATGCCCCCTACTGGGAATTGAGCCCACATCCTGGGCATGTGCTCTTGACCAGAATTGAACCTGGGACCCTTCAGTCCGTAATCCAATGCTCTATCCAATGAGCCAAACCTGCTAGGGCTTGTTTGTTTTAGATTCCACAAATAAGAGTGATCATATGGCATTTGTCTCCTTTGTCTGATGTATTTCAAGTAGTCCATTCATGTTGTTGCAAATAGCAGGATTTCATTCCATTTTATAATATATATACTCAAAAACATACATACCACAGCTTCTTTATCCATTTATCCTTAGATGGCCACAGGTTATTTCTATGTTGTGGCAATTGGAAATATTACAGCTCTAATCATGCAGGAACAATTATATTTTCAAGTGAGTGGTTTTTTGTGGTTTTTTTTTTTTGTGTGTGTTTTTTTTTTCCCCCCCATTGGATAAATACACAGAAGTAAAATAGTTGGGTCATGTGGCAACTCTATTGTTAATTTTTTTTGAGTCTCCATACTGTTTTCCAAATTGGCTGCACCAGTTTAACCTTTCCCTCAACAGTGCACAGGAGTTCCCTTTTCTTTGTCAACCCTTTTAACGTCTTGTCTTATTGATACCAGCCATTCTAAGGATCCAAGATGGTGGTGGAGTAGGTGGAAGGTACACTCACCTCATCCTAGAATGAAACTAGAATTACAACTAAAATATAGAACAATCAACCTGAATTACCAACTGAAGACTAGCTGAACAAAAGTCTTATAACCAAAGATTTATAGAAATGCCACATCAAGACTGGTAAGAGGGGCAGAATCCTGGAAAATGGCTGGCCTCGCTCCCATGGGAGTTGGCTGAAATCCTGGAGGAATACCTCAGCTTCAAAGGTTCCTCCTGAGGAGTGTGGGGTCTCACCCTCATGCCAGGCTCCCCAGCCCAGAGCTGTAAAAATCTGGCAGTAAAAATCAACAGGGAATCTGTCCACCAGGTAGAGACAGGGCAAAGGGACAGGTACCTCCTTAAAGGCCCAATGCACAAAATCCGGTTTGTAGCCATTCACCCTGAGTTCTGGCTGACTGAGGGCAGAAGGGCAGACTGAGTTGTGTGGCTCTTGGACAGAGGCCATTTTTCCCTCATATGCCTGTCTAATGCAGAGCTTTCCCTTCACATGGCCAAATCTTAGTCTGTTTGGCCTGATGATTTCTTGGAATTCCAACCTACCATAAAGGTCTGAGGGCACCTGGCAGGTGGCATTTAGACTTGGTATACCCTAGGAGTTTTGCTGAGTGGCCTCAGGCCCAACCCTGGCACCAAGATTGAAACTATTCCAGTTTGGTGAACACAACTCACATCTACCTGGTGACTCATTGAGAAGCTACCTCATACAACTCAGGTACCTCAGAGGCTCTATCAGCAACTGAAACTAACAGGCAGCCAGCAGGCTGAGTAAGGTGGAGGCGTATCTTCGGGGTCCCTTGAACTTGGTGCTGGTGAAAGCCAACTTGGGTGCACAGCTTGGTCTTCCCCGCCCCCCGCCCCCACCCTCACACACACAGAGCTAGCAGATGCAGCCACAAACTGGATTGCTTTGTAGCTCTAAACAGGTGGCCCAGGCCAATCACAGGTAGTGTCTGACATTGACCTGCACCAGAGATCCTCCCAAGAGGACCTAGAACCAATGCACCCAGTGGACAGCTTCCAATAACATCAGAGCAGGACCCAATTACCTTCACAAATTACATATCCAAAGGAAGATCTTGAAAGGCACCCTGTTGAGACAAATTCTGCTTAGTGTGCCCAGTACCTACATAGCAGCTTGTGCACTGTGGTTGAAGTCCATTCTCACGGTCATCCAACCTGAGGGTTGACTCCATGCATGAATGGGCCAATAGAAATCAAGACTCATTGCAACAGGAAGGATCACATAATCCACCCAAGGGACATTGCTGGAGCTCCCTGCTCAGGTGTTTAAGGAGAATGCACCACTGGTTTTCAAAGAACAACTAACAAGACTTGGATACATAACAGACCTATAAAATACACAAAAACAAACACAAAGAGTCAGCCTACATGAGGAGACAAAGAGATACACCCCAAATGAAATAACAGAAGAAATGTCCAGAAAAAGAGATAAATGAAATGGAGGCAATGTATTTACCATGTATAGAGTTTTTAAAAAAAATCATTGCAAGTATGCATAAGGAATTTAGTGAGAAATACCACAGCATGAAAAATGACATAGAAAACATAAAAACTAACCAGTCAGAAATGAATAATACAATACCTGAAATGAAGAGTACATGAGAAGGAATAAACAGCAGGTAGATGAAGCAGAGTATCGAATCAATGATTTGGAAGACAATGTAGCAGAAAACACCTAAGAGCAGCAAAAATAAAAAAACAAATTGTTAAAAATGAGAATAGTTTAAGGGACGCTTGGGACAACATAAAACAACAACATCACAGGGGTTTCAGAAGAAGAAAAGAGAGAGCAAAACTTTGATAGTCTATTAAAGAAATAATGTTTGGAAACTTCCCTAATCTGATGAAGGAAAAAGATGGAGGATTCTAAAAATAACTAACCACCAGCAACTTGTCAGCATATCTCTAGGCAAAGGGAGAAGGGGGAAAGAGTTTCTGGTGCATTCTACCCCCACCACCTCCAGCCTTCATCCCAGCCCATGCAGCAGGTGGAGCTCCACCCAAATGACCTATTGTGCAATTGAAGACTTGACATAGGAACAGAGATGATAGCAGAAGCTTCATATCTCCTCCCACCACAGTGATCCTGAGGTCAGCAGGGCTGCCAGCCCGTTTCACAGGTAAAGAAACTAAAGCTCCATGAAGAGTAAATGGCCAGAGGTGCCCAGCACCCAGCCAAGGCATATGTGCTCCCCTTCCCAGGAATCAGAGGGCCACAAAGGGTTAATGCCAGCCCTCCGTCATGGTGATGCCAGGAAGGAGACCCATGTCCCAGAGCCCAGCACTGTCATGACCTCCAGTCTCACCCATGGTGACAGCACTTTCTCTCTTCTGTCTCTGCCCCTGGAACCCTGCTCTGGACTTGACCTCACCCAAACATGACTCTTCTCTCCCTCTTCCATCAAGAACCTATTGTGTGTAGATTAGGGACCATCAGGGCTGAGAAATGTGTATGAATGAGAAATGCATTCCTTCAGACCATCCTCTCAGCAAGGGCCAGAGAGGGCCCGAGGAGGGCAGCACTGTCCCAGGGCGCAAGACAGGCCAGGCCCCCACTGTACATGGTGTCAATTCTAGGGGATGGCAGGAGGAGGGAGAGGGAAAGGTTAAATGTCCTGGCGTCAAAAGATTTGTACAAGAGGAACAACGTTCCCTCTGGGCTTTTCCATTGCCATCGAAAGACCCAGGCTGGGCCAAATTATATAAATTTATTATAACACTTCATCTGTAAAATGGGCCGACATTGCCACTGCTGTCTCTTCCCAATAAAGTTGTGCATATGAGCGGGAGGTTGTGCAGGTCAGAGAGGGAGGTTGTGCAGGTCAGAGGGTTGTGCAGATCATGCACAGGACTTGTGAGGATCACAACCTGATTTATGCAGTGAAGGGACAGGAACAGGCAGAGAGGAAATGAAAAGTTGCTCCAGGTGGGAGAGACTCAGAAACATAAAATGTGTGATTCATGCTGGAGATGAGGTTCAGTGCGATTACAATATTATTTTCCTAGAGAGATGACTCCTTTAATTTTGCTGGAGTTATGGGCTTTGTACAGTAAACCAGAGACTATTTTTATCAACCTAGGCAAGGAAAACGAGGGCCCAATCCCCGGGCTGCTGACTGGGAAGTGATTTATTTGAAACAAAGGTTGACCTTTGCTGATAACAGAGTCTGAAGGGGGCCCTGGGCCCTGCTCTTGTCTGAGCTCAGCACAGCAGTCCTCAGTGACATGGGGACAGCTGAGGGCACCTGGCCTCGGCTAAGCCAGGTCCAGCCACACAAAAGAAACAAACACCCGGCAGGGCAGGCAGGACATCCTCTCCAGCATTTCTGGGTCACCAGCCCTCCGGCCTGGAGTCACAGAGTCCTAGGCAGCAACACCTGAACTACCAGCGAGCAAAATAGACACTTTGTGCCTGACATCTGCCAGACCAGTCATACACTTCCCATTCAGGGTCACATGGCGCAGAACTCATCAAACAGACCCGCTCTGCAGAACAGTTGTATGTGGGTTTTCTCAACAGCGCTCACACTGTTTGGAAGATGAAACTCATCCCTTTGCAGAATTGCTGTTGGATTTGCTGGAGTTTCCTGACCAAGAAGAAACAGCACTTCCCTGTGGACAGCATGTCTGCCTCTCCTCTTTCCAAAGCACCTGCTTTCTTAACCCCAGGGAGGCCATCCAGACACGCATCAGTCTCTCCCTGAACCAGTCCCCTGGAACCTCAAAAGCAACCAGGAGGGGAGTTAGTGGGGGGCTTTGGGAGGGGCTGACCCACACACCAGCTCCCCCCGCAGGCTTGAAGCCAGGAGCAAAGAGCATGGGAGCTGCCCCACATTTAATGGTCACAATTCCTGGTCCCCAAGTAAGAAGTGAACCAGAGCTCAAGGATCTAGGATAAACAGCGCATGCACAGCCCTGAGATGGGGTCCCCTGTCACCACCGGAAGCAGTACCAGGCGGGTGAACATGAGATGAGGTGTCAGGACCACTGCCAGTCAGCTGGCCACCAGAGGCCTGAGGGCTGGCTAGTGGGGAAAGGGGGACAGGAGGCACATCTAGTGTGAACCGGGTCAGCTGTCAGGATCCTCTCCCTCTCTGAGGCAGCTTAAAAAGCAGCTACTGCATTTCTGAGCCAAAAATTAAGACACGGGTTTTGACAAAAAATATATTTTTTTTCATTTGTGAATTTATATATTTGGGATGTCCTAAAGAGGTTTTAAAAACCATATGTATTTATATGTGAATGAATAAGGTTTATTACAAAAATAAAATTTTATGAAATCAGAAAAGAGCCCTTCACTCCCGAACTCACTGAACACATGTGTGCCCCTCTGTGTCCCTCCCTGGACCTGGGTCCTTGCGGGCAGGGCCTTCACAGTTTGCCTTTCAGGAGCTGAGAGGGGCTGGGAGACAGACAGGAGAACAAGAACCACACTTTATTTCAGAAGATACCTAAAGCCATGGAGAAAGCAGGCTTGGTGATATGACGAGGGCGTGGCAGGAACTGTATGGTTTCCTATTGCCACCCTAACAAATGACTGCAAATGGAGTGGCCCTCACCACAAAGTGTGTGATCACAGGTGCTGTGGGTCAGAAACCTGAGGCAGATGCATCCAGCTGAGCTCCTCCCTGGAAGGTCTGGGAGCCCCTGTTCCCTGCTCCTGGGGCACTGGAAGAATCCCCTCCTTACAGAGCAGTTTCCTTCTGTGTCCCTGCCAAAGCCACGCCCAGTTCCAGGGCCTCCAGAAAATCTTGGCTCCTGGTCCCTTCCTCCAGCCTCAATTTCCTCCAGCCAGCAACTCAGATTGAGCCCTCCCTCAGCATCTGTGACCCACCCTCTCGCCCACATCCCACTTTCAAGAACACATGGTTACTGAGGGCCAGGACCTCGGGGTGGAGCTGCACCTTCTGTACATTCTGTAGAGGGTCTGGGGTTTGTTGGTGCTGAATAAATGTTCATTCAGTAATTTAATAAAACAACCACACAAGAACCCCTAGTTACATTGGCCCACCTGGCTGACCTCGAGTGGTTGCCAGATTACCTCTATGACCTGTCTTACCATTGTGACCTGTCTTAGCACTGTGACCTGTTGCCAGCTTATACCCCACACGCCTGGGTTGAGGCCTCTTCAGTGTGACACCCCAAGAGACTCAGGGAAGGGCTCCCCAAGATCTTGTCATATTTAACTCAGACTTGGCTGTTGAGACAGAGCCTGCCACGAGAGCCAGGCTGGTGCAGGAGATGGCAGGCAGGAGAGGGCGGGCGGGAAAATAAAGGGTGGGTTGAAAATTCTATCACAAACATGAAGGCTTTTAGGCACGAGAATAAGGTGATCTGGTTTATATTTTTTAAAGATCACTCGGTGATTTGACATTTGAAATGATATTTGACATGTGTCTTGAGAGCCAGGCAGGATTTAGGCAGATGAAGACGGCGAGATGTGCTTCAGGTACAGACAGTGGACACGGCCTGGAGGCAGGACAGATGAACACTGGGGACTGGAGTACATACCTCTCAGAGCCTGTGAGTGATGGGACAGGGCAGGGAAACAGAACACCCTGCATGGAGGGACCAGGGCAGGGAGAGAGGGAACACTCCATGGAGGGTTCAGGGCAGAGGGAGGAGGGGACCCTCCATGGAGAGGGCAGGGCAAGGGGAGAGGGGACTCTCCATGGAGGGGGCAGGGAAGGGAGGAGAAAGAACCCTCCATGGAGGGGTTGGGGCAGGGGGGACGGAGAACCCTCCATGGAGTAGGCAGGGCACAGGGATAGGGATCCCACCTTTGAGGGGACAGGATAAGAGGGAGGGGGCACCCTCCATGGAGTGGGGAGAGGGGACTGTTAATGGAGGGACAAGACAGGGAGCAAAGTGTCCTCTCCATGGAGGAGAATGGGCAGGGGTATAGGGATCCCCACTTTGAGGGGGGAAGAAAGTGGGTCAATGGACTGTCCATGGTGGGAGCAAGACATGGAGGACAGGGAACCCTTCATGGAGGGGAATAGGCAGGGGAATAGGAATACCCCTCTAAGGGGACAGGGCAAGGGGGAGAGAGCACCCTCCAGAAAGTGGAGACAGGGGACCCTCCATGGAGGGGACAAGAAGGGGAGATAGGGGTCCCTCCATACCAGATAAGAGGAGGGTCTCTTATCTCCTCTCCTTGTCCCCTATATGGAAGGTCCCCCGTCCCCACTTTCTGGAGGGTGCTCTCTCCCCCCTGCCCTGTCCCCTCAGAGGGGGATTCCTATTCCCCTGCCTATTCCCCTCCATGAAGAGTTCCCTGTCCTCCATGTCTTGCTCCCACCATGGACAGTCCATTGACCCTCATTCTTCCCCCCTCAAAGTGGGGATCCCTATACCCCTGCCCATTTCCCTCTATGGAGAGGACACTTTGCTCCCTATCCTGTCTCTCCATTGACTGTCCCCTCTCCCCATTCTATGGAGGGGGCTCTTGCCGCCCTGCACTGTCCTCTTAAAGGGAGTTCCCTATTCCTCTGTCAATTCCCCTCCATGGAGGATCTCCTTACCACCCCCCCCCATCCTCTCCATTGAAGGTCCTCTGTCCCCACTCCATGGAACTTGTCCCTCCCTCTTTCCTGTCCCCTCAAAGGGGGATTCCTTGTACCCCTGCCCATTCACTGCTACGGAGGGTCCACTTTACTCTTTGTCTTATCCCTCCATGGAGGGTCCCCTATCCCCATAGGGATATGGGCAAGGGTACAAAGAAACCCCCTAGGAGGGAACAGGGCAGGGGGGGGGGGGTATCATCCATGGAGTGGGGAAAGGAGACTCTCAATGGAGGGGACAGGGCAGGGAGAAAGGGGACTCTCTAAGGAGGGGAATGGGCAAGGGATAGGGATCCCCTGTTTGAGGGGGCAATGAAGGCAATAATTGACTGTCCATTGCAGGAGCAAGGCATGAAGGACAGGGAACCCTCCATGGAGGGGAATAGGCAGGGGGACAGGGAAACCTTTTGGAAGAGACATGGTAGAGGAGAGAGGGCACCCTCCACAGAGGACAGGGCAGGGGGAAATGATTCTCCCCATGGAGGAAAATGGGCAGGAGTACTAGGAACCCCACTTTGAGGGGACAGGTATGGGGTGGAGGCACCCTCCATGGAGGGGGGACAGGGGACACTCCATGGAGGGACAGGACAGGGACAGGGGACCCTCCATGAAGGGGAATGGTCAAGGGGATAGACATCTCTCTTTGAGGGGACAGGGCAGGAGGGAGGGAGCATTCTCCATGGAGAGGGGACAGGGGACCCAAAAGGAGAGTCCCCTACCTCCTCCTCTTGTCCCCTCCATGGCACGTCCCCTACCCCTCCTCTATGGAGGGTTCTCTCCCCCCTGCCCTGTCCTCTCAAAGGGGGGATCCCTATCCCTCTGACCATTCCCCTCCATGGAGAGGACACTTTGCCTCCTGCCCTATTCCCCATGCAGAGTCTCTGGCCCCGACTCCACGGAGGGTGCCCCCTCCCTCCTGCCCTGTCTCCTCAAAAGGAGATCCCTATTCTCCTGATCATTCTCCTCCATGGAGGATCTCCTTCACTCTCCCCATCTTCTCCATTGAGGGGCCCCTGTCCACACTCCATGGAGGGTATCCCCTCTCCCTCAAAGGGGGGTTCCTTGTACCTTTGCCCATTCACTGCCATGGAAGGTTTCCTTTCCCCCCTGTTCTATCCCTCCATGAGGATCCTCTGGGACATGGGCATTGTTAGGGGGATAAGGATCCCCTCTTTGTGGGGCCAAGGAAGGGTGGAAATGGACTGGCCATGGCAGGAGCAAGACATGAAGGGTAGGGAACCCTCCATAGAGGGGAATAGGCAGGGGGACAGGGAACCCCCTTTGAGGAGACAGGGTAGAGGGAAGAGATAGCCCTCCATGGAGGGACAAGGCATGGGGGAAAGGATCCTCTCCATAGAGGAGAATGGAAGGGGTACAAGGAACCCCCTTTTGAGGGACAGGCATGGGAGTGGGGGGCACCCCTCATGGAGGGGATATAGGAGACCCTCTATGTAAGGAACAGGGAGGAGGGAAGAGGATCATCCCTAGAGGGGAAAGGGCAGGGAGACAGGGAGCCTCTCTTTGAGGGAACAGAGCAGGGGGACAGGGGACCCTCCATTGAGGAAGAAGAGCAAGAAGGGCAATGCCATGCTCCCTCCATGGAGGCTAACCTCTCCCCTCTGCCTGTGGAGGAAAATGGGAAGGGGAATAGGGCACCCCCCATTTCTGAGGTCAGGAAAGGGGGAACAAGGGAATCTCCATGGAGGGAGCAAGGCAGGGAGCACAGGGACCCTCCATGGAGGGTAAAGGGCAGGGACAAGGAACCCTCTTTTAAGGGACAGGGCAAGGCCGGGGGAGCACCCTCCATGGAGTGGGGACAGGGGACCCTCCATGTAGGGGACAAGGAGGAGAGATGGGGACCTTCCATGGTGGTGAATGGAAGGGATACAAGGAATCCCCCTATGAGAGGATAGGGCAGGGGGAGGGAGCATTCTCAGACAGGGGACTCTCACTGGAAGGGGAGGGCAGAAGACATGGGACTCTCCATGGAGGGGAATGAGCAGGGGGATATGGATCCCCTCTTAGAGGAGAAAGGGCATGGGGGAAGAGCACCTTCCATAGAGGGGGACAGGAGACACACCATGGAGGGGACAAGGAGGGGAGATAGGAGACCCTCTGTGGTTAGTCAACTGTCCCCACTCCATGGAGGGTGCTCCTCCCTCCTGCCTTGCCCTCTCAAACCGGGATCCCAATTCCCCTGCCCATTCCCCTCGATGGAGTGTATCTTTTCCCCCCTCTCCATACACTCCATTGAGGGTGTCCCCTCTTTCTCCCTTGGTCCCTCAAAGGGGGGTTCCTTGTACCCTTGACCATTCAGTGCCATGGAGGGTCCCCTTTCCCCTTTGTCCTGTCCCTCCATGGAGGCTCCCCTGGGACATGGGCAGGGGAACAAAGAAACCCCCTTAGAGGGGACAGGCATGGAGGTAAGGGCCCCCATGGAGGGGGGATAGGGAACGCTCCCTGTAGTGGACAGGGAGTGGCAAAGAGGACCATCCCTGGAAGAGAAAAGGACAGGGGGGCAGGGGACCCACCATGGAGGAAGAAGGGCAAGAAGGGCAATGCCATGCTCCCTCCATGGAGGCTGCCCTCTCCCCTCTGCCTGGGGTGGGGGGTGGATGGGAAGGAGAATAGGGCACCCCTCATTTCAGGGGGCAAGAAAGGGAGAACCAGGGAATCTCCATGGAATGAGCATGGTAGTGAACACAGGGACCTTCCATGGAGGGGAATGGGTAGGGAGCTAGGGATCCCCACTTTGAGGGACGGGGCATGGGGGAGAGAGCACCCTCCACAAAATGGGGACAGGGAACCCTCTATGGAGGGAACAAGGAGGGGAGATGGGGGACCCTCCACAGTGATGAATGGGCAGGGGTACAAGGAACCCCTGTTTGAGGGGACAGGGCAGAGGAAGAGGCAACATCATGGAGTGGAGACAAGGGACTCTCAATGGAAGGGACAGGGCAGGGGACATGGGACTCTCCAGGGAAGGGAATGGGCAGGGGGATATGGATCCTCCTTAGGGGGTAGAGCAGGAGGTAGGGGGCACTCTCCATGAAGTGGGGACAGAGGACCCTCCATGGAGAGACAAGACAAGGGGAAGGGGACTCTCCATGGAGGAGAATAGTCAGGGGAATAGGTATCCCCCCTTTGAGGGGAAAGAGCAGGTGGAGAGCACCCTCCATAGAGTGGGATCAAGGGACGTACCATGGAGGGGACAAGGAGGGGCAATAAGGGACCCTCCATGGCTAATCCCCTGTCCCCACTCCATGGAGGATGTCCCCTTCTCTCTGACCCCTCAAAGGAAGGTTCCTTGTACCCTTTCCCATTCACTGCCATGGAGGGTCCCATTTCCCCCTTGTCCTGTCCCTCCATGGAGGGTCCCCGGAGACATGGGCAGGGGATCAAAGAACCTCTCTTTGAGGACACAGGCATGGAGGTGGGGGCAGCCCCATGGAGGAGGGATAGGGGACCCTCCATGTAGGGAACAGTGAAGGGGGGAAGAGGACCGTACCTGGAGGGGAAAGGGTAGGGGACAGGGAACCTCGTTTTGAAGGGTTAGAGCAGGGGGGAGAGGGGACGCTCCATGGAGGAAGGAAGGCAATGCCATGCTCCCTCCATGGATGCTGCCCTCTTCCCTCTGCCTGGGGTGGAAGGAGGGGGCAGGGGCATAGGGCATCCCTCATTTCAGGGACCAGGAAAGGGAAATCAAGGGAATCTCCATGGAATGAGCATGGTAGGGATCACAGAGACCCTCCATGGAGGGGAATGGGCAGGGGAATAGGGGACAGCGAGGGGGAAAGAGGACTGTCCCTGGAGGGGAATGGGTAAGGGGTCAGGGAACTTCGCTTTGAAGGGTCAGAGCAGGGAGGAGAGGGCACCCTACATGGAGGAAGAAGGGCAAGAAGGGCAATGCCATGCTTCCTCCATGGAGGCTTCCCTCTCCCCTAGCTCCCTGCCCATTCCACTCCACGGAAGGTCCCTGTGTTCACTACCATGCTCCATTCCATGGAGATTCCCTGGTTCTCCCTTTCCTGCCCCCTGAAATGGAGGGTGCCCTATGCTCCTGCCCATTTCCCACCCCCCTTAGGCAGAGGGGAGAGGGCAGCCTCATGGAGGGAGCATGACATTGCCCTTCTTCCTCCATAGAGGGTCCCCTGTACCCCTATCCTTTCTCCTCCATGAACAGTCCTCTTTCCTACTCCCTGTCCCCTACATGGAGTGGGCCCCTATCCCCCCTCCATGGGGGCCCCTACCTCCATGCCTGTCCCCTCTAAGGGGGTTCATTTGTTCTCCTGCCCATGTCCCAGGGGGACCCTCCATGGAGGGACAGGACAAAGGGGAAAGGGGACCCTCCATGGCAGTGAATGGGCAAGGGTACAAGGAACCCCCCTTTGAGGGACCAGGGAAGAAAGAGGGGACACCCTCAATGGAGTGGAAACAGGGGACCCTCAATGGAGAGGACTGGGAGGAGGGAAAGATGATCCACCATGAAGGGAAATGGGCAGTGGAATAGGGAACCTACCTTTGAGGAGACAGGGCAGCAGGGAAGGGGCACCCTTCATAGAATGGGGACAGGGGATTCTTAATGGAGGAACAGGGCAGGGGGCAAAGGGTCTTCTCCAAGGAGGGAAATGTTCAAGGTGATAGAGATACCCCCTTTGAGGGGCAGGGAAGTGGGGATAGCACCCTCCGTAGAGTGCGGACAGGAATCAAGCCATGGAGGGAACAAAAAAAGGAGATAGGGGACCCTCCATGGCTATTCACCTGTCCCCACCCCAAGGAGGGTGCCCCATCCCTCTTGCTCTGTGCCCTCAAAGGGGAGATCCCTAATCCCTGCCCATTCCTCTCCAAGAAGAATCCTCTTTTCCCTGCCCTGTCCCCCTTCCATTGAGAGTCCCTTGTCCCATCTCCATGAGGGGTGCCTCTTCCTCTGCCCTGTCCCCTCAAACAGGAATTCCTTGTACCCCTGACCATTCATCACTGTGGAGGGTCCCCCATCTCCCCCCTCCTTGTTCCCTCCATGGGAGAGAGTACCCTCCACAAAGTGGGGACAGGGGACCCTCCATGGAGGGAACAAGGAGGGGAGATGGGGGACCCTCCACAGTGATGAATGGTCAGGGGTACAAGGAATTCCTGTTTGAGGGGACAGGGCAGGGGAAGAGGCAACATCATGGAGTGGAGACAAGGGGACTCTCAATGGAAGGGACAGGGCAGGGGACATGGGACTCTCCAGGGAGGGGAATGGGCAGGGGGTTATGGATCCCCCTTTTAGGGGGTAGGACAGGATGGAGGGGGCAACCTCCATGAAGTAGGGACAAAAGACCCTCCATGGAAGGACATGACAGGGGGGAAGGAGACTCTCCATGGAGGAGAATAGTCAGGGGAATAGGTATCCCCCCTTTGAGGGGAAAGAGCAGGTGGAGAGCACCCTCCATAGAGTGGGATCAAGGGACGTACCATGGAGGGGACAAGGAGGGGCAATTCCCCTCCTCCATGCTAATCCCCCTGTCCCCACTCCATGGAGGATGTCCCCTCTTTCTCTCTGACCCCTCAAAGGAAGGTTCCTTGTACCCTTGCTCATTCACTGCCATGGATGGTCCCCTTTCCCCCTTGTCCTGTCCCTCCATGGAGGGTCCCCAGAGACATGGGCAGGGGATCAAAGAACCCCCCTTTGAGGGGACAGGCATGGAGGTGGGGGGCCCCATGGAGGGGGGATAGGGGACCCTCCATGTAGGGACAGGGAGGGGAAAAGAGGTCTGTCCCTGGAGGGGAAGGGTAAGGGACAGGGAAACTTCGCTTTGAAGGGGAGCAGGGATGGAGGGACCCTACATAGAGGAAGAAGGGCAAGAAGGGCAATGCCATGCTCCCTCCATGGAGGCTGCCCTCTCCCCTCTCTGGGGTGGGGGGGTGGGCATGGGAGGGAGAAGGGGGCACCCCTCATTTCAGGGGGCAAGAAAGGGAGAACCAGGGAATCTCCATGGAATGAGCATGGTAGTGAACACAGGGACCTTCCATGGAGGGGAATGGGTAGGGAGCTAGGGATCCCCACTTTGAGGGACGGGGCATGGGGGAGAGAGCACCCTCCACAAAGTGGGGACAGGGAACCCTCTATGGAGGGAACAAGGAGGGGAGATGGGGGACCCTCCACAGTGATGAATGGGCAGGGGTACAAGGAACCCCTGTTTGAGGGGACAGGGCAGAGGAAGAGGCACCATCATGGAGTGAGGACAAGGGACTCTCAATGGAAGGGACAGGGCAGGGGACATGGGACTCTCCAGGGAAGGGAATGGGCAGGGGGATATGGATCCTCCTTAGGGGGTAGAGCAGGAGGTAGGGGGCACTCTCCATGAAGTGGGGACAGAGGACCCTCCATGGAGAGACAAGACAGGAGAGAAGGGGACCCTCCATGGAGGAGAATAGTCAGGGGAATAGGTATCCCCCCTTTGAGGGGAAAGAGCAGGCAGAGAGCACCCTCCATAGAGTGGGAACAAGGGACGTACCATGGAGGGGACAAGGAGGGGCAATAAGGGACCCTCCATGGCTAATCCCCTGTCCCCACTCCATGGAGGATGTCCCCTTCTCTCTGACCCCTCAAAGGAAGGTTCCTTGTACCCTTTCCCATTCACTGCCATGGAGGGTCCCATTTCCCCCTTGTCCTGTCCCTCCATGGAGGGTCCCCGGAGACATGGGCAGGGGATCAAAGAACCTCTCTTTGAGGACACAGGCATGGAGGTGGGGGCAGCCCCATGGAGGAGGGATAGGGGACCCTCCATGTAGGGAACAGTGAAGGGGGGAAGAGGACCGTACCTGGAGGGGAAAGGGTAGGGGACAGGGAACCTCGTTTTGAAGGGTTAGAGCAGGGGGGAGAGGGGACGCTCCATGGAGGAAGGAAGGCAATGCCATGCTCCCTCCATGGATGCTGCCCTCTTCTCTCTGCCTGGGGTGGAAGGAGGGGGCAGGGGCATAGGGCATCCCTCATTTCAGGGACCAGGAAAGGGAAATCATCAAGGGAATCTCCATGGAATGAGCATGGTAGGGATCACAGAGACCCTCCATGGAGGGGAATGGGCAGGGGAATAGGGGACAGCGAGGGGGAAAGAGGACTGTCCCTGGAGGGGAATGGGTAAGGGGTCAGGGAACTTCGCTTTGAAGGGTCAGAGCAGGGAGGAGAGGGCACCCTACATGGAGGAAGAAGGGCAAGAAGGGCAATGCCATGCTTCCTCCATGGAGGCTTCCCTCTCCCCTAGCTCCCTGCCCATTCCACTCCACGGAAGGTCCCTGTGTTCACTACCATGCTCATTCCATGGAGATTCCCTGGTTCTCCCTTTCCTGCCCCCTGAAATGGAGGGTGCCCTATGCTCCTGCCCATTTCCCACCCCCCTTAGGCAGAGGGGAGAGGGCAGCCTCATGGAGGGAGCATGACATTGCCCTTCTTCCTCCATAGAGGGTCCCCTGTACCCCTATCCTTTCTCCTCCATGAACAGTCCTCTTTCCTACTCCCTGTCCCCTACATGGAGTGTTCCTATCCCCCCTCCATGGGGGCCCCTACCTCCATGCCTGTCCCCTCTAAGGGGGTTCATTTGTTCTCCTGCCCATGTCCCAGGGGGACCCTCCATGGAGGGACAGGACAAAGGGGAAAGGGGACCCTCCATGGCAGTGAATGGGCAAGGGTACAAGGAACCCCCCTTTGAGGGACCAGGGAAGAAAGAGGGGACACCCTCAATGGAGTGGAAACAGGGGACCCTCAATGGAGAGGACTGGGAGGAGGGAAAGATGATCCACCATGAAGGGAAATGGGCAGTGGAATAGGGAACCTACCTTTGAGGAGACAGGGCAGCAGGGAAGGGGCACCCTTCATAGAATGGGGACAGGGGATTCTTAATGGAGGAACAGGGCAGGGGGCAAAGGGTCTTCTCCAAGGAGGGAAATGTTCAAGGTGATAGAGATACCCCCTTTGAGGGGCAGGGAAGTGGGGATAGCACCCTCCGTAGAGTGCGGACAGGGATCAAGCCATGGAGGGAACAAAAAAAGGAGATAGGGGACCCTCCATGGCTATTCACCTGTCCCCACCCCAAGGAGGGTGCCCCATCCCTCCTGCTCTGTGGCCTCAAAGTGGAGATCCCTAATCCCTGCCCATTCCTCTCCAAGAAGAATCCTCTTTTCCCTGCCCTGTCCCTTCCATTGAGAGTCCCTTGTCCCATCTCCATGATGGTGCCTCTTCCTCTGCCCTGTCCCCTCAAACAGGAATTCCTTGTACCCCTGACCATTCATCACTGTGGAGGGTCCCCCATCTCCCCTCCTTGTTCCCTCCATGGGAGAGAGTACCCTCCACAAAGTGGGGACAGGGGACCCTCCATGGAGGGAACAAGGAGGGGAGATGGGGGACCCTCCACAGTGATGAATGGTCAGGGGTACAAGGAATTCCTGTTTGAGGGGACAGGGCAGAGGAAGAGGCAACATCATGGAGTGGAGACAAGGGACTCTCAATGGAAGGGACAGGGCAGGGGACATGGGACTCTCCAGGGAGGGGAATGGGCAGGGGGTTATGGATCCCCCTTTTAGGGGGTAGGACAGGATGGAGGGGGCAACCTCCATGAAGTAGGGAGAAAAGACCCTCCATGGAAGGACATGACAGGGGGGAAGGAGACTCTCCATGGAGGAGAATAGTCAGGGGAATAGGTATCCCCCCTTTGAGGGGAAAGAGCAGGTGGAGAGCACCCTCCATAGAGTGGGATCAAGGGACGTACCATGGAGGGGACAAGGAGGGGCAATAAGGGACCCTCCATGGCTAATCCCCTGTCCCCACTCCATGGAGGATGTCCCCTTCTCTCTGACCCCTCAAAGGAAGGTTCCTTGTACCCTTGCTCATTCACTGCCATGGATGGTCCCCTTTCCCCCTTGTCCTGTCCCTCCATGGAGGGTCCCCAGAGACATGGGCAGGGGATCAAAGAACCTCCCTTTGAGGACACAGGCATGGAGGTGGGGGCAGCCCCATGGAGGAGGGATATGGGACCCTCCATGTAGGGGACAGGGAGGGGAAAATAGGTCTGTCCCTGGAGGGGAATGGGTAAGGGTCAGGGAACTTCGCTTTGAAGGGTCAGAGCAGGGAGGAGAGGGAACCCTACATAGAGGAAGAAGGGCAAGAAGGGCAATGCCATGCTTCCTCCATGGAGGCTTCCCTCTCCCCTCTGACTGGGGGGGTGGGCAGAGGCATAGGGTGCCCCTCATTTCAGGGGCCAGGAAAGGGAGATCAAGGGAATCTCCATGGAATGAGCATGGTAGGGATCACAGAGACCCTCCATGGAAGGGAATGGGGAGGAAGATAGGGACCCCCCCTTTGAGGCACAGGGCATGGGGGAGAGAGCACCCTCCATAAAGTGGGGACAGGGGACTCTGCATGGAGGGACAAAGAGGGGAGATAGGGGACCCTCCATGATGGTGAATGGGCAGGGTTACAAGGAAACCCCATTTGAGAAGTCAGAGCAGGGGGAGGGGCACCCTCCATGGAGTGGGGACAAGGGACTCTCAATGGAAGGGAAAGGACAGGGGAAAGGGGACTCTTCGTGAAGAGGAATGGGGAGGGGCATAGGGATCCCTCTTTGAGGGGACAGGGCATGAGGGAGGGGGCACCCTCCTTGGGGTGGGGACAGGTGAATTGCCATGGAGGGTCCCCTATCTCTTTTTTTGTCCCCTCCATGGCTTGATCCCAGTCCCCAGTCTATGGAGGGTGCTCTCCCCACTTCCCTGCCCTCAAAGGGGGTATCTCTATCACCCTGACCATTTCCCTCCTTGGAGAAGACATTTTGCCCCTGCCCTGTTCCTCCATTAAGAATCCCCTGTCCCCACTCCATGGAGGGTGCCCTTTCCTTACTGCCCTTTCTCCTCAAAGGGGGGCTCCCTATTCCCCTGCCCATTCCCTTTCATGGCTGATCATCTTTCCCTCCTCCCAGTCCTCTCCATTGAGGGTATTCTGTCTCCACTCCATGGAGGGTTGCCACTCCCCCTCCCCTGGCTCCTCAAAGGGGGATTCCTTTTATCCCTGCCCATTCACTGCCATGGAGGGTCCCCTTTTCGCCACTGTCCTGCCCCTCCATGGACGGTCCTCTGGGACATGGGCATTCCCAATTTTTCTTTTTTCCTGTCCCCCTCCCACCTTTCCACTGACCCCTCCCGTGGTCCTCTGTCCCCTTCTCCTGCCTTCCCATGGAGGGCTCCCTGTCTCCCCTGCTCTGACCACTCTGTGGTTGGTCCCCTTTCCCCTCTGCCTTTTCCCTCCATGAAGGGTCTTCTATTTCTCTGCCCTGACCCCTCACTCACAGGCACCTGAGGTGCATATGCTCTGGTCTGTCCAGTCTTCATCTCTCCTGCCTCCAGGCTGAGTGTCCACTCTCTGTACCTGAAGAACATTCTCACCTTCTTCATCTGTCTGAATCCTACCTGAGCCCTCAAGACACATCTCAAATATCATTTCAAATGTCAAATCACAAGCAGGGGAAGGGGGGTGGGGGTGGAAGTGGAGAGTGGAGGGTGGGAAGGTGGGGGGATGAGGGGTGGGGAAGGGAGAAAAGGGCAAAGGGGGGATAAATGGTGATGGAAGGAGACTTAACTTAGAGGTGTGAATACACAATACAATATACAGATGATGCACTATAGAATTTTACACCTGACCTATGCAATTTTATTAATGAACTAGAGGCCTGGTGCACAGATTCATGCACTGGTGGGGTCCCTTAGCCTGGCCTGCAGGGATCAGGTCAAAACTGGCAATCCAACATCCCACAAGGGATCCCAGAGTGCTAGATGGTACTCTGCAAAGTTGTTGTCCCTCTGTAGCTCCTGAGTTGAGCATCTGCCCCCTGGTGGTCAGTGTGCATCATAGATACTAGCCAGGTTGGCCTGTCGCTTAGACTTTTATTTATATAGATGTCACCCAAATAAATTTGATTAAAAATAAATAAAAGGTGGGGCCTTTTGGGGTTGACTAAGTTATGAGGGTGGAGCCCTCATGAATAGGATTAATACCCTTTTAAAAGAGACCCCATGCTAGACTTATCAGGGGATCACTTTATATCTATGATAATAAGAGTGTACTACGCTAATTAGACTGGACGTCCTTCTGGATGACCTTCCGGACAAAGATAGGACTACAAGGGAAGCCCAGTTCCTGGGTGCCTGCCAGTAGCCAGAGGGAAACCTGAGTCCCGGGTGACAGAGGGAAGCCAGTGCCAGCATCCAGGGGAAGGAAGGTCTACTCTTTCATGAGTTTCATGCATTGGGCCTCTAGTGTTATATAAATGTCTAACCACTATTTTGTACACTTGAAACTAATATTAAATGTCAACTCTAATTGAAAAAACTTTTAAATTATGAAAAAAATTAATAAAAATAAAATTGCAAATCAGAGTGATCTTTAAAAAATATAAATCAGATCATTTCACTCTGTGCCTAAAAGCCTTAAGTGCTCCAGCAGTGGTCAGCTCTACAGACCAAATCATGCCTGATGGTGTTACCCTGCTGGGAGAGGAATGTCCTATCTTTTTCCTCTAGTTGCCCCCTTCACTGCTCTGATGACATGTGGCACTGGTGCAAGGCTGAACTGTGCTTCCTTGAGAGTGAACTAAACATTAATTTGGCTGTTTAATTGTAGTGTGGGAGCATACACACACATGAAAAAAAAAAATTAAGCCTTAATGGTTCTAATAGCATTTCAACCCACCCAAGGGCCCTTTTCTGCCCTTTCCTGCACCCCAGCCAGCCTGGCTCACCCAGCCTTGAGGAAAGAATGCAGGATGGTTCTGCACAGGCTGCCAGTGAACATGCATCTGGTCAGACATCTGAACAGAACAGCAGTTATCTTAGGATGGAAATGTAGGGTCGCATCTGTGAGGATCAGGTATACCAGATGACTAAACTTTTTGTGACACAGTGATGTGATCAGAGCTGCAGGACACCATCACCATCTCACTCCCCCACTGCAGCCCAGGGGCCCATGAATCACCCACAACAAGAAGCAGATTCATGGCCTTGGACAACACACAGACCCACTGCAAAGCACTTGGGCTCACATGGCTGATCTCAGACTTATGCATCCCAGAAATCTTAAATCCTAGGAAGTAGCCTGTTTTGACATTTTACTTCTACTCCTACAAAGAAAGCCAGGCCTTGGTCTTTTGTAACCTTCTCAAAGGTGTGTGAGGACCCAGTAGATCGAAGCTAGACCTGGTATACCCTCGAACATTTGCTGAGTGGCCTCAAACCCAGCATAGACAACAAGTTTAAACCTGCATCAATCTGGTGAACACCACTCACTCTACCTGGGAACTCATTGATGTTACTTGAATACCTCCAGAAGCTTTTTCAGTGACTAAGCTTAACAAGCACATGGCAGATGGAGGCAGGCAGAGGAAGATCTCAGGGGTGTCTTGGGACTTTTGTTGACCTTCCCCAAGTCCCAGTGCAGGTAAAAGTCAGCTTTGGTGCACTGCTTGGACCTTCCTGAACTCACTCTGACCCAGAAGAGGCAGCCACAAACTGTGAATCGTTTTGAAGCTCCAAATAGAATGTCCAGGGCCAATCACAGGAAGCATCTGAAATTGGCCAGCACCAGAGTCCCTTCCAGGACAAACACACAGTGGCCAATTTTAGATTACATCAGAGCATTATTCAATTAGCTTAATATGTAGCATGTTCAAAGAGAGAACTTAGCAGGCACCAGAACACGATGAGATAAATTCTGCTCCATGTGGTCAGCACCTGAACAGCAGCTCATACAATGTGAGGTCAGGGCTGATCCTCACAGTCAGCCAGCCTGAAGGTCAACCATGAATAGACCAATAGCAATGTAGACTCAACGACAACAGGACGGCCCACATAACACACACAAGGGAGATTCCTATAACACTCAGCTCTGGAAAAAATGAAGTCTGTGCCACTATGTCCCACAGGACACCTACTACATAAAGCCACACAAATAAGATTGGTTGTCTAATAGTCTAATACATAGAAACAAACACACAGAGACTGCCAAAATGGGTAGACAAGGAAATATGTTCCCCATTAAAGTACAGGAGACACCTTAAAAAAAAATCTAAATGAAGTAGAGGCAAGCAACAACATATACAGCATTAAAAAAGAAAATGGTTATAAGGATTCTAAAGGAACTTAAGGGAAGAATGGATGAAATCAGTGAGAACTTCAATAAAGAGAAGGTAAGCATGTAAAAGAACATATAAGCCATTAAAAAAGAAATAAAGAATACAATGTCTGAAATGAAGAATACACTAGAAGAAATAGGCAATTGGATGAAGCAGAAGATCAAATCAGTGATTTGGAAGACAGGTGAGCAGAAGACAATCAGAGCATCAAAAAAAAAATAAAATAAAATAAACATGAGGACTGTTTAAGGGATCTTTGGGACAATATGAATCCTAAGAACATGAATTGCATCAAAGAAGTACAAGAAAGAGAAAATAAAGAGCAAGGGATGGAGAACCTATGAAAATAAATAATGACAGAAACTTCCCTAACCTGGTGAAGGAAAAAGACAAGTTCAAGAAGCACAGAGAGCCCCAAACAAGATGAACTCAAAAAGGCTCACAACAAAACACATCATAATCAAAATGGAAAATATTAAAAAAAAGAGGAGAAAATCTTAAAAGCAGAAAGACAATCTTTCTCAGAAAGAGAAAGGTACTTAGTTACCTACAAGGGAGCTCGTTTAAGACTGTCAGCTAATTCCTCAACAGAAATATTTCAGGCTAGAAGGGATTTGCACGAAATATTCCAAGTGATAAAAGCAAGGAACTACAACCAAGACTACTCTACTAGCAAGGCTATCATTTAAAATTGACAGAGAAATAAAGAGCTTCCCAGACAACCAAAAGCTAAAGAAGTTCATTATCACCAAACCAGTATTATAAGAACTGTTAAAGGATCAAGAAGAAGGGAAAAAAAATAGGAACATAGTTAAAAGAATAGAATGGCAAAATATACATACCTATCAATAATCATTTTAAATTTAAATGTCTCCAATGTTCCAATTAAAAAACATGGTAGCTGAATGGGTAGGAAAACAAGACCTGCCTCAGAATGGAATATACAGACTAAAAGTAAAGGGGAGGAAAAATATATTTCATGCAAATGAGAATGAAAAAAAAAAAAGCTGGGGTAGCAATATTTATATTTGACAAAACAGATTTAAAACAAAGACTATCTTAAGAGACAAAGAAGGAACCTACATAACGATAAAGGGAGCAATCCAGCAAGAGGATATAACCCCTGTAAACATTCATGTACCCAACATAGGAGCACTTAAATATATAAAGAAAATTTTGATGGATGTAAAGGGAGAGATTAGCAGCAATACAGCCATAGGAGATAATAATACCCCAATGACATCAATGGATATATATGCCAGACAGAAAATCTAAAATGAAATAGTGATCTTAAATGACGTATTAGATCAGGTAGATTTAATTGGTATCTGCAGAGCATTTTACTGCAAAGCAGCAGAAATACATTCTTTTCAAATGCACATGGAATATTTTCTAGGATAGACCACATGTTAGAACACAAAACAAGTCTGGATAAATTTAAGAAGATTGAAATCATATCAAGAATGTTCTATAACCACAATGACTTAAAACTAGAAATCAATGAGAAGAAAAAAACTGGTATACAGGTGATATATTATAGAATTGTACACACCTAAAACCTGTCACCCTAATAAATTCAACCAAGAAGAAAAGAAAAACAATGAGAAGCAAAACAAACAAACAGAAAACCTTTCTGGAGTTGGATAGTGGTGATAGTTCCACAACATCAGTATATTTAATACAACTGAATTGTATACTTAAATGTGGTTAAAATTGTAAATCTTATGTTATATACATTTTCTATAATAAAAGTTATTATTTATAAGATAAAAAAAAAACAAAAGAAGAAGAAAAAAAGAAAATGTAAAGCACACAAAGAAATGGAGACTAAATAACATGTAACTGATGAATGGATTAACAATGAGATAAAAAAAGAATCAAAAGATAACTTGAAACAGATGAAATGGGAGCATAAAAACCCAAGATCTATTGGACACTGCAAAAGTAGTTCTAAGAAGAAAATTTCAAAACATTACAGGCCTACCTCAAAAACAAGAAAAATCTCAAATAAATAATTTAACTTTACACTTAGAGGAACTAGAAAAGAGAAAAACAAACAGCACAAAATTAGAACAAAGGAAATAATGATCAGATCAGAAATAAATAATATAGATTATAAAATAATACAAAAGATCAATGAAGCTAGAGTTGTTCAGTGGTTAGAATGTCCACACACTAAAGCGTTATGGGTTCCATTCCTGGTCAATGGCATGTACTTGACTTGCAGGTTCAATCCCTGGCCCTAGTTGGGCATGTGCAGGAGGGAACCAATTGAAGAGTGGCTTTCACAGGAGGGAAGAAATCAATTAATCTCTCTCTATACATATATTCTTTTCTTCCTCCTCCTTTCTCTCCCTCCCTTCCATTCTCTCTAAAAAATTCAATGGAAAAAGATATCCGCCAGTGATGATTAACAGCAACAACAACAACAAAAATCAAAAAACAAAAATACATGATAGACAAACTTTTATCCAGACTCATCAAGAAAAAAAAAGTGAGGACCCCTGTTAATAAAATCAGAAATCAAAGAGGAGAAATAACAATTCACTCGA
This sequence comes from Ia io, assembly GCA_025583905.1. Lineage (NCBI taxonomy): Eukaryota > Metazoa > Chordata > Mammalia > Chiroptera > Vespertilionidae > Ia > Ia io. The sequence continues at coordinate 64,654,159 of JAJQQW010000011.1, read as the reverse complement.
CAGAAATACAATGATTGTAAGAAAACCTTATAAGCAAACTCTATGCCAACACATTGGACAATCTGAACAAAATGGATGAATTCCTAGAAATATACAATCTTTCAAAACTCAACCAGGAAAAAGAAGATCTGAACAAACCTATTACAACTCATGAAACCGAAGCAGTAATACAAAATCTCCCAACAAACAAAAGTGCTGGACCAGATGGCATTGCAGGTGAATTTTACCAAACTTTTAAAAAACTAATACCTGTTCTCAAATTATTCCAAAAAATTCAAGACTAGGGAAGACTCCCAAACTCAAGTATAAGGTCAGCATTATTGTCATTCCAAAACCAGATAAAGACACTACAAAAAAAGAAAAGTTCATGCCAATATCTCTGATGAACATAGATGCTAGAATCCTCAAAATTGTTAGCAAACTGAATCCAGCTATACATTAAAAAGACCATACACTATGATCAAGTGGGCTTTATTCCAGAGATGCAAGATTGGTACAATATCCACAGATCAATAAACATGATGCACTATATAAACAAAATGAAGGATAAAAAAACACCTGAAATACGGTTACTTCAACAGATGCAGAAAAACCATTTGATAAAATCCATCACCCATTTATGATAAAAGCTCTCAGCAAAGTAGGAATAGAGTGAATATACCTAAACATAACAAAAGTCATATATAACAAACCCACAGCCAACATCATCCTCAACCAGAAAAACTAAAAGCATTTCTCTTCTGATCAGAAACAATATAGGGATGTCTGTTTTCAACACTCTTATTCAACATAGTATTGGAAGTACTGGAGGTCCTAGCCACAGCAATCAGGCAAGAAGAAGAAATAAAAAACAACCAAATCAGGAAGGAGGAAGAAAAACTCATTATTTGCAGATAACATTATACTGTATATAAAGAACCCTAAAGATTCCACCAAAAAACTACTAGAATTGATAAATGAATTCAGTAAAGTAGTAGGATGCAAGGTAAATATTGAGAAAGCAGTTGCATTTCTACACAGCAATAATAAACTATCAGAAAGGGAAACTAAGAGGGCAATCCCAGTAAAAATTGCATCAAAAACAAAACAAAACAAAACACCTAAGGCCCTGACTGTGTGGCTCAATTGACTGGAGCATCATCCTGTATGCCAAACGGTCACAGGATCAATTCCTGGTCAGGGCGCATACCTAGGTTGTGGGTTCCATTCCTTGTCGGGGTGTGTTTGGAAGACAATTGATATCTCTCTCTCTCTCTCCCCCCTCTCTCAAATGAATAAAAACATATCCTCAAGTGAGGATTTAAAAAAGAAGAAGAGAGACATTGTGTCTCCTATAAAAATAAAATAAAGCAAAGCACCTAGGAATAACTGTAAGCCAGGACTCAAAAGACCTGTACTCAGAAAATTATAAGACACTGAATAAATAAAGTGATGCAGATACAAATAAGCTGATGCACATACTGTGTTCATGGATAGAAAGAATTAACATCTTTAAAATGTTCATCCTACCTAAAGGAATCTACAGTCTCAATGCAATTCCTATCAAGATTCCAATGGCATACTTCACAGAACTATAACAAACATTCCAAACATTTATATGGAACCACAAAAGATCCTGAATAGCCACAGCAATCTGGGAAAAGAAGAACGAAGTTGGAGGAATCACACTACCTGATATCAAATTAACTACAGGCCATAATAATCAAAACAGCCTGGTACTGGCATAAAAATAGACATATAGATCCATGGAACAGAATAGAGGGCCCCAAAATAAACCCATGCTTTTTGGTTAATATTTGACAAAGGACACAAGCACATACAATGGAGTAAAGATAGTCTATTTAATAAGTGATGGGGAAATTCAACAGCTATACGCTAAAAAAAAAAAAAAAAAAAAAAAAAAATGAAAGTAGAACACCACAGAAAAGAATAAACTAAAAATAAAGACTCAAATGTAAGATTTGAAACCATAGAAATCTTTGAAGAAAACATAAGCAGTAGGATCTTGGAAATTTCTTATAGCAATATTTTTTATTCTGATATATATATACTCAGGCAAAAGAAACAACAAAAATAATAAAGAAATGGGACTACATCAAACTAAATTTTTTTACACAGCAAAGGAAGCAATCAACAAAATGAAAAGACAACCCACTGAATGAGAAAACATGCTCGCTAATGATATATCTGATAAGGGGTTAATATCCAAAATTTATAAAGAACTGACAAAACAAAAAAATCCAATTTAAAAATGAGCAAAGGACATGAGTAGACACTTCTCCAAGCGGGACATACAGATGGCCCATAGACATATAAAAAGATACTCAACATCCCTAATCATTATAGAAATGGAAATTAAAAACTACAATGAGCTATCACCTTATACCTGTCAGAATGGCTATCATCAATATATCAACAAGTGTTGGTGGGAAGTGGAGAAAAGGGAACACTTGTACACTGTTGGTGGGAATGCAGATTGGTGTGGCCACTGTGAAAAGCAGCATGGAGTTACTTCAAAAAATTAAAAATGAAACCGCCATATGACCCTTCAATTCCACTTCTGAGAATATATCTGAAGAAACCTGAAACACTGACTCAAAAGGATACATGCCCATCAGTAGATGAGTGGATATAAAAGCTGTGGTACATTAACACAATGGAATACTACTGAGCCATAAAAAGGAAGGAAATGAAGGAAATCTTACCCTTTGCAACAGCATGGATGGACCTAGTGAGTATTATGCTCAGTGAAGTGAAATAAGCCAGTTAGAGAAACACTAGTACCTTATGATTTCACTTATATGTGGAATCTAATGCACAAAAATTAAATAAAAAATAGAAACAGGCTCATAGATATAGAGAACAGACTGACAGCTGTCAGAGAAGGGGGTTGGGAACTGGGTGAAAAAGAAAAAGGGATTATGCTAAGAAGAAAAAATCTCATAGACACAGACAGCAGTATAATGATTACCACAGGTAAAGGTGTTGGTAGAAGAGGGTATAGAAAAAGATAATGGTGATGGAAGGAGACCTGACTGGGGGCGGTGAACACACAATACATATATAGGTGATGTATTATAGAATTGTGTACCTGGAAGCTATATAATTTTACTAACCAATCTCACCCCAATAAATTCAATTTTAAAAAAAGGAAGGACATTGTGACACATGCTGCAACCTGAAGACATGATGCTCAGTGAAACAAGCCAGTCACAGAAAGACAAATACTGTGTGATCCCGCTTACATGAGGTCTCTGGAGCTGTCAGTCATAGAGACGGAGGTAAGATGGAGGGTCCCAGGGGTAGGGGAGGAGGTAGGGAGCTGTTTAGTGGGGACAGAGTTTCAGTTGGAGACGATGGGAGCAGTGATGGAGATGATGGTGTTGACAACTACACAACACTGTGAGCTCAACACCACTGAATTGTGCATAAAAAAATAGTTAAAATGGTAAATTTCCTTGTGTATATTTTACTGTGATAAAAATATTCAAAAAACAAACAGCTACAACAAAAAAATAGGGCAGGTCTTACAAACAGAACGGAGGTGGGACGTGCTCAGGCTACCTGATCTCCTGCTCCCACGAGGCCTCTGGGCACACAGCAATGAGAAAAGCCTGGGGATCCGAGGTCCCTTGAGCAACCTTGAACAAGCCTCCTTCCCTCCTGCTTACCTTACAGGCCTCTTAAGAGAACGAAAGGATGCCATGTTGGGGGAGTCGCCACTGTGTGCGCAGGCTCAGAGAGGTGTCCACACAGGCCAAGTGCTGCTTTCTCACACCTTTGAGGACAGCCGAGCAGCCTTGCCTGATGCAGAGCCACCTGTAGCTGATGGATGGAACCCGCATGGCGACCCCACCCACCAGCAGTGCCACAGAGACTCTGCGCAGGGGCCAGCTGAGAAGTGCCAGACAGGACTTAAATGGTGACCAGTTTTTAATGTTCACATTAATAAATGTTTTAATCTGGAAAACATTGATTCCATGTAGTAATTGTGCTATTATTACTTTCCAAAGTAATAACTCCTAGGACTGTGCTGGTGGTGCTGCTACTTGGGGACACACATTAGAATCAGATGGAATCATTGTTCAAAGCTGTCAGTGTGTTTTTGTTAAACATATGTTAAATTTGTTTTAAATATGATTTTTAATTGCTTTTAGAGAGATTAAGGGAGAGGGAGAGAGAGAGAGAAACATATGTGCTGCCTCCTTATGAACCATTGTTTCCACTTCTGGAAATACATCCAAACAAATCTGAAAGACTACTTTGAAAGGATATATGTAATCCTATGCTCATTGCAGCATTATTTAAAATAGCCGAGATTTGGAAGCAACCCAAGTGCCCATCATTAGGTGAGTGGCTAAAAAAGCATTGGTGCCAATGGAATATTACTCAGCTCCCAAAAGGAAGGACATCTTACAATTTGTGACAGTGTGGATGGACCTATTGAGTATTATGCTAAGTGAAATAAGCCAGTCAGGGAAAGACAAGCACCATATGATTTTGGTACTTATATTTGGAATCTAATAAACAAAACTAACAAAAAAGAAACTGACTCATAGATACAGAGAATAGACTGTCAGTAGTCAGAAGAGAGGAGGTTTTGGGGTCTGTGTGAAAAAGTTTAAGGGATTAAGCAAAAACAACCCCAAAACCTCACAGACACAACAGTAAGGTGATTACGAGAGGGAAAGATTAGGGGAGGTAGAAGAGGGTATATGGGGGATAATTGGTGATGGAAATAGACTTAACTTGGGATAAACACACAATGCAATATACAGATGGTATATTATACAATTATATAGTTGAAACCTATATGCTTTTATTAACCAGTATCACCCAATAAATTCAACATAAGTTAAAAAAACAACCATTCTAACAGGTGTGAGGTGCTATCTCATTGTGGTGCTGATTTGTATTTGTGGTAATGATTTGCGTTATAGTCTTATTTGTGTTCTAGTCTAATGATTATATTTAGCTGACAAATATTCCTACTTCCCCATAGTTTATCTTTGTAATCTAGATAAAGCTACTTGTTATATATTCCATGTTTTAATTTTTTCAATGAGTACTTTCCATGTTTTAAAGAGGTGTTCATTGTAGGCAGAGGCAATGTGTCAAATCCAATGACAAAATATTAAAGTCCAACAAAACGTATAAATCATCAGTGTTTCTGATATATCTAAGTTCAGTCAGATTTATTCTCAAATCTTCACAGTGCAGTACTGTCAACTATAAGATATCAACTGTTGTGCTGAAACACAATTCAATTCTGATCCTAACCACTTGAAAATGGTGCTAGAATTCCTAGGTTGACGGACATGGTCCTACAAGACTGCCATCTCCAAAAGCCAGCCACATGTGGGTCCCCTGCTCCCTGCACTTCTGATCAAGTGACTGTAAAACCAGGGTTTCCATGATACCCCTCAGGTGTGATGATTTTCCAGAATGATTCACAGAACTCTATTCCCACAATATGACTGTTCCACTATACAACCCTTTTAAAGACTTTTATTCATAGTCTACCTAAAGTATTTCTCTTCTTTCAATTATTCTTTCCTTAACCTTAGGCAAAATTTCATCATTCAGTGATACTCTTGAACCTAGTTTGCAGGTCTTATATTAGGCATTTTATTGTAATTTTAGGTTAGTTACATGTGTTCTTTAATTGATTATTACCTTCTTAAAAGCCAGAGTTACAATATTTTTGCTCTTTATCTTCTGCAGTGTGTCCTTCATACACAGAATACATGTACTCCCACATATGTATATGCATGTATGTATGTATGCATGCATGCATGTATATATCATCTGAATATGTTTGTATGTATGTATGTATGTGCGTGTATAAAGTAGGTGATTTTTGCCATGAGAAAGGAGCATCCCCAAAAGGAGTCACTCACACATTTGTGTGTTTCTACAATGCCAGGTTCATTAGGGGAGACCTCCCCAATTAGCCAAGAGTCACATGCAGGTTGCACACAGATAGCGGGAACTTATGTGATAAAAGTGAGCAGAGTGAGCATCCAGTGCAAAGTTGTGGTCACTGGAGGCCATCTGTAGCTTGAGTGAACTGTAGGTGTCAAGCCTGGCAGCTACAGTGGTGGCATGCCTCTTGTGGGGTGGAAGTCTGGCAGGGCTCTGAATCTGACAGATACAGGCAAGTTCAAGCCTCAAACACACTGGGTGGTCAGAGCTCTGAGTGCTTTAAATATATATATATATACATATATATATATAAGTGCTATAAATATATATATATGAGTATATATATATATATATATGCTATAAATATATATATATATTAAAAAGAGAGGGAGGGAGAGACAGAGAGAGAGAGAGAGTTGTTGTTCCACTTATTTATGCATTAATTGGTTAATTCTTGTATGTGGCCTGATCAGGGATCAAACCCACAACCTTGGCACATCAGGATGACATGCTAACCAACTGAGCTAACTGGCCAGGGCTGGTAAGTCTGAGTTCTTAAAGCCCACACAGGGTGGAGGTCCCACTCATATGAGTGTCTAGATGGAGTCCTTATTTAAGTGTCCAGACTTGTGGTTTTTCATATCCAGGCACCTCCTAAAAGTGTTCCCATTACACCCCATTACCTCAGTCTTGACATAGTACATGACATAACTGACATGGCTGACACTGAGTTTATATTGGACTAGGGGCCCAGTGCACAAATTCATGCACCTTGAAAGGAACTGTGGGCTGCGAGGCTGCAGTGGGCACAGGGGCAGGTCTCAGTCCATCCTCTGAGCCCCTGCCCGGCCCCTCCTGCCATGGCTCCTGGTCCCCTGTCTGCCAGCAGCTCCACTCCTGCCACCACCACTCCCATGGGCTGATAGTGCTGGTCCCGCTTGCAACCGCTGTCTGTGCAGAGCGATTGGGGCCAGGGCCAGCAGCAGGTACGAGCAAGCTGGTGCCGTCAAAGGGTGTGAGTGGCAGCTGCTGCCCTGATCACCCCTCAGGAGCAGGGGCCGGTGGAGAAGCCCTCAGGGGTGATCAGGACCAGCAGCCATCGCTCGCACCTGCTGATGTGTCCAAAAAGTGCACTCTTCTTTTGCACATACCATCTTGAAGCAGAGGAGTTTTCTAATCAATATGAGTCCAACTACGTGTCCTTTATTGCTTGTTATTTTCCTAATTTCTTTTTCTCATGCTAATGATCACCTATTTGTAATACAGAAGATCAAGGGGATATTTCTCTGCTCAAAAGTCTTGGAAGGCTTGTAACGCCTACTGATTAGAAGCTTAGTCTCCACAACCAAGAAAAACAATATCTAATAGTTTCCCAATTCCAAAAGAGCCTTCATCGATTTTTTTGTGACACTGGGAGAAAAGAAAATAGTTTGGGGATGATTAAAGTGTAGAAACACCCTCTTATTCCTCCTAAAATGACTACACTTATTTATCCTTTGGATCCATGTTCTCTTTTCTTCAAAACAATGAAGACTTAGAAAAAAATGTATTAGGCTCTTATCATATCAGTTTCTGAATCTAATATAAAGGCTTTATCACTATTGATGGTAATATGCAAAATTGAAAGAGATACAATATGTAGCATTTGGAATAAATTTATGTGGAGCCCTTGTACTGCAGTTTGTTTCATAAAATGCAAGTGGGTTTCACAGGTAATTAATTTTGTTTCCTTGCATATCCTTAAACATCCTAAAACGTATTTTGGCACCCAAGAAATATGATTACCTGAGTGATTTTCAACAATTAATTAAATGAAGACCTATCAAGGACATTTATATACAGGTAAAAGTTAAATAGTTCACTGAAAAAAGGATGAAAATATACATATATATATATGTGTGTGTGTATACACACACACACACACTAATAAAAGGGTAATATGCTAATTAGACTGGGTCGACAGGACATCTTCTGGTTATCCTGCCTTTCTCTGGACAAAGCCACGGTGGTGGGGGCCAAAGCAGAGGCAGTTAGAGGTGATCAGGCTCGTGGGGGTGGGGGTCAGTTAGGGACGATCAGGCAGGCAGACAGAGGGGTTAGGGGCAATCAGGAAGGCAGGCAGGTGAGTGGTTAGGAGCCAGCGGTCCCAGATTGCAAGATGGATGTCCTGACTGCCGGTTTAGGCCCGATCCCACCGGCAGTCAGACATCCCCTAAGGGGTCCCAGATTGGAGAGGGTGCAGACCGGGCTGAGGGACCCTTCCCCCCACCCTGCTCAAATTTCATGCACTGGGCCTGTTGTGTGTGTGTGTGTGTGTGTGTGTGTGTGTGTGTGTGTGTGTGTATATTCTTGAGAGAGAGAACAAATGGAAAAAGAGAAAAAGAAACATTCTAAGTTTTAAAATTGCCTGACCCACAACACAGGTTAAAGAAACTTTAATATGAGACCATTTGACGGTAGTCTCAATGTGATGTCATTCACCTATACTCTGATGGCATTTGATATTAATTAACTTCTGAGAATATGAGTGCTCATATTAAAGTGAGTTTTGAGAAAGTGTCAGTCAAGCATGGGTCGTGAATTTCAAGAATGACCACTTGCATTTTTGTAGGTGCTTTGGAGCTGAGTAGGATATTTACATGAGAAATCACCTTTGAAAGAGGGAGTGCTGGCATCAGAATTACTGTTGAAAAATTACAGAGAATCACTTCTTACCTACTGAGGCTCTTAATAGATCCTTGGTTCTCTTATAGCATATCACTAATGGGTCTGTGAAAAATGCAACATGGGAATGTCTTTCCTTGAAGTAATGAGTGCCAATGTAGGTAAACCACAAGAAAGGCCCCTATAATTAGGTGAGTGATCTTACCAAGCTTGATAATGTATCTCTCAGAATATTTTTTCTTAAATTAACACACAATGAGATTTCAAGTTTTGATAAGATGGCAAAAACAAAAAATCTCAACTATATGAATATATTGTGGAAGGCACAGGTGATAATACCCACAGTACTGAAGTGGATTACTACATGCAGTCTGGTGTAGCTACCAAAAGAAAGTGGCAATGAGAGGAGAAGAATGCATTAGACAAAGTCAGATATCCTAAATCTACTAGCATTCCATAAAATATTTTTAAAGAAATAGACTGGGTATGTTTCATCCACAGTTCTGAAATCTCTAGCACTACAGTATGTATCAAATATTATAAATTCATATAGAAGCATTAAAATTAATGTATATAACCAAGTGCTATCTAACTAACTTTTTAAATTTACTCTCATTGTAGAAGATCAATATCAATTATAGATTATTTTTAATTAATATAATTAAATTGGGAGGTGGGAGTATCATGAAGGGTATGGTGACAAAAAAAGATTTGATTTTGGGTGGTAAACACACAATGAAATATACAGATGTATCATAAAATTATACACTTGAAACCAATATAATTTTATTAACCAATGTCACCTCAATAAATTTAATTAAAATTTAAAACAAAAACATTTTGGTTTACAGAAAATTTAAAAAGGATTATAAAGTTACTATATACATGCTTTCCCTCTGACAGTTTATTATTAACTAACATCTTTTTTAAAAATATATTTTTATTGATTTCAGGTAGAAAAAGAGAGAGAGATAGAAACATCAATGATGAGAGGGAATCATTGATTGACTGCCTCCTGCACGCTCCCTACTGGGAATCGAGCCTGCCACCTGAGCATGTGCCCTTGACTGGAATCAAACCTGGGACCCTTCAGTCCGAAGGCTAACACTCTATCCACTGAGCCAAACCAGCGAGGGTTTAACTAACATCTTGAATTAGCATGGTGGATTTGTTACAATTGACCTATATTGATATGTATCATTAACTAAAGTCTATACTAGTACAATAGAGTTCACCTGGCGTTGTAGTTTTGACAAATGCATAACACTACCATTACAGTATCATGCAGAATAGTTTACTACCCTGAAAATGCCTTGTGCTCTACCTAGTCATCCCCACCCACTCCCACGAAAACCGCCAGATGCCACTAAATATTTTATTTTTTATAATTCTGTCTTTTCCAGGATGTAAAAATAAATGGAGTCATATAATACATAGCTTCTATATACTGACCTCTTTATTTAGCAACATATACTTAAATTTCCTTCATGTCTTTTTATGACTTGATAGCTCATTTATATTTATTACTGAATAATATTTTATTGTAGGGATGTACCACAGTGTTTTTTTTAATCCATTCACCTATTTAAAGGCATCTTGTTTTCTTTAAGTTTTGGGCAGTAATATAAAAAGTTGCTACAAACATTTGTGAGCTGGCTTTTATGTGATCATTTTCAACTAACTTGTTAAATATCTGGAAGACAATTGTTGAATCCTATGCTGAGACTGTGTTTAGCTTTCTAACAGACTGCTACACTGTCTTCCAAAGTGGCTGTATCTTTTCTAATTTTCACCAGCAGTAAATAAGAGTACTTGCTACTCCACATTCTTTTTAAATTTAGTCTCATTTCAGAAAATCAATATCAATGCACCAAGTCCCATCAGAGTTTTTTAATTTTAGCCATTCTAATAGGTATGTAGTAGTATCTCGTTATTTTAATTTGAAATTTCTAATGTTATTTTAATTTACAATTTCTTGTGTTTATTTGCCATTTTAATATCTTCTTTGATGATATTTTAGCCCACTTTAATTTGGATTATTTTTTTATTGAGTTTTAAATGTTCTATGTTTCATAGTACTGGAGCAAAAGATTTTCTTTTTAATGTTCAACTTGTCAACTTTTTCATGAATTATGCTTTCTATGTTGTATTAAAATACTTACCATCAAACCAATGATCACCTACATTTTCTCCTATACTATCTTTTGGAAGTTTTATAATTTTGCATATTACATTTAGAGCTAAGATTCATTTTGTATTTTTAACAATTAACATTTGTGTCTAAATTTATTTTTTTACATGTAATATTCAATTGTTATGGCATCATTTGTTGAAAGACTATTCTTTCTCCATTGAATTAACTTTGCTACTTTGTTAAAAATAAGTTAACTATATTTGTATGAGTGTACTTGTGGCCACTATTTTTTGTTCCATTGACCTAACAACCAGACAGAGATATATCAATTATATTTGTCTTTTTAAAGAAACAGAGTTTGTTCACATTTTTTCTATTGTAATTTTTTTTCTCTTTATTATTTCCTTTATTTTACTTGCTTTATTTATTTATTTATTTATTTATTTATTTTTATTACTCTTTACCAGAGGCTATTTTTCCATTGATTTTTAGAGAGAATGGAAGAAAGGGGGAGAGACAGAGAGAGAAACATCGATGTGAGAGAGAGAGACATCGATTGGTGCCTCCCTAACATTCCCCAACCAGGGCCTTGGATGGAACCTGCAACCTAGGTACCAGCCCTTGACCAGAATCAACCCCAGACCCTTCAGTTCTCAGGCTGGTGCTCTAACCCTTGAGCAAACCAGCCAGGGCTTTACTTGCTATTTAAAAAAATGCTCTTTTTTCCTAATTTCTTGAGCTGGAGGCTTACATAATTGATTTGAATTCTTACATCTTTTTAAATATTATTTTTAGTGCTGAAGAAAAGGAAAATATGCTTAAAAACTATACTGAAGACAAGAGTAAGTATCCTTTAAAATATCACTTTTACCTCTACATCAACCTGTAGTTGTTTTTACTAAATATTTGTTTTCCCCTTCTTTTGTTGCCTTTCCATCATCAATTTCCCCAACCTCTGGTATCAGTCTCCTGATTTTACCACAGAGAATCAGTTTGTAAGGATGTCAATGAAGGGATTCTTTCCCTAGTGCAGAGGATGAAGCATTTGCTCATTAGTGTAGCCAAGCATTTCTTTCTAAGCTGAAACTATATCTCAGACACTGATACAGGCACTGGAGATCCAGTAGTAAACCGAACAGAAAAGATTATTTCCTAGTTGCACTTACATTGCAATGTGGCATCTTATATAATAATCCTATATGATAAAAGGGTAATATACAAATCGACCAAAGGGTGGAATGACTGGTCGCTATGATGCGCACTGACCACCAGGGGGCAGATGCTCAACCCAGAAGCTGTCCCCTGGTGGTCAGTGTGCTTCCACAGGGGAAGCACTGCTCAGCCAGAAGTCCTGAGCTGGGCTCATGGCTGGCAAGTGCAGCGGTGGTGGCGGGAGTCTACTCCCCCTATTCTCCCTACTCAGCAGTGCTAAGAATGTCCAACTGCTGCCCATGGAGAGCGGGCCTAAGCTGTCAGTCACATCCCCCCGCCCCCCAGGGCTCCCAGACTGCAAGAGGGTGCAGGCCGGGATGAGGGACACCCCCTACCCCAGAAGTGCACAAATCTTGTGCACTGGGCCTCTAATTCAGATATAAAACAGATAAACGGCTTATGTAACTAGACCTCCAGGTAGATAAGAGGATTTAAGGTTTAAGTTAGGAAATTTAGACTGACTCTCCCAGGAACATGAATATTGAGTAAAACAAGGCAAGGGCAGAAAATAGTTGGAACTTACTAGGGTTAGGGATTCTTTAGTCCTCTATAGTCAGAGATCCTTGGATTTTTTTGTTCTGTGTGATGGCTGAATTGTTCTCCTCTATGCTTGATTTTGTGAGCTACACAATAGCCTCTCTATCAATTTCTTTTTCCTAACATTATCTAGAGTTGGACTTTGTTGTTTGTATGCAAAGTACTCTAATCAGCACAATGTTAAAATAGTGCTGAGGGCAATCGACTAATGGAATGTTGGAGGGTGAGATGATTTTAAACTTTCCCTTGTTTCAAATGTAAAATTCAGGTAAAGGCTTAACATCTTTTCCCCAAGAGTCACTTCAATGAGCCAGAGATATATTTGTTACAGCAAATTTACACACTAAGTGTTATTTACCAAGGCTTCTATTCTAACTTCTGAATGTGGATCATCACCGCCTTATATAACATTTAATATTTTGAGTAACTGTCTTACACTAGGTTTTTTTGTTTTGTTGAGTATACACAAAATGAATCATTTATCTTTATATGCCAGTTTCTGAGTAGGACTATATGCAATAAAGGACTGATGTACAATAAAGATATATTATAATAAACAGAAAACAATAGGATGCCTTTAATAAACTTTCCCAGCTTCATATGTTACGATTTTTCCCTGTCCTCCATGATTATTCAGTATGAGTGCTCTAGCTTTTGGTGCATATTAACATTTTGCATATCCTCCTGCTTCTTACCTAAATCAAAAGAAGTAATGGAGTAATCTTGAGATTTAACTGGGTGTATGTGAGTGGGGTGGGAAGAAGGTGTTTTTATTTCAATGACATAAACAAATTGATGTACAAACATTATTTATATGGCCAGCTTATTGCCAGTGACTCTATTCTGTTTCAGAACCAGCATTTTTGTTTGTGCCTGAAATTATGCTGGCACCAAAAGGATATCTTTAACTGTCTTAGGGTAATTAGGAAAGAAAAAAATAAATTGAATAAGAAAGACATGACTTTGTGCCAAGTGATGTCCAATTGATTCAAAGCATGCTTTACAAATAAAGTTTCCATCGTCCCCGGAATAGAAAAATGTGAGAAATGGAGTCCTCCAAGGGTCTAGGGAAGTAGAGAAGTGTTGACTCAAAAAAATCTGCACCACAGTAGTCAACAGCATATTTCTATAATGAGTGGCAATTTAGTTCAGAAAACCCTCCACTGACACTTCAGATAAATGTTAATTTGAATTTTATTGTATTTTTTCTTTTATTTAATGTATGCATTGGTTTTAGTTTTATGGTTTATATAAGCTATAACATCAGAAGTTTACATTTTGCTTTATGTTTATACATATTTAAGTAACATAATCAAAATAATTTAACTCAACATTGGAAGACTGAAGCTATTTCCCTTTTAATAGGGTCATATATATTAAAATCAACTTGAAGAAACAGTATCTTAGACTTTTGTATCATTATTTGCAAAGTCAAATGTTTAAACAGCATTAAAAAGCAAGGGCCAAACTGTGAAAGGCCTATTTCTCCTACCAGAGATTGTACTGTGTTTTATTTAAGTATGTCACCTTTTTATTTCTATTTCATCTCTGACCTAATATTCCAAATAAAAATATAACCTTGGTCACATTGATTTAAATTTTTATGACTTATTTGGTATGTTATGATTAATATTTTATATAAAAGTTGCTGCTGTTTTTTATCTATGAAATATTAAAATTTTTACTGCTTTCTAAAGATGAAAAAAAACACTTAAAACACTTTCTGCCTTCTAAAGAATACTTTTTTCTGTAGCACTCCTATAGTATTTATTAATTCTTACCACCTTTTGTAGCAAGGGCCCTTCTGAGAAACAGTTTTGTTAACGAAGTGTACCTTGGCATTTATCAATTTCAGAGCTAATTATGTAACAAAATAAGGAGCATAATGGAAACTATATTTTCCTATGGGACCCAGGAACTTGGAAAGCAAATTTATTTCTAGACCAAATTAATTTCGAATATATTACAAACCTATGCTCAAAAGGTTTCTTAGCTTAGGAAATACAATTAAAACCTAAATTAAAAATTAATTTTAAAAATTTTCTATGAATCTGCATAACATTAGGCTGTATGATGATTAGGTGATAGGTGATTCAAGCATGCGCTCCAGGGGTGGGAGTGGCAAGCATGACTCAGCACTGATTGACATTGGCAGTGCTGTTGATTCTGATGATGACACTGTTGACCGCAGGGGCATTGGGGTTGAGCGCACTTGTTATGGTGGTATGTCAGTCATGTATGGCACTAGGCTGGCTGGGCAGGTCATAACACTGGTTGTGAGAGGAGTTAGCTTGAAAGGAAGGCAGATGGGGCGGGGGTCCAGTGGAGAACAAAGGCAGGTGGCACATAGGCAGGGGCAGACATGGCAGTTTGAGCAACCTAAACACAGGAACCAACTAAGTAGAAATAATAAAATGATTCTGAACTCAAAGCGGGAGGCATGGGAAACCAAGGGAGGGCCTGCAGTAAACAAGACGTACGAACACAGAAACAGAGAAAGTTCAGCATAGGAACAGAGAAAGAGCACATGGAAACAGGGAAAGTTCAGGTCCATTGCTGGGCAAAAACAACTGAGGGAGTCAATGGGGTGATGACACAGACATAGAGCAGGCTTGTAGCAAATATATACCCCTGGCTACAAGGCTTTAAATGGGCAGCCCATTCTTGGGTCCCCCTCCACTTGCAGGGAGTCTGCATCTGCTTGTAACACATTTTCTACACTTTTGCTTAACTCTTCTGATCCGCGTAGCTCATTCTTCGGTGTCGCGAGACACAACCCTGGGGAAATACACCTTGGCTCACCATTCCGGTTATCAGTTGGTATTCATGTTTCTGCCAGAAGCATTGGCAGGGTTGATGTGCATATCAGCATCAACACTAGGACCCACAGTATCCTTGGTGGTGGGATACTACTTGATAATCAACTAGGTATATTCACAGCCTAACAAATGGGAATATCAGTATAAAATAATTGGGAGAAACAAAAAAATAATATTTATAGTTACAGCTTTTTTCTTTCTCCTCTGAAATCTTTGAAATCTCACTGTCTCAGCTTTCCTTTTTCTTTTGGAAATTACTATAGTTTCTGATGGTAGAAAGCATTGATCACACGCATGAAAGTTAATATGGAATTCATAAGATGATGAGGTTATTAGATATGTTTCAAACAACAGTTGAACGCTGCATCTTTCTGAACTTTACACTCACTCAAAGGCAAAAGTAGAAAAGTACATAATAACAAGTGCTGGCATGAAGGAGGCTTGCATTTTAGAGCATCCTGGTACAGTGTACAGATGATGTGCTGTGGAATTGTGTATCTGAAACCTGTATAATAATGTTAACCAGGGTCACCCCAATAAATTCAATAACAAGGAAAAAAAATACCAACAAGAAGATTGGCTATACTTAGTGAAATTACATTTGTTAAGTCATGTAAAGTGATCCCACATACATTTCCACATAGATCATCAAGAAAATGTCCATGTGGCATTGGCTGTGGAAGTGGGAAGACGATGGCAGCCTATGCTTCCATCCTAAGTGATGTGTTCCACGGGATGTTCTATCTGTCACAGATGGAACCCAGAATCTAGGAATATTTTCAGATAATAAAGTACATAATATAGTGTGAAAGAAGTGAGGAAATAAAGAAGGAAAGATTAAAAAAAAACCTTTAGAATTGGTGACTATGAGAGAAAGGTAGAGAAATCTTACATGTATAGGTTACTAGTATAATAATGTACTGTGAACTGAGGAGTATTTTTAATTTCAGTGTCTACAGTTGAGGTTAAATGTGTTTTTTTAATGTAGGCTACTCTCTGTTTTCTGTTTTTAAATGTACTACATAGAGAAAGCAAGGCGTTAAAAAAATAAAGAAAGGAAAATGACAATTCTATGGATAATGTAAAAGTAAGTTAAAAAAAAAGAGAGAGATGAATTTAGGTGTATGACCAACCCCAGAAATATTTTAGCTCCCCCAACAGTTCAATTGTTGATAGAAAATTGTTGTTCAGCCAAGCAAGAAATTACAGTAGGCAGGGAATTGTTTTCTGAGTGCTATTTTAAGACTAACCTTTTAAAAATATTTGTTTCTTTGACTTATGGTTGATCCAAATTGATTTTGTTATCACAAATAACAAAGGCCAAGGCTTATGGTTAAACAATAGAAAGATAAGCAGGAAAGAAATTCAAGTCACAACAAGGGAGTCTTTCCCTTACTGGATAATTAAATTACTTTTTATAAGCTTTAACTTGCATCAAAATAGACAAGATTTTAGTTTTTGTCCATTGAGTATGATGTTGGCTGTAGGTTTGTCATATAAGGCTTTTATTATGTTGAGGTATGATACCACTATTCCCACTTTGCTGAGGGTTTTTATCAAGAAAGTGTGTTGGATTTTGTCAAATGCTTTTTCTGCATCAATTGATATGACTATGTGATTTTTATCTCTCAACTAGAGGCCCAATGCACGAAGATTCGTGCAAAATGGGCCTTCCTTCCACTGGCTGCCAGCACCACCTCCGCTCAGGCCAGAGCCGCCTTTTTTGCTCTGGCCCGGAGCCGCCTTTCCACCTTCCCACGCTGCCCAGAGGCCCAGAGCGGCTGGAGCAGTGCAGAACACCTGTGTCATTACCATGGTGATGACGCAAGCATCCCACCCCGCCCCTGTCCACTTGGCACCTACATATGCAAATTAACCAGCCATCTTTGTTGGGTTAATTTGCATACTCACTCCTAATTGACTGGTGGGTGTCACGAAGGTACGTTCAATTTGCATCTTACTCTTTTATTAGTGTAGATTTGTTTATGTGATGTATTACATTTATTGATTTGTAGCTATTGTACCATCTTTGTACCCTCCAGGATAAATCCTACTTGGTCATGGTGTATGATCTTTCTGATGTATTGCTGGATCTGATTTGCTACAATTTTGTTGAGGATTTTGGCATCTATGTTCATGAGGGATATTGGCCTGTAATTCTCTTTGTGTTGTCTTTATCTGGTTTTGGTATTAGGGTAATGCTGGCTTCATAGAATAAGCTTAGAAGCGTCCCATCCTCCTGAATTTTTTGGAATAGTCTTAGGAGGATAGGTTTTAATTCTTCTTTGAATGTTCAATAAAACTCCCCTGTGAAGCCATCTGCCCCTGGGCTTTTGTTTGCTGGAAGCTTTTTGATGACTGCTTCAATTTCTGCCATAGTTATTGGAATTTCCTCAAAAAACTAAAAATAGAACTCCCATTTGACCCAGTGATCCCACTTCTTGGAATATATCCCAAGAAACTAGAAACACCAATCAGAAAGGATATATGCACTCCTATGTTCATAGCAGCACAATTTACAATAGCTAAGATTTGGAAACAGCCTAAGTGCCCATCAGCAGATGAGTGGATTAAAAAACGGTGCTGCATCTACACAATGTAATACTATGCTGCTGTGAAAAGGAAGGAACTCCTACCATTTGCAACAGAATGGATGGGCCTGGAGAGCATTATGCTAAGCGAAATAAGTCACTTGGAGAAAGATAAATATCACATGATCTCACTCATTTGTGGAATATAATGAACAACATAAACTGATGAACAAAAACAGAGACAGAGGAGCATCGATCAGACAGTCAAACCTCAGAGGGAAGGCAGGGGAGGGTGGGGGGAAGGAGGAGAGATTAACCAAAGGACTTGTATGAGTGCATATAAACCTAACCAATGGACACAGACACTATAGGGATGAGGAAATTGAGTGGTAAGGTGAGGGGGCAATGGGGGGATAAGGGCACATATGTAATACCTTAATCAATCAATAAAATAAATCAATCAATAAATAAACAAAAATATTAGAACAAAATAAACAAGGTATTGTTCCTTCATAATTTTGTAGTGACTTCATTGTTCTGAAAGGTTCAGAACCTACAATTTCTGTAAGTCACTTATCCTATCTAATAAAGAGGGAATATGCTAATTGACCATCATGCCCTCACAAAGATGGCAGCACCCATAGCCAATAAGGAGAGAATATGCTAATTGACTGCTATGCCCTCAAAGATGGCAGCTCTCAGTCCCCTCAGCCCCTCCAGGGCAGCAGGCCCGCAGCATGGCTGGACCCGCCCCTGGCGGGTCCGGCCACTCTGCGCTCCTGTCTCTGGAGTCCCCCAGTCCCCTCAGCTCCCCAGCCACCCATGTCAGGCCTGAGGCACAGGCAAGCCTTGGATGGAAGCTGCCCAGCTGATGCCCAAGGTGCAGGCGAGCCTCGGATGACAGTTCCCAGCTGCCTAGGGCCACCCGAGGCTCAGGTAACCAGGGCTGGCCAAGGCTTGTGCTGCTGGCAGTGGCAGCAGCAGAGGTGTGATAGGGGTGTCACCTTCCTCTGATTGCTGGGTCGCCTTCTGCCCCTGAGGGATCCTGGACTGTGAGAGGGGGCAGGTTGGGCTTAGGGACCCCCCCTCCAGCGCATGAATTTTCATGTACCGGGCCTCTAGTAGTATCATATTGTATTATGCTACTAAGCTTAAGACACATTGGAAGGGCAATGTATGAGTACCAGGAAGGTTGAATGACAGATGAAGATGTGGGGAAAGATACAGGTAAAACACATTATTCCTTCAGTATCATTATTATTACTATCATTACTATTATTACTATTACTGTTATACTGGGGAAAAGGGGACTATTAGGTATATGGGTATGTGCATAGACTTCATTCTGAGCAATTTGAAAATACCTTTTATGCCTCTATGATAATATATTGGAATATGGATTTAAACTTCAGAAGCAGGATAGAATGGGCATTATAGATATTTAATCAAGAGCCACTCCTCACTTGTCTCAGGTGTGCTGCAATGTGGTTGAAGGGGGCAGCGAAAGCAGAGGCAATCTGATTGCAGGGCTGGAGGGAATGGGTATGGATGGTGATGGCAGTTTTGTTGAAGCTTGGGGACCAGTGGAATCAGCACCTAAGTTATCTGAAACCGGCTTCAGAGATGAGTCCTAATTAGCTGAGCTACTTATTGTATTCTCTTTTCCGTTATCAATGAAAGAAACTGAAGGTGAGCCACTGAGACATGAGAAGAGTTTGACCGGAAGCATTTGGGAATACTAGTAGAAATGTTTTGTTCTTGGGCAAAAGTCAGAGGAACCCTCCCCCCTGCCCCCCCCCATAAAATATGTGCATAGGTATGACCAAGGAAACACTGACATCATGTCTACCAGCAAGTAACCTACAACTACAAGAGAAACCAGGGAAAGCATCAGCACACAACTACAGAGATATGGAGCCAGTGGCTTAGAACCTAACGTAACACAGCATTTCTAATTATGTGGACACATAAAAGCTTTATTAGTGTTAAGCATGTTTAAGCTGAACTTTTGTTACTTTAAATTAGAAATAATCTGTTTCATATAAAACAACAAAACACAGTTTAATATTAGAATATCAGAGAGAATAAGAAAGGAGGAGGAGAGGAGAAAGATGACTTGCAATGTGATTGATGTTACTTATTGAGCATGCACCTGTGCCTCCAATGTGCCAGGTGAATGATAATCAATATAATCAATCTGTATAATAATTTTTGCTGTAGGTATTACTATATGACAGTATTAAAATGAGGAAATGAGTGCACTTAACACAATATCTAGGAACATGCAAGAGACAAAAATAGAGATCAGGGAGGGGAACCAAGAGGAATAGGGAAACTAAGACATTTTGGAAGGAAGGGATAGTGTGTAATTCTAACTTAATATATATAAAGTCAATCAGAGCAAGAACTATAAAGTGTTCCGTTAAGTTGATAATATTGCTGGTAATTTTTTTTTTCAGAGCAATTTCAGAAGTAGAAACTATAAGAGGAAAACTATATAGTGGAAATAAATGGTGGAACACAGCAATATTTTAATGATGGAAATAACTCATCAAAGGAGATATGAATCACTAGGATAACTTAAAGATTTAAAAACCCAGGTCAAATAGTGCAGGAGAAGGGACAGAATAATCATGGGAAGTTCTAGCAGGTGAAGCACTTCAACATAGGTTTGAGTATTTAATTGCAGCAGACAGAGTTGGCACTAGCTAGTTCATTGGAAAGACATTTATTAAAGAATATTAGTTAACCTGCACATTCATTACAAGTGATGAAGAAATTAGTTATGTCTGAGCTTCTATCACCAATTATTGGAAACACCTTGGCCAAGAAGCAAGATAAGGAAGTTGCTGCTTCTACTCAGCTTTAAACCACAGCAAATCTGTTATGATACAAAAGCTGCTGCTGTGAACTTCAGAGCCCCCCTATCAGTTCCCAATCCACTGAGCTGACTCTGTTGTTACCTGCACCCAGCAGATGGCTGCCATGTCACAGGTCAACACCCATGGAGGGAGGGTGTGTGAGTGCATGTTTCCTTCCACATGGGAAAATAGATTGAACATGGGGACATTTTAAAAATGTGGAGAGAGGTTCATAAAACTGTAGGCATCTATAATAATAAAAGGGTAATATGCTAATTAGACCAGACATATTCCGATGTCATTCCGGACGTCCTTCCTGACAAAGCCAGGGCCAGAGAGAAGCCAGCCTGGGTCCCGGGTGCCAGAGGGAAGCTGGTGTTGGAAGGAAGCTGGTGCCTGCAGCTGGGGAAAAGAAGGCCTACTCTTGCATGGATTTTTGTGCATCAGGCCTCTACTATACAAATAATAGACAGTAGCCCTAACCGGTTTGACTCAGTGGATAGAGTATCAGCCTGTGGACTCAAGGGTCCCAGGTTCAATTCCGGTCAAGGGTATGTACCTTGGTTGCGGGTACATACCCAGTAGGGGGTGTGCAGGAGGCAGCTGATCAATGTATCTCTCTCATCGATATTTCTAACTCTATCCCTCTCCCTTCCTCTCTGTAAAAAAATTAATAAAATATATTTTTTTAAAAACAAATAATAGACAGTACAAAAATCCTAGAGAATATGGAAAGTTGTCATCTAAAGCACAGATTTTAAAGCAAAGGTGTTGCAGTGAAATTGATGACTTATGTAATTTTTATATTGCACTTTAAATGCCATATTTTTAATATATTTTTATTGATTTCAGAGAGGAAGGGAGAGGCAGAGGGAGATAGAAACATCAATGATGAGAAAGAATCATTGATCAGCAACTTCCTGCACACCCCACACTGGGGATTGAGCCCACAACCCAGGCTTGTGCCCTTGACTGGAATTGAATCTGGGATCAGTCTGCAGGCCAATGCTCTATCCACTGAGCAAAACCCACTAGGGCTAATGCCATATTTTTGTTTTTGCTGATACATTAGTGATATATTCAACATATATCACAAGCCTCAAGTCCTTTTTTTAAAATTAAATTTGTAGGGGTGACACTAGTTAATAATTTTATATATGTTTCAAATGTATGATTCTATAATATATCATCTGTACATTGCATTCTGTGTTTACCACTCACAGTCTAGTCTCCCTCCATCACTATATATGACTCCCTATACCCTTTTCATCCTGGCCCTCACCCTTTCCCCTCTTTTGGCCTCGTACTCTTGTCTGTGTCTATGAGTTTGTTTGTTTTGTTTGTTCATTTGTTGCTTTCTATTTTACATCCCACATAATGATATAGTTCGTGTCTTTTTTCATCTGACTTACTTTGTTTAGTATGATTCTCTCAAGATCCAAGCATGTTGTTGCAAATGGCTTCATGTCATTTTTTCTCTTGGCTGAATAATGTTCCATTGTAGGTCTGTAACACAACTTAATCTAATCATCCATCGAAGGACACTTAGGTTGTTTCCATGTCTTGGCTACTATGAATAATGCTACAATGAAGATATGAATAAATGTTTTTAAAATTTTAGGTAGAGACCCAGAAGAGGGATTGCTGAATCATCTGATAGCTCTATTTGTATTTTGTGGAGGATCTTTCATACAGGTTTCCACAGTGGCTGTACCAATTTACATTTCCACCAGCAGTGAATGAGAGTTCTTTTTCCTCCACAATTTCTTCAACACTTTTTATTTCTTGTCCGATTGATAATAGCCATTCTAAGAGGTGTGAGGTGGTATCTCATTGTGGTTTTGATGTGCATTTCCTTTATAGCTAGTGAAGTTGAGTATCTTTTCATATGTATGTTGTCCATTTGTATGTCTTTTTGGAAAAGTTATCTGTTCAGATCATTTGCCCTTTTTTAATAAGCTTACTTATTAATTGTTGTTGAGTTGTATGAATTCTTTATATATTTTGAATACTATCCCTTTATCAGAGGTATTATTTGCAAATACCCTGTTCTATTTTGGTTGGTTGCCTCTCTTTTTCTGTGCAGAAGCTTTTTAGTTTGATTTAGTTCCATTCATTTATTTTTCCTTTGGGGTCAAGTTCATAAAAGCCTCTCTGAGCCCAATACATAATTTTAGTATCTGTTTACTTTTATGTATTTTATTGTTTCAAGTCTTAATATTTAAATATTTAATCCATTTGAGTTAATTTTTGTATATGGTGTCAAACAGAGTCTAGTTCATTCTTTAAGTTCTTTTAAAATTTAAGCTGATTTTTGAAATCTTATATTGACCAAGCTTTTTGGCTTTGCAAGCACTTCATAATTAAGAACTTAAAAAGAAATGTGGGGGGTCCTTCAAAACATTAAAAATAAACTGCCTTTTGGCCAAGCAATCCCAGTTCTGGGAATATATCTGAAGAAATCTGAAGCAGTAATTCAAAAGAATATATGCACTCCTATATTCATTGAAGCATTATTTACAGTAGCCAAGATCTAGAAAGAGCCCAAGTGCCCATCAGTAGATGAGTGCATAAAAAAGCTGTGGTACATTTGCACAATAGAATTCTATGCAGCCATAAAAAAGAGGAAATCTTACATTTTGCATGGATGGACCTGGAGGAACTAAATGGAGAGAGAAACCTGTAGGTAGTAATGACTTCTAAAAGCTGATATGAATACATCAAATCTGGAAGCAGATATTGGAGTAAATGAGGCCAAGGTTATTTACAATTAGAATACCTAAACAACAAACATGTTTGAAATCCCCACTACATTGAGTGCTAAATGAATAAAGAAACCACCTTGGTATTGTGCACTTAATTTCCTATCCTGCCAAACCTGTATTACCAACTCTCTCCAGAAACATCTGTTACTGAAAGGGTTATTTATTTATTTTTTTGTATTGATTTATTTTTTTTGTGTGTGAAAATGTATTTTGAAAAATACTAATCTTTTTAACTGTAAAATGAGGTCATTGAAGTTTTTCACCTTAGGAAATGTGTTTGTGGGGGTCAATTTTCGGGTTGTAGGTCCACAGTTAAAGCTACACAATTAATTCAGGAAAAGTGAAGGACCTTAAGATTCCATTATAAAGAGCCTTTGTTGACACAGGTTTCCACCTGAATTCAAAAAAAACAATTTTAAAAAAAAACCTCTAAAAAATGTAACCTTTAATCTGAGGCATTTTATTGCTGAAAATTGATCGCTAGTTCTGAGATGATTATACTGTGTTCTTGTTTAGAAAGCTATTATTTATTCAATCATTGTTTACACTTATTATATTCAAATAAATGTTTTGGCACCTATGACTAAAACAAAAAAAGGATAACAAATATTTATATCACCTTCAGAGGTACTTACACTAAGGGGATATTTACAGCTGTTAGAGAATATAATGAGGTGCCCCTAGACAGAAATTAAATAATTTAGTGACGACTTGTTTGCAGTTTTAGGTAAGGCAAAAAAAGTTTCAATTTAATGAGATTCTTTGGTTTTGGAATAGAGTATAAGGTTAATAGAGGATAGATCCCATTATTTTTGGTTAAAGTGTGTGTGTGTGTGTGTGTGTGTGTGTGTGTGTGTGTGTGTGTGTGTGTCAGACAGGAGAGGCAGAGGGAGGAAGTGAACAGAAGTCTCAATTTTGGTAAGCATAGTCTTAAAAAATCCATATGCAGTTTGCATAATATTTCAAAAGCCAACCTAAAGAAAGAATTCCAAATCTAACTCTTGTTTCAAAAAGCATTCATAGAGTCTGGGTTAATTTACTATCAGTAATAATTTAGCCAGAGGCATGGTACTAAGGAAATCCAATAGACAGAGTATGTTTCTCTTAACAGGTATCATTAATTGATTTTCCAGGAAGTTAGGGCATAAGAAAAGGACATCTACCTTTCTTTCTAGACATACCCAAATAATTAAAAACATGTATTTGAACCTTATACCAAATGTTTACAGCAGCACTATTTATAATAGCCCAAAGGTAGAAGCAAACCGAATGTCCACTAACTGATAAATGGATAAACAAAATTTGGCACATTCATACAATGGAATACTGTTTTGTCATAAGAAGGAATGAAGTACTTACATCAACTTGGATCAAAATCGAAACCATTATGCTCAGTGAAAAAAGCCAGGCATATAAGGTCCCTTGTCACATAACACCATTTATATGAAATAATCTGATTAGGTAAACCCATAGAGAAGAAAGATTAGTGGCTGCTTGGGAATGCATAAAGGTGATGGCTGTACAACATTTAGAATGTGTTAAATGCTGCTAATTTTACACTTTAAAATGGTTAATTCTATGTTTTGAAATTTTTATTTTACATAAAAAATGTTAGATGCTTACATACATACACACTTACACACATACATGAATTAGATTTTTCATGCATTAGATGCATATCTTTCCCCCATACACCTGCTATTCCTCTTTCTGCACCCCATCTATGCTAATGTGTTTGTGTACCAAGTATTCCACAGGACTTGAAGTAGTTCTTTTCTAAAGTTATTTTCTACTCTAAGACTTGACCATATTGTAATTTGGATTCAAAGACTATATCTGACTTAACCTTTGTCATTTTTTTTCACTATCCATTCAATTGCCTTATTCCCTCTGAACTTCTATATCCAATCAATCACTACACCTTCCTAATTATTTTCACAAAGTGGTTTTAAATTATCTCCTTACTTACAAATCCTAAACCATTTGGTTTGTTCAAGTTCTTACCTTAATCCAGGGGTCCTCAAACTTTTTAAACAGGGGGCCAGTTCACTGTCCCTCAGACCGTTGGAGGGCCGGACTATAGTTTAAAAAAAACTATGAACAAATTCCTATGCACACTGCACATATCTTATTTTGAAGTAAAAAAACAAAACGGCAAAAAACACCCGCATGTGGCCCGCGGGCCGTAGTTTGAGGACGCCTGCCTTAATCATTGCTGTTACCTCCAACATGAAGTTAGAGCACTTGATATTCAAAGTTTTTGTTTCTTGTTTTAATTTTAAGAAAATTAAGCTGAAAAATATATGGAGAATGTTTTATTGTATTTGATTATTTTTGTAAAAAATATAAAGGTGGTTAATATTTACTTCCTTTTTATAAACATCTGCAATTCTTTTTCCATTCCTTCCTAAATAAAGGTCATGTGTGAATATTTTATATATACTTCTAAGCTATATGTTTATATATTTAGTACATATAGGAAGCCATAAATTATTAGGGTCTGGGAATTAAAAAGTGTATCAGTTAAAATACTATATTCAAGGGTTTACAATTAATTTTTACTTGTTAATACAGTTTTCAGATTTATCAATGTACTTCAAGTTCACTGCTTTTACCTATTTGAAGATGTTCAACAATGTAAAATATTAGAATCCATTTTTCTTTTCCCTTATTAACAGAATTTTGGTTATTCTTTATTGCTATTATAATCAATGGTGAAAAGGAGAACCTTGCATATGTGAACAAGGTTTAGACAAATTGATATTGAACTTAATATGTAATTGAAATGGTGAAACACACACACAGCTTCATGGATTTTGGAAAAGTTCTCCACAAAGCACTTTCCAAATTCACATGTGTTTGTTTCTGAGTTTAATGTTATGCTGCATTTTACTAATCGTCTTTTCCATTAGATTCTATGTCCTTTACATTTTCTAAACTTGGTAATTACTTTCACCTATTGGGTAGCTCCTTATACTTCCCAATGCCTTTGTATTTCTGAGAAAACCCTAATTTGCCATGGTTTTAATATATTTTTAGGTAAAATTAATAATATTTTCCTGGGATATGTGCATGTATGTCTTTGCATTAGTGAGATTAGCCTTATTTAATTTGTCTTTTACTCTCTCATTTCTGTTTTCTTATCATGGTTATTGTAGTTTCATAGAATGATTTGAGTATTGTTACTTCATTGACTTCTCTGGATTATATAAACTGCCATTTATCCATTTCTTAAAAGTTTTGTAGAACTTGCCTCTACATGTTTCTGGGCCTGATACCTATTTTAATGGAATGTTTTTTTGCTATAAAATTTATATGCTTTAATTATTTTGGTCAATTTGGGTTTTTCACTTACTCTTAAATCAAGGTTATTCCTTTTCATAGTAATTGTCTATTTCATCTAGGTTTTCAACAATTTTGGATCAATTTTATAATTTATCAGTAACGTAGTTCCTAGGGTATATATAGCTCATAACGTTTGTTGTTGACTTATTTTTATTGTGTTGGACATTTATTAGTTTGTTGTTGTTTTCTCTGACATTATTTTGTGTTTATTTATTACACTAGAGGCCCAGTACATGAAATTCTTGCAGGAGTGGGGGTCCAGGGATCGGGCCTAAACCGGCAGTTGGATATCCCTCTCACAATCCTGGACTCCTGGCTCCTAATCACTCACCTGCTTACCTGTCTGATGGCTCCTAACTGCCCCCTGCCTGCCTGGTCACCCCCAACTGATCCCCTGCTGGCCTGGTCACCCCTCATGGCCCCCCTTCCCATGCAGCCTGCTTGTTCAGTCTTTTGGTTGTCCCTCACTAACCATCCTGCCGGCCTGGTCATAAGCAGCCATCTTGTGATGGCATGAGGATTAATTTGCATATTACCTCTTTATTATATAGGATGAATGGCTTCCTTCAGAAGTCCCATTTACTCTATAATTCTTGGGTTATAGAGTTAACCCAACTGATGTTGGGATAGTAATACTTGATTTCTAAATTTTCTGAGCTCTAAGATACTCATTGTTCTGGCAGCAGTTTGTACTTTGGTTTTTACTTTAATAGCATTTTTAAAGAATTTCTGTTTTTTTAAAGTCCTGAGAAAATCAGAGCACATAACTTCATGTGCTATAGACTAAGACTCTAATTCCTTGGTTTGATTTCCTTCCATGACCTTTCCTATGCTTAAAGAGGAAAAATGTATGTCCTCCAAGGGGAAAAAAATCTGAAGGTTGTCCAAAGGGGATGTATTTTCTATTTTGGAGGCAATGGCCAGACAATGCAGAACAAAGTATATCTAATGTGCATTTCACATGCTGTCGCACAAATTTTTCAGATGCAATTATTATTTTGCAGGTTCCAGCTTCAGGCTGGGTTTCAAATTCCAAGCCAGCACTGTAACTTTTATTGCTGTCCTATGAGGCATTAACATTCCCACTTTTAACCTGTGACTCATTTTCTATTTTGCCCATGGACCTATCCATTCCTTGTTTTCATGCTTGGCTAGGTTTTTATAATTTATCTGTCCATTTACCGATTGACAAGTAGCATATCTGCATGTTGAAAACACTAGATAGGACTTCCAAAAGTAAGGCAGTCTACCAGTTCTCTTTTTGGAAATTTCCCAAAATATCATTTAAAAAATATGTTTTGCTGATTTAAGAGAGGAAGAGAGAGGGAGAAAGGGATAGAAACAACAATAATGAGAGAGAATCATTGCATGCCCCCTACTGGGGATCCAGCCCGCAACTTGGTCATATGTCCTGACTGGGAATTGAACCATGACCTCATGGTTCATGGGTCGAGGCTCAACTACTGGGCCACACCAACTGGGCATTTCCCAAAGTATCTTGATTTATTTTACTTTTATTTAATATTTTATTTACTTGCAATTTATGTTTCATTACACATACCATTCTTCCAATCATGTGCCAACCTCCTTGCCCTGACATATAGAAATTGCTCAGTGAGCACACCTCTAAGCATTTTCATACACACTTCTATCACTCTTGAATGATTTCTTCTCCACTTTGTGTGTGATGAACCCTTTTAATATTCATTTCTCATCCCTTATCCTGGATAAAACCATAACTGATTTATTCATGTAGCATTTCTATCATATTTAAGTTATAGCAATTAATGTATTTCATTGTAATCTTTGTTTGCATGTGTTCCCATCATGAACTCATTATTTAAGAAAAGGGCAATATTTTATTGTTTTATGTATATATTGATCAAGACAAATAATAAATCTTTGAGAAATAAATTGAAAAATAACAATTCAGTGTAATTGATTTTCAGATTTTTCTCTTTGTATCAAGCTCTTCACTTTCATTAGCCATCTGTTTTATCACTTTTTAAATCAGGCTTTACACTTTGAGGCCACTTCATTTGGTTTCCAAGTTTATTTCCTATCCGATATATTCAAGGTTATTTTTGCATGTAGGTTTTTAATCTCCCAGCTCAGCGTTATAAGTCAACCATAGCTGATAGCTTGCTCTAATTTATAACCTTGAATTTTTTCCAAAAATGGGTAATGATTAGCACTTCATCCAATGAAAGTCAATATCTTTGTCCTGAACTTTTGAGAAATTGTCAGCAAAGAAGAGAAACATATAGACTCCAAGGAGAGAACTGAAGCTTGTCCAAGAGCCATTCATTTTCTACTTGGGAGGCAGTGGTCGGCCAAAATAAAGAACCAAGTATATGTTGTAATATTTGCATATGCCCGGTTAGTAATTTTCACTATTCCCTGATATGAGATCAAGGAGACACTCCTGTTCTCAGTATTTTATAAGCTCATTTCCATACAGAGGACTTCCTTTTAAGACCAACTTGTCTTCTTCCCCTGTCCATTTCTGAAAATGTAAAGTATATCATTTGCTAAAGGTCAGAAAATTCTGGCACATTTTCAGATTATTCCTTATACTGTGGTCTAGATAATATGTATTTGGCCCATGTAGAAATTGCCTTTTACTATATCTTATTTAAATACAATTTCCACCCGCTGGCGGATTTCCTCATACTGGTGAAGCTGTATCAGATGCTGAAGATGGACCACTTGGTGGCGATGTTGCAGAGATGACTGACTAGCTTTTCACAGTGAGGGTGAAGGGGAGAAACAACAAAGAACAATAACAACAATAAAGCAAGTTTGGAGTGTTTGCTTTGTGGAAGGAAACATGTATGATTATATTTATTCCTCATCATAAGTATTTAAAGTTGACATTATAATTATTTATGAGAGATTAAGCCTCTCAGTAGATGAATAATGTTTCCATGGTCACATAGACTCAAAGAGTTCAAGCAAATACATGAATCCAAAGCTGTGAGACTTCAAAAACTACCCTTATTACAGAACATATTGCCTTTGCAAACTTGAGTTTCTAGCTTTTTAAATTTTTAAAGCACAGTGTATATTTTAAAACATTAGAATTTTGTGCAAGTTATTTCTTATGTTATCACAAAAATAAGTATTATACTGACAATTCTACTATTTCTAATTCATAAACATATACAATAGCCATTGATGAGCCTAGAATACCACTGCTAAAGAATAGGATAATCAGTTTTATAGTCCACATCTGAGTGAAATGATACAGTTCTTGTCTTTGAAAGCAACAAATGAACAAACAAGGAAAAAAAAAAAGAAACAAAAACTCAGAGACACAGACAACACTATGGTAGTTACCAGAGGGAATAGGAGTGATGTAGTAAAAGGTAAAGGTGATCAAATATATGGTGATGGAGGAAGATTTGACTTTGGGTGGTGGGCACACAATGCAATATACAGATGATGTATGATAGAATTGTACACTTGAAACTTATATAATTTTATTAACCAATGTCCCCCCCATATATTTAATAAAAATGTCATCCATCTGAAAAAAAGTGGGTATCTAACCTGAAAGTAAAATATTATGTCAACTGTAACTGAAAAATAAATGGTATATTTATATATAATATATATATGAAGATACTCTTCTTTAAGAAGACTTATGAGTCATCAATGAAAAAATTATCTAATTTTTTATTAGTCAACATTTGAAAAATATTTATTTGAACCTTCCATAACAGTGCACACTTTTAAAATAATTCTAATTTTGACAATGATGCTAAGAACTCTCTGAGAGCAATACCTTTAATTGACCCTATTGATTAAAGCTTTTCTATACCCTCATCTTTTACTGCTTGAAAACATTTAAGGGAAACTGTCAAAAGGTATTACATTAAAACTCTGGAACCAAATTTGGCCCAAATATTTTTTGGTACTAAGTGTTTGAATATTTGAGTGTTTAATTGACAATAAAATGAGCAGATAGATCAGCTTTAGACATATGTTCCATGCTAAGTGCTGTAGAGACTAACTGAGCTATCTGCATTTCCCTTGACACTGTCTTACATATGTTTGCATTAGACTAAAATCCCAGGTTGCATATAACCTATTACTCATGCCCCAGTTGATTTTTTTTTGAATCATAAACTTGTATAACATGTGGAGGCCTTAATTAGATGCTACTGCTTACTAGAACAGTTTTAATGTTTAAAATAGAAGGTTGAAAAGTAAGCAAAACATCTCTGCCAAAATGAACAGACTGGGGAATTTGTTCTTCATCTGTGTTAAAAAGAGAGAAAGAAAAAATAACTTTTCCACAGTAAACATGTCAAGAAGTCAACAAATATTTGTTAGCTACTTCCTACTGAGGGTTGGCAGTTCTTGTATTTTGCGATGACTGTCTGAATTTATTGTGAACTGTAGGTTCAATCAGTCCTATTAATTTCAGTTATTTCTATTGTATCCTCATCTATAATGGTTTAAAAGCATTTAAAAAGAACTGTTAAAAGCTTTCAAATTTGGAGCTTTGAAATTAAGTTTGCTGCAAGTCAAATTTTCCACATGCTCAAACATTTGGATACAAAATAAAAGGATAAAAAATCATATAATGACTAATCTCAAAAGTGATCACTAAATAGTGTGTATGTGCTTCTTCCCTAATATCACTTATAGACACCCAATTGGCAACTTGATCACATTATGTAAGCAATGTATTTAAAGAAAGTAGCATAAAATCTTCAACAGCAAGATTTTAATAATTGTATTGGATGGTCTTTAAGATTTTCCCAGTTTTTAAAGCTTAATGATTTGTCAGATTCTGAGGGTTCTTCTCATAGCTTATAATGAGACCCATAGCACAAAAGCACTTACAGAATTATTTTGTTGAAAGTGCATATTCATTCAAGAACTCAATAGCAAAAACAAATAATCCAATTGAAAAATGGGCAGATAGTCTGAGTAGACATTTTTCCAAAGAAGACGTTCAGATGGCCAAGAGGTACATTAAAAAGGTACTCAACATCATTAATTATCAGAGAATCCCAGCTCAAAACCATGAGCTATCACCTCACACCTGTTAGAATGGCTATTATCAAAAAGAAAAAAGAAAAAGAAAAGAAATACGAGTGTTGTCAAGGATGTGGAGAAAAGGGAATCCTTGTGCACTGTGCACTATTGGTGGAAATGTAAGTTGGTGCAGCCACTACAGAAAAACAGTATGGTGGTTTCTTAAGAAATTAAAAATATGATCCAGCAATCCCACTTATGAGAATATATTCAAAGGAAACAAAAACCCTAACTTGAAACTGTATATGCACTCTCATATTTATTGCAGCATTATTTACAATAACCAAGATCTAAAAATGAACTAAGTGACCATTGATGGATGAATGAATGGAAAAACAAAATATAATTAACTATTATTCATACTGAAAAAATAAGCAAATCTTACCATTTTGGCAAAATGGATGGACCTTGAGGAATATTATACAAAGTGGAATAAGTCCAAGATGAATATATTATGATCTCATTTTTATGTAGACTATTAAAACAAACAAACAAAAACAACAACAAAATGAGCTCATGTATACTGTACAGAGAACAGATTGGTGGTTGCCAGAGGCATGGGATAAGGGATTGGTGACATGAGTAAAGAGAGTTAAAAGGTACCACCTTCTAATTATAAAATAAATAAATCATGGGGAAGTAATGTACAGCATGGTGACTAGAGTTAATATTACTCTTTTGGTATTTGAAAGTTGCTAAGTAGATCTTAAAAGTTCTTATCATGAGAAAAATTTGTAACTATATATGGTGACAGATGTTAACTAGACTTATGCAGTGGTTATTTCACAGTATATGCAAATGCCAAATCATTATATTGTATACCTGAGACTTACATATCTGTTATATCCAATAGAGTAAGTTCAGATGAACAATTCACTTATCTTTTAAATATTTGTCTGCAACTTAAACAAATAGATTTATTTGTCCATTATAGTTGTAGTATAGTTATAGTTAGTGATGGTGATAGTTGTGAAAGAGCAGAAGGCTACCCTATGACATGTACTTGCAAGGTTTCGGGGATGACACTGCTTTTAAATATATTGCACTTATTTTTCAATACGAGAGATCCCTTCATGCTATACAGACTTCGGGAAATGAAGCAAATCCTTCTGTCTTCCAGCAATTCTGTTTCTAACATTTTTTACTTCTCTATTACAAATTATTGAATGATAGTACAACAATTCCCCTGATGCTTGTGCAATTCTCTTTGTTCTCATGCCAATATATCTAGCATTAGATTCTTCTAATTTTTAATAACATATGAGAGTTGTTATTTCAATAACATAGAACCAAGTTTTGAGAGGAGTGAAGAAATGACAAAATTCTCTTTCCTCTCTTTAATTCCCTTTTCTTCTCTCTTTGTGGTCTGAAGGCCACAAAAGAGAGATATTTTTTGCTTGTAAGAGATTCTTTTTTTTTGGGGGGGGGTGGCGGTGGGTATGAGAGAGCAGATAAAGGGTACAGCATGAGCTGAGGTAAAGAAATTAGAACCTGACTGGTATTGCCTATGGAATTAAAAGCAGGTCCTTAAAGTTCCATTTCTACTAAGCTCACATCAATAGAATGCAACTTAAAGAGAGTTTTTAAAAAGGAGACCAGTCAGCTATAATGAATTTGGAGCTAGGGACAACATTCTTTTATCACAACATGTCATGTATGTTACAAGTTGGGTTCTTCCTGAAAAGGTCACATCTGAGCCAAGACCTGAAAAGAATCAGGAAGGGGGGCATACGAGTATTCAGATATTCAGGTATGCTATTTTTTAGGGAAGGAATATATCAAATACAGATATCCTAACATGAGGGCGTACTCAGTGTTTCAATGAGAAAAAGGAGGCCTATGTGGCTGGTGAGAAGGACACCTGGTGGGAGGGTTGGGGAATGAGGGATTGGAGTTAGTCTGCAACCAGAACACAAAAGTTAATAAAGACTATATTTGGGATTTTTTTTTTTTTAACCTTTGAGTGAGTTTAAAAACAAACAATAGGTTATGATCAGAGGGGTGCTAGAATTTGACTTAAGTTCTAGGATATTATTCTTGTCCCTATATAGAAAATGAATGGTGAGCTAAAAGGAACAACCAGAAGACTATTTAGAACAAACACAATGGGCCTCAATCTCGGTCATTAGGCACTGGTCAAGGATGGTAGAGAAGGGATCAGATTCTGGACTTATACTGAAGCAGCACCAACAGCATTATTTTTTTAAAATATACTTTCATTGATTTCAGAGAGGAAGGGAGAGGGAGAGAGAGATAGAAACATCAATGATGATAGTGAATCATTGATTGGCTGCCTCTTGCACACCCCCTACTGGGGATCAAGCCCACAACCCCAGGCATGTGCCCTTGAGCAGAATTGAACCCAAGACACTTCAGGCTGCAGGCATATGCTCTGTCCGCTGAGCCAAACTAGCTAGGGCTGCGTTATCTTTTTTTTTTTTTTCTTTTAGTTGATTTCAAAGAGGAAGGGAGAGGGAGAGAGACATAGATACATCAATGATGAGAAAGAATCATTGATTGGCTGCCCCCAGTACACCCAAAACCCGGGAATGTGATCTAACAGGGAATCGAACCCTGACTTCCTGGTTGATGGGTTGATGTTCAACAACTGAGCCACACTGGCCAGGAATAAGATGCATTCCAGTTAGTTGAGTGAAGTTGCACTTGCCGAGCTGGGAAAGACCAGAAGTTGCTGCTTTATTTATTTATTTATTTATTTATTTATTTATTTATTTATTTTTGGAAGATTTGGATGTCCTATATAAAGAGGTAATATGTAAATTGACTGTCACTCCAACATACAAGATAGCCACTCCCATGTGGACACAAGATGGCTGCCACAAGATGGCCAGCAGGGGAGGGCAGTTGGGAGCGACCAGGTCTGCAGGGGAGGGCAGTTGGGGGCAACCAGGCTGGCAAGGGATGGAAGTTAGGGGTGACTGGACCAGCAGGAGAGGGCAGTTGGGGGTGACCAGGCCTGCAGGGGAGGACAGCTAGGGGCAACCAGGCCTGCAGGGGAAGGCAGTTGGAGGGAACCAGGCCAGCAGGGGAGGGCAGTTAGGGGTGACCGGGCCAGCAGGGGAGGGCAGTTAGGGGCAATTGGGCTGGCAGAGGAGGGCAGTTAGGGGTGACCAGGCCAGCAGGGGAGAGCAGTTAGGGGCAATTGGGCCGGCAGGGGAGCAGTTAGGTGTCTATCAGGCTGGCAGGGGAGTGGTTAAGGGGTTATCAGGCTGGCTAGCAGAAGCGGTTACGGGCAATCAGGCAGGCAGGCAGGTGAGCAGTTGGGAACCAGCACTCCTGGATTGTGAGAGTTATGTCCCACTGCCCGTTTAGGTGGGATGGGGCCTAAACGGGCAGTCGGACATCCCTTGAGGGGTCCCATATTGGAGAGGGTACAGGCTGGGCTGAGGGACATCCCTCCCTCCCATGCAAGAATTTTGTCCACCAGGCCTCTAGTTGGAAATAAAACTCAAGAGTTTGATTGTAGACATATTTAGTTTGAAATACTTCTTAGATTTACTTTAGGAGAGTGGTCAGATATGAACTTAAAATGTTGTGTATCCTTTAAACATAGTTTTTAAAAATGATGCTGAATAAAACCTCAAGAGAAGTGAGCATAGAATGAATTCTGGGCAAGGACTAAATCCTGGGGCAGTCTCAGGTTTAGAAACAAGGAAAAGTGAGAAGGAAACAGCAAAGGCGACTGAAGTTCCCAGTGAGGAATAAGGACACAGAGAAAGGGTGATGGAAGAGGTAGATAATAGATGCACAGATAGACAGACAGACAGATAGATATGGTAGATATAGAGATAAATAGGTAGATGATGTATACAGATAGGTAGATAGATAGATGGATCGACAGATAAATGATAAATTACAGATTGACTTACACTGGTGCTCAAGTAAAGATCATATTTAAAGGAAAAGGAGCCTGCCAGTATAGCTCAGAGGTTGAGCATTGACCCAGGAACCAAGAGGCCACTGTTTGATTCCAGGTCAGGGCACATGACCGGGTTGTGGGTTAGATCCTTATGGGGAGGTATGCATGACTCTCTCATGGATGTTTCTATCTCTTTAGCCCTCTCCCTTCCTCTCTCTCTAAAGAATCAATAGAAATATATTTTTAAAAAATAAAAAAAATAAAGGAAAATGAAATAATAAATGGGTTAACTGCTGCTAATAGTTGAGTAAGGTAAAAATGAGAAAAATATTTATTGCATTTGGCGATGTGGAAGTCATTAGCAAAATTATCATAGTATCAACAGTGTTAGAAATAAGGGTCTGATTGGAGTGGGGAGAGTAGGAAATTAAAATAGAAGTTATCATCAATAACTACATAATTTCGCTATAAATTAGAGCACATTGATTGGATTAAGATTGACTAAAACCAGGGGGAAATGTATGTATTTCAAGGTGAGAGACTTTGACTTCTGCTTCCCCCACTAGAATCTCAACTTCCTGAAGGCAAATATCTTAATAGTGTTGCTCCCTACTTGCACATTTAACATCTGTTGTGCCTGACTCCTGAGTATTTGGCCATGAACATATATTCACTCAAAAAAATATTGTATTGGATTTGATTTTTGCTAAGTCACTTTATTCCTTTGGTGTCCCGTAACATAATAGGGCAAGACCTCCTCAACCTGACACTTCATCCAAGGACCTAAGCACATTTCTGAGTTTGCCACTCAGTCAGATTCAGAGCATGTTTAGGGGAAAGAAGAGAAAACAGAGAAACAGTTAAGAAACTGAATTCTCCACTAAATTCTTTCACTGTATCCCAGTGAATTGTGGACCTTCTGGAATGTTCTGACATAAATCCAAACCTTGGGGAATGTCTATTTTGGTTGTACATTATGTTATTAAAATATACTGAGATTGTAATTGTAAGCAGCATTTGGCAAAGAATTTTAAGACTGAGCCTGATAGAACTAGAAGAGAAGAACTGGGAAAGAAAATCAAATTAGGAAGTCCAGGGCTGCACATTAACATTCACAGAAATGAAATGTTTCCTTTACAGTTGGAAAAACTGTTCTTGTCCTATGGTCCTGAGTTTGGGTAGAAAGCATTCTGCATTCAAAATTGAAGAACATCAGTTTTGTAATATGTTGCTAATAATAATAATAAAAAAAATAAGCCAAATTATTCTAAATCTATTGTGTAATATTTCCATATGGAACTGAAGAAGCTGGCACTTTATTCAGAATCGTCCTGTAAAGGAAAGATTCAAGTACATAGACTCCTACACTAGAGAGCCCTGAATGTATTATGTTTAAAAATGGTAAATTTATCTAGCATATTTATGCTTCCCATCCTGTAGTTAAAGCAGCATTATCTGCACTGTAGCTTAATATTTAGGGAATACTGGATTCTATAAGACTACATTCTCAGTGCTTTATCTGACTTGATTGCTGTACTTAACATTTGAATAGAGAATTCAGAGAGGGGAAAAAATCAATACCCATTGCTAAACTAGAGAGTGGGGTTGAAGAATAAACTTGAGTTGCAATGAATTTAGAAATTCTTGTGAGGAGTTTTATGCCAACTGAAACTTTCAATCTTAAAATAATTGAACGGCCAAATTACTTTTCTTCCTGAGTTAGGACAGGAGATATATAGCAATTTCATTATTTTTTTTTCTATCTGATATTGTTGGGAACAGGAATAGAATGTTGGGGACTAGCTATAATTATAAGAAATATTAATTATGCTCTGTTAGCTGTGATTGTTCGGTTATGATTAGAGAAAGCACATTCTAACCTAGTTGGGAGTTGTATGCCCTGGAACATGGGAGCTAACATGGGAATATAGTCCATCCTCCTGTCCTGAGAACTGCCTATCATTATGGAAAAATTTACAACCTTGTGGCTGAAACAATCAAGTCCTGAAAGCACCTGCCCTTTGCAACCTCCAGCCCCTATTGCCTGTAATCTGGTCCTGGAGGCATACGCCCTCTGTGCCCCCCACCTCCAGCCAGCATTGCCTATAACCTGTAACCATTACACCTTGCCTACTTTCCCATGTAATCTTTGTCCTTCTACCCAATATAAGCAGCTGGCTTAAGGGGAGGACAGAGCAGATTTTTCTGGATGACCCGCTGATCTCCCATACAGCTGCAGTATTGAAATAAACACTCATATATGATTCAACCCTGTTTCAGTTAAATTGGCTCAAGTAGTGACAGGCAGCCCAGACCCATTGGTTGTCTGGTTACAATATATATATTCATTTAAAGCTAAGTGTGGTTGTCTTAGACTGACTTTATTAAAGGTCATAAATATATCCTTGAAAGAACAGCATCTTCAGAAACTTTTGTTAACTTAAGAAACATTCAAACCTGTGAAGAATTTTTGTGTTTATTTGAGCCAAACTGTCAACAAATGCTAGGAAGAAGAAGCTCAATGGGTTGAGATAATGCTCCAGAGAATGGCATTTGTACCTTGTTTTACACATTACAATCAAGAGAGAAGGGGTAAGTGGGTTACATAAAATTCATTGGTGATAGATTAGGGAGGCAAGAGAAAGCAAAATGGGGAAACCTCTGGCATTGGATAAAAAATAAAATGATAGACACATACTTCTTAGTTAACATTCAACAATTAACTCAATAACTATGAGGGGATTTGTGGTCTCCTGCCCGGCCTGCCGCAAGAACCGCTGCTCGCAATGGCATCAGGACCACAGCCCTTTATGATAGAGATGAGAAATCTGGGTCTAGAGAAGGGATGCTACTGTCTAAAGCCATTGCTATCTGGGTATACCTGAGACTCCCCTTAATTTCACTATGAATATTTGCCTGCCAAAGGCAAGTGATGTTGACCATAGATATTTTGAGGGAACGGAAGCACATTCCATATGTTCAAGAAGTATTCTGACTACTTATTCCCTGTGTTGTATGAAGTGTATTCTTGGCATAGACATTAGGAATAAAGAATACCCCAGTTTCCCCCTATTTAACTGGAATTCTTAGTTGGATAAGCTATTTAAATATAAAATCACCCATTTGAATAATTAATCCCCTAAATATATTGCCATGGGTTTGAAAGTAGATCTTTTTTCACTTTCCTCCTTAACCTTCCTTATACCAATAGCTTCTTTATCTTTCATAGGAAATCTTTGGGACCCCCATCATATGTTATTTGCACAACTTTTCTTCTGTCCAAGCACCCAGTCTAGCAGAAAGATAGAGTGTGCCTTTCTCGGGGCTCTCCTTTGCAGACTTTCAACTATGTTTTGTAATTATAGCTTCTCATTGATGATACCTTCCCACCCATTTTACCTTCAGTGGGTTGAAATAAACAAAGGTCACTCAAATAAGAATGAGTAGAAGCTATTTCTTTTGAGCTTGCTATCACAAAGAAGTTAGCCAACATCACTTGCCTTTGGCAGGCAAGGTAGTGAGAAAACTTCATAGTGAAATTAAGGGGAGTCTCAGGTGTACTTATGTGAATGACCCATGTCCCGCGTGGTTCAAGGTTTAAGATCTGGAGAAGGGGCCACACATAAATTAAAGAGATGAGACAAGAAATAATAATTTGGAAATATTGGGGGCCGGGAAGGCAGCCCAATGCAAGATTTCTCTGGTGCTCAGGTCTCGCAAACCCTTTGTTCAATTTTGGGTACACATCTAGCTCTTAGTCAGGCAGGTAATTGCAGTAACAGACAGACTATCTTAAAGGTCAGTAAATGTTAGAAAGATTTACTTTGAGACTATTTGGTCAGGAAATAGCTTTAGCCCCCATTGTCTGGACTAAACAATCGGTGCATAGCTCTGGCCCTTGCCAGGAGCTCAAGGGTCACCAGCGTTCTGGGATCCTTGTTTATACTTCTCTGATAGTGAAGACAATGGGTGGCTTCCCACATACATAGATAGAAATTGTTGGCATTTTCTGTGATTGGTTTGTATAGCATATTTGATTTTCTCTTGCTCTGCTCTAATTATTATTCGTATGTCAGGGGAATTTTTAGGTTATAGAATGTCAGATAAAGTGTCAAGGTCTTTATCTGAGGTATATACATCAAACATAATGGACAAGACTTAAGTATATCCAGAGAATATACAACTGAAATAAGAAAAGAGGAGTCTTCAGGAATGTCAAGGAATGGTCCATCTGATAATTACATTCCATTTGCAAA
Source organism: Ia io (assembly GCA_025583905.1). Taxonomy (NCBI): domain Eukaryota; kingdom Metazoa; phylum Chordata; class Mammalia; order Chiroptera; family Vespertilionidae; genus Ia; species Ia io. The sequence continues at coordinate 64,614,181 of JAJQQW010000011.1, read as the reverse complement.
GTAAGTCTCTCCCTATTAAAATTGCAGGAATGTTATTACAGAAGAGAAATGATTATTTCAAACTAGAAGCCTGGTGCACAAAATTTGTGCATTGGGGGTGGATGTCCCTCAGCCCAGCCTGCACCCTCTCCAATATGGGACCCCTCGAGGGATGTCCGACTGCCTGTTTAGGCCCAATCCCACCTAAACGGGGAGTCAGACATCCCTCTCACAATCCAGGACTGCTAGCTCCCAACTGCTCGCCTGCCTGCCTTCCTGATTGCCCCTAACCGCTTCTGCCTGCCAGCCTGATCACCCCCTAACCACTCCCCTGCCAACCTGATTGATGCCTAACTGTTCCCTGCCAACCTGTTTGCCCCTAACTGCCCTCCCCTTCAGGCCTGGTCCCCCCCCCCCCCCAACTTCTCTCCCCTGCAGGCCTGGGTCCCCTCCAACTGCCCTTCCCTGCAGGCCCAGTCACCCCCAAATTCCCTCCTCTGCCAGCCTAGTCACCCCTAACTGCCCTCCCTTGCAGGCCTGGTCCCTCCCAACTGCCCTCCCCTGCTGGCCATCTTATGGTGGCCATCTTGTGTCCACATGGGGGTAGGATCTTTGACCACATGGGGGCAGCCATCTTGTGTGTTGGAGTGATGGTCAATCTGCATTTTACTCTTTTATCAGGTAGGATAGAGACCTGATGCATGGGTGGGGGCCGGCTGGTATGCCCTGAAGGGTGTCCCGGATCATGGTGGGGGTTCCCTTGGGGTGTGGGGTGGCCTGGGCAAGGGGCCTGTGGTGGTTTGCAGGCCAGCCACGCCCCCCAGGGACCCAAGCGGAGGCCCTGGTATCTGGGGTTATTTACCTTCTACAATTGAAACTTTATAGCCTGGAGCAGAGCCTAGCCTTCTGCTCACTCCGTGGCAGCAGCCATTTCTGTTGGGTGTATTTACCTTCTATAATTGAAACTTTGTAGCCTTAAGTGGAGGCCTGGGCCGGCCAGGGTGTGTGGAAAGCTTGGCTTCCTCCATTGCCAGGGAAACCCAAGCTTCCCTCCTGCTCTCTGTGGCCGAAGCTACCTTGGTTGGGTTTATTTGCATATTTGCTCCTGATTGGCTGGTGGGCATGGCTTGTTGGTGTAGCAGAGGTATGGTCAATTTGCATATTACTCTTTTATTAGATAGGATATTTTTTTCAGTAAGGTTGTAAAGATTATATTTAAAGGATGGGAGGTAGGGGAAATCTCTAGTATTTTTATTCAGGGGAACAGGCTTACCTACAGTGATATCGTGAAGATGGTAGGGTTTAATGTAGAAAGAGTAGCCCTTGCAACTAGCAGGAATTGATGAGACTGAACATCCATATTTATAGTTAATTCACCTTGGATGTTTAAGGGTGAGGTGTGTTTTCCTTTCTCAGAGTATCCTCATTGATAAAAATTGAGGTATTTTTATTTATCATGGTTTTTCTTTCATAAGATGATACAGTCTTTGTCCTGGCTGGTGTGGCTCAGTTGGCTAGGCATCATTCTGTGTACTGAAAGTTTGCCAGTTCGATTCCTGGTCAGGGCATATGCTCAGGTTGTAGGCTAGATCCCGGGTAAGGGACATGCAGGAGGTGGCTGATCATGTTTCATTGTCACATCAATGTTTTTCTCTCTCTCCCTCTCCCTTCCTCTGTGTCTAAAAATCAAAAAGCTATTTTAAAAAAAAGATGGTACACTGTTGTTTATAAGCCACACACCTATGATATTCTATTAAATCAGTCTAAACAGACTAAGATGGGGCTATTTTATGAGTAGCTTGGAAAATATCATCTTTAAAGTTCTAATTAATACATACTTTTCACAGATGACTTTTGAGTACAAGATTTGCCTCTAGAATTAACTCCTATGAATCCCAGGAGATAGATCATTACCAACTTCTTACTCAAAGAATCTCATGTTCTTAGACAAGTGCACACCTATTTTAAAATGTTTAAAAATGTTTCAAAATTATAGCAACTTAAACCATAGAGACAAGGTCTTTAAGTTAACAACATTTAAGCATCTATAATTTTGCTGTCCAACAGTTAGCCATAAGCTACATATGGCTATCAATTAGTTGAAATGGAATAAGTAGAAATTGTCATGTGATGTAAGTATAGAATACCTTCTTAATTTTGAAGGCCTACTATGAGAAAATAATGTAAAAAATTTTATTCAGAATTTTATATTAATTGGATGGTAAATAATAATGATTTCATATATTGGATTAAATGAAATATATTAAAATTAATTTAGCTCATTTTCTTTACTCTTTAAATACGATTAGCAAAATTTTTCAAATTGCACATATAGATCTCATTTGTAGGTTGCACTACATTTCTATAGAATGAGATGATCTATAGCATATACAGTAAATATGTATTATGCATAACATTAAGACACAATAATACAATGTGTGAAGACATGGAAACTGACTCATATTATCTGTAGATCAGTTTGGAATATAGATTAAGAACCTTATAATAGTCCTATTACTTAACATATTATTATGAGTTATAAAACAGTTCTAAGAAATAAACGGAAGTATAGATAGAAAATCATGTACATGAATGCTCATTGAAACTTCATATGTATTATCTACAAATGGAAAAAATCTTATTTGTCTAACCAAAAACATCAATGCCTCTCTTTCTCTTTCTCTCTCTCTCTCTCTCCCTTCCTCTCCTGTCCTCTTTTTCTTAAAAAAAAATCAATAAAAACATACCCTCCAGTGAGGATATTTTTTAAAAGGGATGTTTGTAAAGAAGCCAGTGAAAGAAATAGAATAGTGAATGGAGGCCATTCTGACAGGTACCCAATGAGAATACTTGAAGGTAAGAAATAGCATGATGTTTCTGGGAAGAGCAGGTGATTCAATTACACGTTTATTTAATACATAATTTTTGGCCACCAGATGCCAATAAGTCTTTTAGATGTTGGAGTTTTAATATTATAAGATTATGTTCTCATTTCTTCAAAACTTTACCATCTATCCTGCTTATCAGATTAGCACAATTTGTAGCATTTTCCAGATGCTAAGGTATTGCTGCCAGCTTTTACTTTTTACAGCACAGTGATGGAAACATATATCAACTCAGACAAGCTCTATAACATCTGAACTTGGATTTGAACATGCTCTCTAGCTCAACTGAAAAACAAAGATAGCCTCATATAATCACCCATTTTAAACGATTTATTCAAAATTTCTGGGAAATCCAAGAATCTTTAAAATACCAAAGAAACAACGACCATAAAACCTGTCATTGTTAGTATTAGTTTTGCTATTGCTGCTGCTGCTATGAGTTACCACCAACTTAGTGGCTTAAAACAACACAAATTTATCAATCTATAATGCAGAAATCTGTAACGTGTGTGTCAACAGCAACAAGAACACTCAGACCAAAATTTTGCCCTAAGTCCTAACAAAGCTGAAGGAGACAGTTAACATTAAGGAGATGGGCCTTGGGTTTCACATGTCCCCTTGAATAGGACACATAATTGGGACAAATAGGAGTGAATGTCAAGTATGGCTCTACGTTAGACTACCTAAGGGATTTTACTAATTCCCATGCCTATGCTCCTCTCCAGATTAACCATATTAGGTCTTCAAAGTGCAAGATACATTTGTTAAAACTAATTAGGTAATTTCTATCTGTAGGCTGTTTGGAAACTACCTAGCCTAGTTCCCAAACTACCAAGTAGGAAAATGTATTCATAGACTGTATTCTAAAGAGACTGAAGAGAAATAACTGGCACATCCCAGGAAGTGAATAGACTTTGACAACTGTGACATTCCCTCCACTGTGTGAGGGACGACAAATGCCTCCAATGAGCCTGTGGGGGAGTTTCTCTTCTTAATTGAGGAGAAGGAAGTCATCACACAGTTCATATTCTTGCGAGAGCAGTTTACCTTGTACTTCTTTCCAGACCTTGCTTTATTCACCAGAACCTCTGATAGCTTGTGCGTTCACGTTCAGATCATGGACTAAAGTTCACAGCATTAGGCATTCAGGACAGACTAGGTATTTGTGACCAACGGTAACCTAGAACTCACTGAAAACCATTACTCCTACAATCCCAACTGGGAGATAATAGCTTTCATATAAAAATCCTTGAAGGATATGCTATATATTCATCCATTGGGTTTATGGTCTCCTTAAGCTTTCATGGGTGCATTTCAGAGCTTTCCGAACTCCCTGAAACCGTATTTTAAAAAAAATCATCAGTTATATATTTACATATAAGTTAAACTCAAAAATGTCCAAGAGCCCACACTACGCTTGTCCCCCACTAACCTCACCCAAAATGAACCCAAAATCAATAGAGAAAGAAAAAAGAGAACTGCTATTTGAAATACTTTAAATTTTAAAACCTGTCACCATGAGAAAACTGCACCAGGGACACACAATTTTAGTTCCACAAATAATTGCTTACACTACATTCTGCTTTGGTATGATGCCATGGAGAAACAGCTCTACAAAATAATTTTTCTTTGTTTACTGGGAATGATTTTCACTCAATTAAATCGTGTACACTATTATTGGAATCATTGCGGGAATGTTCTCTCTGCTCAGAAATTGTGCTATTTCTTGTCCCTCCTGAGGATCTGAATGGTTTATTCTCTTAGGATACTGCAAATTTTACAAGTGATCATTTTTGGTTTTGTTTCAACATCCCTAGAGCACTTCTTGCAAAGACCTAGATGTAAAAATGGAGTAAAGGTCAGAGTCGGCACATGAGATAAACAGATGATAGTGAGTCAGTGATCCAGGCTTCAGGAGTCATTTTTGAAGTTCCTTCTATGTGTGCCTGTGAGCTGGAACTCCCTGATGAAAGACAGAACTGGTTCTAAAGTCCCTAAGTTATCTAATTCTACCTGTGACACTGCGGTATTCCCATCCTTAACATCAGAAATATGGGGACAATAAAACAAAATTCAATTCAGAGCAAGCTCTTTACAGAGGCGACAAAAAGCAGAACAATCTTAAAACTTCAAGGTTGTTGTCCTTCTATTGAACTCTCAGAACCTTAGCATTTGGAGGCAACGTTTTCTTTCTTTTCTTTTTTTCATTTTGTTTCCTTTCCTTTTTTTTTTTTTTTAAATCCTGCTAGTATTTAAACATGTAGGGGATAATAAATTTTAAAATTTCAGTGAGAAATTATTGGTCTCAGATCAGTAAATGGATTTGTCGAGTACATGCTAATTACAACATTGAGTTATTACATGTTTATTTGTTGTTATTTTTTAAATATATTTTTAGTGATTTTAGAAAGGAAGGGAGAGGGAGAGAGTGATAGAAACATCAATTGATGAGAAAGAATCATTGATTGGCTGCCTCCTGCACGTCCCCCACTGGGGATTGAGCCAGAAATCTAGGCACGTGCCCTGACCTGGAATCGAACCGTGACCTCCTGGTTCATAGATTGATGTTCAACCACTGAGCCATGCCGGCCGGACAACATGTTTATTTGTTCTACCAAAGAGTCTAAACTCACTGTCTTCTAAATACATCTTACCAATATTACAAACACCTGAAAGTGGATAATTTCAGAGACCATCATAACACTGTCAAGATATGATTGATAGATAACGTTTGTATTCAATTTATGTATGATCATACTTGAAAATAGGGGAATTCATCTGATGACTGCCTTAAATGCATTCCTTTCCACGATTATACTGTTGCTGGGAAAATGATCATGCTAAGTGAAAAATAAACTCTTGCTTTTTTTTTTTTTCAATAAAGCACTGTTAGCTTTAGAAAAGATCACCATCCAGAGAGCCTGAGGAAACCCAGCAGGCTACTGAGGAAACAATTAGTGAGAGTGCATTAGAAAGATAAATACAACCTACAGGGAGAAAAGTCTCAGCTTTCAGCTTTTAATATTTGAAGTTTGCTTTATATCTAATTATCAGAATGCCTTTTGGGGGTTGCATTGAAGTTTCTTTTACAGGTAGAAGAAACAGCTTCGTTGAGTGATAGGCACTGGGTAACTGCGTTTTGAAAAGATTTTCAGCATTTGACATTATCCTCTAAGGTAATTATAAAAACTTAGAGTGACTTTTGTAGGATTTCTTTCCTTAAATAGTTACAGGAAGTCATGTTCAGTGTTTCACACAATTATTTTTCATTTATTCCTCAAACAGTACAATGTAGCTTTTAAAAATAATTTTTAAAAATAGTGTTTCATTTTTCAGCAGTTTTAGGCTTACAAAAAATTGCACATTTGGAATTGAGAGTTCCCATATACTTCCTCTCTATTCTACCCAAAAAGTTCATCTTATTAACATCTTGCATTAGTAAAGTGCATTTGTTACAATTGATGATACCCTATTAGTATATTTTTATTAACTGAGGTTCATAGTTTACATTAGGGTTAACATTTTGTGTTGTACTTGCTATATTTTGACAAATGCGTAATATCATGTATCTACCATTATAGTATCATTTAAAGTAATTTCATTACACTAAAAAGGCTCTGTGCTCTGACGATTCCTCTACACACACCCAAAAGCTCCAGAAAACACCTGATCTTTCCATTTTCTCCATCGTTTTGCTTTTTTAGTATAAGGCATAGTTGAACTTACATAGTAAGTGACCTTTTCAATTTGGCTTCTTCTACTTAACAATATGCAGTTTAACTTCTATGTTTTTTGCTTCATGGCTTAACAGCTCATTGCTTTTAATCACTCAATATTTCATTGAATAGATGTCCCACAGTTTGTTTATTCATTCACTTTTTGAAGGGAACTTTAATTGCTTCCAATCTGTGACAATTATGAATAAAGCTAATATATAAATGCATGTGTAGAATTTTGTGTGCACATAAATTTTCAACTCGTTTGGATAAATAAATACCTAGGGAGGTAATTGCTAGATATTGTTGTACGCCTATTTAACATTGTAAGAAATCGCCAACTGTCTTCCAGAATGGCTATAGCATTTTGCATTTGCCCTAGTAATGAATGAGAATGTCTGTTGATCTTCATCATCATCCTCATTGGGTGATGTTAGTGTTTTGGATTTTAGCCATTCTAACCCATATGTACGGATATTATTTTTCAGGTAGATTTTTTAAACTATTGAGGTAGTTAAAAATAAGGGCTTTAAAGGAGCCAGAGGTCTTAGTATTGAATTTTTCCTCTCATACTTCCTAGCTGTGTGATCTTAGATGAATTGCATAGAAGCATTGTGACTCAGTTTCCTCTCTCTAAAAAGGTTACTGGTAGTACCTGTCTCATAAGGTTATGCAAGAAAGAGTGAACTGATATGGTTAATGTGGTTAGAACAGTACTTGGCATGTCATAATATCCACAAAGGGTAACTGTAATCAGGGAAATGGTGTAGCCAATTTTTGAGACAAGACAAAAGGTAAGTACTTTGCCCAAATTTAGTGGTTTAAAAAGTAGAGCAACCTGGATTTAATTTCCGGGTTTGTCTCCTGAACATATGTTATTTCCAATATTGAATTAAGATTCTTAAGTTGATATGTACAAAGAAAAACAGTGCACCCATTGTCCACATTTCTTGGCATTTCTAGTCAAGTGTGAAGTAATTCATTCATAGCCATACATTACTCTAGAATTCAAGTTGCCAGAAAAAACAAAGCCATCACAGTATATCTTTGGGCCCTCTGCTCCTCGTTTCTTGCTAACTGGCCTCCCTTGTATGGCCACAGTTCCCTTCCTCATTGCTCTCAGCCTTCCACTCCTGGTTACCCAGAAAGCCCTGTTATTCCAGTCCTTTCAGCCAATGTTATATATTATGTCTATTAATATAATCACTGAATATTC